>OZ059902.1:20838517-20886017 GCA_964057215.1 Oscheius myriophilus
AACCGTTGTGCTCTCATTGTTCCTTTTCTCTGCTTATCTGTGCGTAGTCTGTTAGAGAGCGATCAATTTTAAGCTGACAAAAGAAACAGGCGTGGTGAGCAGAAAAAAGGCATGGGGTTAAAAGCAAAGGGATGGCTGCGAAACTCGGCAGAGTTAGGTCTTCACTGATGGGAGAGAGAGAGAGAGAAAGAGAGAGAAAGAGAAAGAAAGAAGAGGGGGCAGAGACTTAAAAGTGTGTATGTATCAGTTTTGTCTCTTTCTTGTCTTTTTCAATCACCGAGAATGAAAGTAATGTGTAGTCATTTTAAAGCAGGCTCTAGCCCATCTAGTTTGTGATGCGGTTGCCTCAAACCGCCCCCCATTCGCATTCTCACAAAAGAAATATTGCCTCACATCAAGTTTTTATTGTTCTGTTGTCACTGTCATAAAAAAGTATTTCTTTGGGGTGCTATGAAACTTTGGTGTTTCGCTCATCAATAAAGTCTACACCAATATATTCCTCGCGCATTCCACTTCGGCCAAAATGGGCCACTCCCTTTTGTAGTTCACTATTTTGATGCTACTGTGGGTAATTTCAGTATTAACAACACAGTATTTCCACTTTCCAAGAACCGCCGAAGTTACATCGCTAGCTGAAAGTGCCAAAACAATCACTATTTCCAAGACCTTATAGTCTTCGCCCATGGGCCTTGAAAGTAAATATAATAAACCTGCGCATCTAACGGGCTAATGAGCTTGTGAAACATGGAGACGCAGAAAATTTTTTGGGTCAAATGCGCACGCCGCTATTACAAGCTCTTTGGGCGAGGGGTATATGTTTCCCCGCTTGTTACTCAGTTTGCTCGGTGGACAAGAAGTATAATTGCAATCGATGCTTAACGCCTATGTACACCAAGTTCAATTCTAACCAATTTTTAAGTCTTTCATTCTACTGTGACCCAATATGTGTCTGTCGATTAAGATACGCCCAATGAAGACCAACCGTAGACGGCATTACTGAGATAAATGTTGAAATGCGTGATGATGACTAGAAAGACTCGAAAAATGAGGCAGCGTGTCTGTCAAAAGTTAATCATTGATGTGCAAAACTTCAACAATAAATTTAAGATAAAGGAACAGAGAAAAAAGAGGAGTAATTTAAGGATGAGACAGAGAGACAAATCAAAAGATACAGCAAGACAAACCGCAATCCTGGATTTTGAAAATAAGAAAACATGGAAAAACATAGATAAAATAGGAGCGAAAATGGTGAATGTTGTCAAAATCGCTTTTTGGGTGCGTTTGACCTAGATAATTAACCCAGATAATGGCGATAACCTCCGCAGAACGAAATTACCATCTATTTGGCATTAGAGCAGATTATCGCAATGGAGCAGGATCATGACAAACATACTCTCATTAGCGCAATTTCAGCAATGACGGGACAACTCGTACAAAACGCGGAGGCGGCATGTAGCCGTTCTGGGAAGTAGCCCGATTTTTCACCACTGCAGCCAGCATTTTTTTCTAACAAAATATTATTTTAGATAGTAAATTAGCAATAAAAATCAAACATATGTGAGAAATACGCGTTTCTGGCATTTTCGAAAGCCAAATTTTGAGTCAAATTCATTTTTTGTGCCCCAGTCCGAATGCGGTGCGTTGCTGTTTCCGCCACCCCTCCCTGCCGTTTTCGTTTTGTCCACTTTGTGGCATTGGATCTGTTTTTTGGCAATGAAACACATTTGAAATAAATTTTTTTTCGATATAACAAAAATAAAACCATTACGACAGAGCAGTTTTTAGCATTATAACAGTTTTATGGCCAGTGGTTGGTGTTGGAACATTTTTAGCGCTGGAGCAGATTTACGACACTCTCTTTGACATTGATCTCTTCAGATGTTTACAAAAAAAAAATGAATACTTTATTTTCCAAAGTCATGGGTTATTTATAAAGCTTCTGAAGACCAGCCATCTCAGTGATGTCCTCCGTGGTGTCCCCCGTGGTGGTTATCCCTGTAGGGATCGTATCCTCCGTGGTGGGGAGGCGCATGGTGGGGAGCATGGTGAGGGGGAGCGTGGTGCACTGAAAATTGTGATATTGAATTTGAATTTTAACTACAATCAGTTTAAATTTAAAAAAATAACTTACTGGGAGGGTTATGGTGAACGTCGTGGGCCGGAGGAGGGTGAGACGGGTAGGCGCCGTGAGAAGGGTAGGCTCCGTGGCCGGGGGCGTGCTGAAAAATTAAATGTTTGAAAAAAAGTTGTGTAAATGTGCTCTAGTGCCAAAACAGTACTCAACTCTGTTCTATCGCTAAAAGAACTGGCTGAAAATCTGCCCCATTGCGAAAGCTGCTCTAACCCTAATTCGCTGACACTAATTCTGCTCTATGGCTAAACATGTTCTAATGTTAAATAAAAAGTCCTAAATCCGCTCTACTGCCAAATAGCTGAACCAAAAACTGATAAAACGTTAAAGAAGTGGTCATAAATCTGCTCTAATGCTAAACAGCTGAACTTCAATCTGCTCTAACGTCAAATAAATGGTCCAAAATATGCTCTAATGATAATTCTAAATCTGCACCATTGCTAAATCTGCTTCAACGCTAACTAACTTGTCCTAAATCTGCTCTAATGACAACTAGCCGACTAAATTTGCCCCATTGCTAAATTTGGCCCAAAGTTAATGGTCGACTACTTTTTGTCATCATGAAATCGCACGTTTCTCCCATAAAGACACAACTTATCACAAAGAGATAAGAGCACCTCGATTTTGAACTACAAGAGACTGGAAAACTCACATTTCCACCGCCGTAGTGGCTGCCGTAGTTGTTGTTACCGTAGGGGTTGTAGGACATGTTGGTTGTGCCTTTCTGAAATGGCAGAACTGGGGTTTTAAGCAGGCAAAAGAGGCTTTTATCACGTGCAGCGCTATCAGCAGTGAATCATTGTGTGCCGTCACGCCCCTTCCTCCGCGATTTTTTCAATTCATTGGGGTGGATTGACGTATTTTGGAAGGAATGGAAAGGTTCAATGGAATGAGTCAGGTCGGGGTATTGTGTGTGTGCGTGTGTGCGCGTGCGTGTGTTTGTGTGTGTGTGTTTGTGTGTGTGTGTGTGTGTGTGTGTGTGTGTGTGTGTGCGTGCGTGCGTGCGCGTGTGAGTGAGTGCGTCTGTGTGTGTACGTGTATGTGCGTGTGTGTGCCAGAAGGCCTATATGTATTAAACGTAGTTTCCCCCCCCCAGCGAAAAACTTCAGAACGCGAAACAGTGCAGTAATGGTAGTGACTGTCTCTGTTTCACAATCACATGATGTTGGTGTGTAATTATTGTGGACCATTGTCTCCTGCACTTTTCGAAAATAGGCGCCAATTTCAAACCGGTTTAACTGTCTCAAAATTAAAACCTTGCCGTAAACTTTCACTTTATATTGCGAAACCGAAATCCGGCCAAAAACAGCTGAAATGCAACCGGGGCTTGCAAGCGCTTGTACGTTTTGGGGTACGTTTACATCCACTATCTGTTTTCGGGCGATCCGAAGGCGACAAAGCATGTACAAAGCGAAGACGTTCACAAAAATCCGTCGTTTCAGATGAAAGACGTTTATTTCTGTCTGGTTAGGGTTTCAAAAGAAGTTCTTACTACTATACTCACGTTTCAAAGCAACGGCCTTTGTATGTGAATGTTGTTGGACTGTGAACGATTGTGCAAGAACAAAGTATAATACCGCAAAGCCACTGGAACTATGCTATTAGAGTTGGGTTGGCAAAAGATGAAAGCGCTACTTTCACAAGGTGAATTAGGATCGGATTCTAGAGAATGTTATGCTCCACTAGGTCATGTCTCCGTGGAAACTGCGCCGGCACAATGAATATAATGAGAAATTGAAATGGAATAACAGTTTTTTGATCTGTTGGATATAGGCACAGGCTCGAGAAACAAGATATAACCGTAGCCACACTAAAATCGGTGAGATGAGTCTTCGATTTTTGCATGCTATTTTCGCCTCCGTATGGCACGAATTATGCACCTGTTTTTGGCCGGATTCCAATTTGGCGACAGCATCAGTACCTTGGCGTTTTCGTCAACATTCTCTCTCACTCAAACATACACACTTCCGCGCACACACACCACACACATACACACACTCTCACACACACATACACACACACTCACACACTCACACACTCACACACTCACACACTCACACACTCACACACTCACACACTCACAAATAACGCCTGGGAGCATCGCTTTTGTCAGTGCTGGCTCGAAATCATGACCTCTTTTTTATTTGCAGCGGGATGCAAGGACCACAGCTCTTTTGGAACCGGCCAAATCGTGTTCCTTTTTTGGCAAACATATATGATAGCATTGACTGACAATAAGCATCTGAAAATCTATAAAAACCCTGCAGTGAAACAATGGGAAAATGAAGCTTGCTATAGCAAAGGGTAAAAGTCTGTGATATGCTTTCCCATCGAGAATTTACGGTAAAAGCTAAAAGAAAGCTAAACTGTAGCCCAACGCGATAATTAATCTGCGGACAGGCCTTTCTGCGTCGGCAGATGCATCAGAAGAACTTGAAACTTACTGGATTTGTTTGCAGCAAGTGCACTCTCTGTCTTAGTCTCTCTCTCTCTCTCTCTCTCTCTCTCTCTCTCTTTGTCTACCTCTCTATCTCTCTCTCTATCTCTCTCTATCTCAAAATTCTCCATTCGTATGTACATATTTATGCAGCCGTAATACTGTTCGACATACAGGAAGACATGGTGGTCGATGGTGATTTAGCAGTGGTGGTGGTGGTGGTGGCCGTGGTGATGACCTGAACTTTCACAATGAGACTATATTCATTTTTCACTATTATTTGTCAAAGGAATCTCGAAAAACAAACAGTCGCCTTCACGAGAGGTCACCTTTCTGAAGAAGGTGGCCTTTATTTTAAAAAAAAAGTAAAGAAATAGTTCAGTTAGTCAGTCTTACCGTGGAACAGGTTGTGGAAGAAGCCGTGATGATGGTGGTGATGATGGTCATAATGATGACCGTGATGGTACCCATGATGTCCGTGGTGATGATCGTGGATGACCATAGGAGGTGGCTGATGAACCACAACTGGAGGAGGCCCGTAGACGGGAGGAGGGACGCCGTAGGGGTGCTGGTAGGACATGGCTGCTGACTGAGGAGACGAAGGCTCGTTTCTCTCTTTTAAGCAAACAGGCCGCCTCTTATCAAAACATTCGACTGAGTCAGGGGTTTCGCCACATTGCTAGACGCTCTGACGTTCATCCGGGTCGGAGATCAACATCAAACAACAGAGGGAGGGGTGTCTGAGAGACTCACTCAATCGATCAATCGATCGATCAATCAATCAATCAATCAATCAATCAATCGATCGATCGATCGATCGATCTATCTATCTATCTATCTATCTATCTATCTATCTATCTATCTATCTATCTATCTATCTATCTATCTATGTATCTATCTATCAATCAATCAATCAATCAATCAATCAATCAATCAATCAATCAATCAATCAATCACTCACTCACTCATTTGGTGAGTCAGTCTAAGAAACAGTAATCTCATATCAACATCAATGAGTCAAAATTGTGAAACAAAGACAGAGAGAGACATCCGCATTGCTTCATTATATGGATTACAGTGGAAGTGGTTTCTTCATGTCGAAAGCAGGTTAGTAGGATGAGTAGGCCTCTCAGCTGCTGTCGTCTGAATCAAACAGTTTCTAACTAGGCCTCTGTGTCCCTCTCTCCCACTCTCAAGAATCTCTCTCTCTGTCTCTCTCTCTCTCTCTCTCTCTCTCTCTCTCTCTTTCTCTCTCTATGTAACGTACCTGTGAACGAAGGGAGCAGGGGCCAGAAGGTAGTCGCGGTAGGAGGAGGGCAGCCGACATCCCCTTGGCAGCGGCGGAGACGAAATGAATAACCGCAGGAGTGGAGGTTGCGCTTTTACAAGTATGCTAATTACAGCAGATACATTATCGATTAGGTCACGGTATTCTAATCGCAATCGCTTTTCCGTCGTCATTTCCACAAACTTCCAGCGCTCGCGAGATGTCGGAGAAGCCGCCTTCCCTCTCCCCAAACAACGACAGCCTTCTGGATTATGCCTCCTTCGTCCTCAACAATTGCCCCACTCCTGTGTTGATTCCTCCGGAGAATGCTACTGTAAGTTGTTCCAAAACGTGTAATTGATGTCTTCTAGAATCTGAGAACTACGGCTCCTCTTGGGAACAGTTGTGTGGCTCCTTTGGTGCTGGCGCGTGGATGGGGAATGCTCTCTCTTGTGGCTGATGGGAAGACGAAGGCGTGTTTGGAGAAGGCTACGGCTAAAAGTGAGTAATATAGGCAGAGACAGAGAGAGACAGAGACAGAGACAGAGACAGAGACAGACCCCATTCTTCAGTCCTGGCCTGTGAACCTGAGCATCTCCACGACGTGATGATCAAGGGTCCCAGGGGTGTTGCCTTCTTCTTCGCCGAGTATTCGAGAGCCGCTGTTCTCAATGACGAGAGGATGAGGTTAATTGAGAAGTACTACTGCGAGGGAGGAGTGAGGAACCTCTGCTTCACTTGTGACCATGACGGACTGAGGACGATGAATGCGATTAACAAAATTGTTGAGGCCGCCTGCGAAGGCAAAGTGGAGTTTGTGGTTCGGGATGAAATGTCTCCCGACAGGTAATTAAACTTTTCAAGTTGAAAAACTACCGAAGCTTCATTGGTACTACCGTAATCTTCTAGAATCTCTCATGATTGTACAGTAGCCTACAGTAACCGCACCACACATTCCAGAGAAAAGAGCATACCGTAATCACTCGGGGGTTTAGTAACCTTATGCAGTTACAGTAATCTAAGGTAGTTAACACTTAGCCAATTACCTTAGACAATTACAGTACCCCAGACCGTTACAGTAATCTAATACAGCTACCTTAGAAGTTACAGTATCCTAAGATATTTACAGTAACCAAAGGCAGTTACAGTAACCTTCCACAGTTACAATAACAGTAACAAAAGACAGTACAGTACCCTAAGATAGTTACAGTAACCCAGGAAACAGTTGTAAACTTAGCCAATTACAGTAACCAAAGGCAGTTACAGTAACCTAAGAGGCTACAGTATCCCAATAAAGATACAGTATTCTGAGACGATTACGGAATCGTAAGACTGTTACAGTAACAAAAGACAGTCGCGGTTGCAAAAGACAGCTACAGGAACACAAGACAGTTACAGTAATCCAAATCAGTTACAGTAACCAAGGACATTTACAGTAACCTAAAGCAGCTACAGTAACCTATGGCAAATACAGTAACCTATAGCAGATAAAGTAACCTTAGATAGTTATTGCAACCTAACACACCTCAGGAAGATACAGTAACATAAACCAGTTTTGAAAATATGGAGCTACTGAAGTCTATTCTAAACATACCTACCGCACTCTACCGTACACCGTTGATTCTTTCAGACGTGCCCTCACCGTCCTTGTCTCTGCCGTCAACTTCACCTTCAACTGGCTCCATCCGAACCCCCTCGAACTTGTGAAGGCTCGTTTCTTCGACAAATTCAACGACACCTGCTACTCCGTGGTCAAGGGATGGGTTACGAGCGGCAAATTCTGCTATTCCACTGAGGGGCATCGCAAAGTGATCTGCCTCGATTCCCACACCTTTGGAATGCACCTCATCCTCTACACGCCTTCTGGTAACGAAATCCCCACTGCGGCCGAGGTTTTGGATGCTGGAAGACACCTCACGCCGTCGGCGAAGGAGGTTACGCTCTTCATCCCGGAAATCACGGTGGCTACTCCGTTGTCGCTGAGGGAATGCTCTACCAAGGGTGAGGAGATGTCTCTGTCCTTGTCTCTCTTCTATCTCTCTGTATCTTGGCTTCTAAGAGTAGTTTAGCGCTGCTGTCATAAATTACCATACTCTGCGATACCGTATCCAGCAGCAAAAATTTGGGCCTCTACCGTCACCTGTTACAGTAATATACCGTATTTTTTGTTGTACGACAATCTCTTGTATATATGTTCTACCGTATCCATCAGCAACATTTTGGGCCACTACCGTAACCGATTATAACGGCAGTAATGTATTGGGTGCTACCGTAACCAGCAGTCCTTTGCTACCGTATCGTTTGTGCTACCATAGCCTACAGTATAGCTTTAGCCTACCGTACCCTACAGTCCTACGCGATGCTACCGTAATCAACAAATATTTCTGATATGGTTCTGTACCGATTATGCTACCATAGTCTACAGTAGAACTTCGGTAACCTACAGTGATTCTTTCGTAACAAACGGATAGTACAATATCCCGAATGCAACCTTCTTTCTTTGACGGGACTACTGTAGTTTACAGGAATTTTTTCGAGTTATACAGTAACCTGTTGACGTTTTTTGAAAATGTATAATAGTGTATCCTAGAGTAAACCACCTGGCGTGGTAGTGTAATCTACAGTAACTTTTCCGGATTCTAGCAAAATATACCGTAGTCATTCGGATTGTGCTTGTCCAACAGTACACCCTTGGAATACTGTTCTATCATAACTAATCCTACTGTACTATAGTCTGTTTCCAAATAAAGGTCGGTTGCTTTTGAGCCGTCGTTGTTTTTGCTCCTTTTTAAACACCGACGATTTGAAACATTGATGTGAGTAGAAATAAAATATGCGAAATAGCACAGTAAAAGAGGAGTGCGCAGACGAATAAGTAATCGCGGCGGGACTTAATGTACCATCCTTTGTGCCGTTTTTAGGAAACACACTATACCTGAAGCTGTACCGTAACATAAAGAGAGCTTTGTGTCCTACCGTATCGTTGTGCTACCATAGTGAACGGCAAAATTTTGGGTTATAGTAATCAGTATGCCATTTTTGAGAACAACTTGAATCTACAGAATTCTCTTTCCTATGTTATCGTAACCTTCAGTAATCCTAAGGAACCCACCTTTCGAAGGTTTCAAAACATGATCCTAATTGTCCTTTTCAGGAAAGTACCACACGAACCGCGTGTTCGACCGGGAGAAGTCTGAGCTCACCGGCTACCTGACCAAGTTCCATCCCTTCTACCCGAGTCTCTCCACGCTTTGGAACCACTACCACAAAGTGGCCTTCACCGTAAGGAGAGAGAAAAACTTGGGTTTGGAATAAGAAGTTCAGATCAATCCTGAGATTGACCCGGCGGAGACGGAGAAGCTGGTGGAGGCGGAGAAACAGCTTCCTGTTTCGAACATGAATATTGGTGAGAAATAGAGAGAGAGAGAGAGAGAGAGAGAGAGAGAGAGAGAGAGAGAAAAGAAAGAGAAGAAAGAGACTCTTCCAGACCTCGCCGCGCAGTGCTTCCGCTACAACGAGAGGTCTCTCCCGCGGCCGCCCGTGCCTTCCTGTCAGGCTGGAGATACCGCTGAAGGTACTGTACTACCGTAACCACCAAAAATACAGTATCCCAGACGTCTCCGCTACCGTAGCCTTCAACTCTCCCTTCTACTTCCTCCTCGTCGAGGACTTGAACAATCACCCGCTTGTTCACTGCTTCGGCCGCTTCGTAAGTTTTTGGAACACAGAAAAGGTCACAGTATTCGCAAGAAAAGGCCACAGCGGCCACAGGAAAAGGCCACAGCGGGCAGAAGAACGCCACAGCGGTTGCAAGAAAAGGCCACTTAGCAACAATATTAGGGCCACACCGAACATAGGAAAAGGCCACAGCTGGTACAGAAAGCCACAGCGGTTAGAAGAAAAGGCCACAGCGGTGTTGCGTCCGCGCTCCGGTGATCAAGCGGAGCCCGTGCAATCTGTGTTGTGTATCAAAACCTCCAAGATGCATGCAGTTAACCATAGCATAACAGAACAGGGGGATAGATATTTATGTATGAGAACGTGTTAAAGAGCGACCGATGAGTGCGGAGACCACCCGCATTCTGCCGTGGGTGTGGCGCTGCGCATAGATGGCAGCGCAGGGACATGACAGCGGTTGAAAGCAAAGGCCACAGCTGTTGCAAGAAAATACCACAGCGGTTGCAAGAAAGGACACAACTGTTAGAAAAAAAAGCCACAGCGGTTAGAAAAATAGCCACAGCGGTTGCAAGAAAAGGCCACAGTAGCCACAAGAAGCGCGATCAGCAAGAGAAGGCCACAGAAGTTACAAAAACACCACAACGTGGCGCAAAAGAAACCACAGCGATCACAAAATACCACAGTGGCTCCATCAGGGTCCACACCACAAAATCCACAGTCAGTTTAGTTGGAACTTTGAACTTTGATCTCATTTTTCGTCACATGATGCCAATCCCGGCGTGAAACGGGCTTTTTAATGACATTTCCCCCGCTCGTGACAGGAATCTTATCACAGGGAAACATTTTAAAGCATAAAATATAAAATTTACGAGAGTAAATGCAAAAAATTCAGTTTCCATGGCAAACTTTTCATTTCAGACGAACGCGGATGCGACCTACTCGCCCTCCGAAGCGGCTTCCGTCTGAGTTGGACCAGCTACATTGCACAAATCATCGTCCACTGCGATGAATTATCATTTGTCTTGGCCGTTTAAATTAAATAAAAATTATTCGCTTTTTAATGCTTTATTAGTATTTTTCGCTGTAAAAGTGGCGCTTTTCTCGAATTTTTCGCGCTGCAAAGTGGCAATTCTCTCGAATTCCTGTCGCCTCGCTCGCGTCAATATCGCCACCGCCGCCGAATGATAAGGTGTCACAATTGATATCACCATGATAAGGCGCTTCAGCCATTTTCCGATATCCTGTTCTTTTTGAGTTTTGTCGTTGGGCTTGGAACTTAAAAATCCCCGTTTTTATCTATGTTACGCCTATTTTCCCCAGCTATTCTGGTATTTTACAATATTATACTCTACTTCACATTGATTCGAAACTAAAAATCCTGTCTATAGGGCCATTTTCACACATTTTAAGGTTTTCTAAACATTTTTGTGCTTAAACCTCAATTGCGCCAATCCATCTTCTTGGCGCGAACCGCGTGTGTGGTCAAAATGTTCCGGGTGTCCGCAATTTCGCACTTTCAACCTTGTTCCCACGCTATTTTTCCAGCCGATTTTTTATTTTTTGTAACAATAATACATACTTACTAATAATTAACCTATTCTAACGCTGTTGCCCGTGTAAATATGGTTGAAATCATCCAGAATTGATGAGATTCCGTAAAGGGAGATGAATCATGCGCGCCTCGTCGAACAGCCGATTTTTCTGCTTCTGGAAGCTTTTTTGTAACTTTTTGCAGTTTGTAGTCAATTTATAGGCGTTTTAGAAAGAAATTACCGCAAATTATTGAATTTTCGTTCTATTTTGTCCCCATTTTACAGCTCTTTTGAGATTTGTAGCTCGATAGTGCCACCCGATTGCCTTGTTTTTATCGATTTTTGTTTGTTCTCACGAATTTTAATCTATTTGGGTTTTAAAAAATACCTTCATAGTGAAAATGAAAATATGGCTTTATTATGAGTAAAAATTCCTTTTTAATCGGTTTTTTGGAGCTGGGTGAGGCTATCGATAAACGTTTGTGCTAAAATTTTAACCAGTTTCGAGATCTTTCATAGTTTTTGTTATTTACATTTCTGCATTTCGAAACACCTACAACGCGTTTTGCCCAATAAAAGCCGCTTTTCGGCCTTTCAAATTGTTCTAGACGCCTCCAAACATGACTTTTTATCGATATAATTGACATTTTGATGCAGAAATCCTAAAAATAAAGCCATTTTTGGACGCACTGTCCTCAATATCTTCCACCACACTGTCCTTCGTTCCCCCTTTACTTTTATTTTCTGATCGATAAGCCTTCCCTTTGTCATTGTTTTATTATTTGTCTAACATTCTTCCCCCCCCCCTCTCTCTCTCTCTCTCTCTCTCTCTCTCTCTCTCTCTCTCTCTGGAACAATTGACTAAATTTAATATAAGCTCTTTCTGGAAATAGCATCACATTGCCTAGCAACCGAAGATGCCTAGTTTACCGCTCTGGATAATTGTTTGGTTGCTTTATTTGTATTAAAATTATTTTTTCAAACTATATTCTGTTTCTATTTTGAAAGATTCATCAAATTTCGCGGTTTCTTTAATTTTGAAATAGCGGTTTTCCATTTGTCCGGAGCTTTTGTCACCGTTTTGTCAAAAAAAAAACTGTCATGTGACAGACAGAACGGCTGTTTCGATCACTTTCTGATTTTTTCTTTGCTTTTCAGTATCTCTCTCTCTCTCTCTCTCTCTCTCTCTCTCTCTCAAAATTGTTATTTGTTCTATTATTCGAGCTACTCAAATATTCCTGTTGCTGTATTCCGGACTTCCATAGAATATTCTGCCCTCCTATATCGTATTGAAACCATACCTGGACGTGAGGTGCCTGGGGTACCTACGTATTTCGACATTTGCTTAAAAATGGTACTGAAAACCAAAGGGGGGCTTACGTCGCCCCCGAGGCACCATTTGTGGGGCTTACGTATCCATCCCCCAAACGCTGCCTGTCCAGCTATGATTGAAACTGTTTTCTCCCCATTTTCAGTCATTTTGTTATTAACAAAGCTTCCGGTACGAGTGACTACATTTTGGCGGAAAAATATGACAATGTTGATTGATTTCGTGTCAGTTCGATTCGATTTTTCGAGTTATTGATTGTTTTGAAAGCCGAAGACTCCCACTTTCGGTACAACCCGTTTGGAATCTGAATATGTAACCTGCCCAACTCATTTATCTCTTTCTTTTTGTTCTTTTTGTGTGATTTTAATATCTGACTGAAATGCGAATTCTTGGCTGGACGACATACCCTAAATTGGGGTAAGGATCTGCGGGGGGGTGCGCCGGGGAGAATCGGGACCCTGAGTCAGGAGAGGGGTTTTCGAGGGGGCCCGCAGGGGGGGGGGGGGGGCAAAAATTGTGTCCTCGAAAACGCGTAAAAACGGGGGGTTCCGCCGGCCCACCGGACCCGCCAAAAAATCCGGGGGGCTCCGCCCGGACCCAGCCGCACCCACCAATTTAGGGTATGCTGGACGAGGAGCGTTTGGGGGGTTCGACGCGTAAGCCCCCCAAATGGTGCCTTGGAAGCAATGTAAGCCCCCTTTAAATGTTTCGTAACCAGTTTCAACAAAGCGCCGAATTGCGTAGGTACCGCAAACACCTCACGTCCACCTATGTGTGAATTATAAAAACCCTTTTATTTTTAATGTTTTGTAACGAATATTTTTTACAGACACAAATTCCGGTCAATGAGCCTCCGATTTTTTATCATGTGCCTTTGATTGATACCCCTTTTTTAAAATCTCACGGCGAATAGATACACCTTTAAAGGACTGTCTTAGAACCCTCAAAACTTTTGATCGACCCGGCCCTTTTATCCCTGATCATCCAACAAATTACCACTCACACTACGAGGGTTCGATCCCGGTGAAACATTTTCCCAATTAAAATTCAACTTTTGCTCTTTTTGTACTGCCCCATTGCCTCGTATATTTCCGTGACACCCGGCTGGTCATCAGTTTCCCACAGACCTCCAGTGTAACATTAGCTGTGTTGTGTTGCAGGCCCCGTGTTTTTTGGTGTGATTTTCCGCGCAAATTGGCGGGCTCTCGTTGTTTTCGCACAAGATAGCGGATGAGCTTAATGTCAGTTCCGGTCTCACGTCTAGTTTACGGCTTTTCCCACATCGGAGAACGCAGGGAAAGGCGGCGTCTTTGGCTTTCTTTTTGTTTGGAATGGCGCCAAAATATTACGGCGGAATAGGAAAAAGTTACGATAAAGGTGTTTTTGAGAATGGCGTAGTGTAACTCTTAAGTGGGGCAGACATCTGTTCCGCATCAGAAGCTCATAACGAGGAGATAAATAGCCTCTCCTCCTCGAGGAGGGGTTTTCCAAATCTCTTTACTCAATTTGAGCGGCAGGGTTGTGAAAACAGAGGTTCTCAAGCTAAAACTACAAAGTCGTTCAATCGGGGTTCTCACGGGCCGGTCCGTGCCTCTTAGAAAATTTTGGTCGACCCGGCCCGTTTATCCTGGACCAAATTGCAACCCACACGATCAGGGTTCGATCCCGGCCGGTGAAACGGTTTTGTGCAAAAAATTTGGACATATATGTTAAGGAAAAACACTACAACGATATTTAGAGCGTTTTATATATAATAATTGTACGGATTTATACAAAATTTGATTTTTCACATCCGGGACGGTCCGTCCAAAAAAAAAAACCCCCTTGGCCGTCCCGGAATATTCTTCGCCCTTTTTGCTCAGTTTGATGTTTTAAGCAGTTTGGCCATGCTTGTTCGTTGATATTTTTTTGGTTCTATGATCAGCTATTACCTTAAACGTTCCACTATAAAATATATATTTTTTCTGTTTTATTTTAAAGCAATTCTGCATGAATGGCCTACCGTAATGCCAGCCGACTGCCAGTAAATGTCAAGATGACGGCATTGTAACCGCTGACGCACCCTTCCTTAACTATCCATGACAAACCTTTTTGTGTTATGACCATATTCTACAACTGTGCGCTTTCGTTCGAATTCCGTACAATATTCTTTAGAATGCGTTCGTTAGCGTATTCTCTCTCTTCGTCAGCCTTTTGATTGTCTTGCCAGAATCGGAAGCGTGCACTCATTTATGCTTACCGTGCATCACAAGGTGTCCGAAATTGTACGCACTCACCCTTGGCTTTTGGGAAAATGGGGTAGCTCCCCTAAACTCTTTCCTTTCCGAACCGAAGTTCACGAAAAAAAAGTTGAAGTACCTCACCTTCTTCATTTTATGTCTATTTACCCCCCTCCCCCACCCCTCAAATAGGGCTTCAAAAAGCATGGCCCCACAATATGAGGGGGGACTCCAACTATGCAAACCTTCCGGTTGATCTCTTAAACATTTAGCCCCTCAAGCTGCATTTTACTGAACCAGGGCCTTTTGCCCTTATTTCTGTATTTCGTGACCATGTAGCCATTACACTAGGGTGAGCTTACAGCGCAGTTATCACGGGCCGGGCCGGGCATTTGGAATGTTTTGGGTTCGATCCCTGTCGGTAAAATTGTTTTTTGTACAACTAATATTGACTTAAATGTTAGTAACAAACACATTAATTTAAAACAGTTAAAAAAACTATTGCACCTAGGTATACAAAATTTTAAATTTTGTTTTTCATTCACGGTTCGGCCGGGCCGTTCCAAAAATAAAAAATCTCTCGGCCCGGCTCGTCATTTGAGAACCCTGGCCTTGAGTAACTGAACTATCGGCTCCATATTTTTTTTTGTTGGAATTTAGAAGGCTGTGTTTTTTCTCTGTTGCTTTGTCTTTTGTTTACCCTACCCGGTGCATATAGGTGGTGGTACTTTCGCTGTTCTCAATTCCTTCCTCCTTCATTAGCATACGTGTTCCATTCAGCGTCTCCTTTCCCTCCGGCCCTTTCTTGTGCATGCCCCTGGGCAGTCGGTTGATTTCCAACCGCCGCGCATGAATTTCGCCCAATTCCGGGATATCGTTGTGCTCTTGTTCTGCTCGTACACCCTGGCGCTTTCCGTTGTGTGGAGCAAGTGAGTCCCTCTGTAATTCTCTATTTCTTTCCTATTTTTATGGGTTTTAAACCTTTAAATACTGCCTGATTTTAGCCTCTCTGATCTGTGGAGCCGGGCTCGTCGCTCCGTCATCAACAAGAAGAAGGCGATAGAAGCAGCGCAGGAGCAGAAGGAGATAGAAGACAACAAGTACCTGGATCTACTCCTGCCCAATTTCGATTTCTCACGAGCCAAGAACATTTCATTCATGAACGCAAGTGAGTTTTTTACATTTACTTTTTTCTGTTTTTTTTGTTTTTCCAAAAGCAATATTGCCAACTGTGAAGATGACACTATTTTGGCCCTATTGACACCCGGCTTGCAATGCGGTAGATCAACGATGAAATATTGAATTTTCTACAAAACGGTACACTTTGAATTTTCTGCAAAACGGGTACACTGAATTGTACACTTTTAGCCCATGCCTGGACCAAGTGGTGCGAAAGTCGCTCAATTTTTGCTGCGTCTTATTTTTATCAGGTTCTTGAATATGGGAAATTTTAAAAAAACCAATTTCTCGTACAAGAAAGCTATTTACCCACTTCTTGGTCCAGAAATGGGCTAAAGTGGTGTGCTATTCAGTGCACTACCCCTGTTTTGTAGTGAATTCTATGTTTAATGATTGATCTACCGTATTTATTGCCAGCCGGGTGTCAATAGGGCCCAAAATGGCGTCATTTAGACCGTTTACTGTCCCTTTATTATGAAACTTAAAAAAAGTGTTTCTCGTTACTGTATAGGTCCGTTAACTTTGCTAATACAATTTTAAAAGCGCCAGGCTTACGTTTTCATCACAACAGGGTCATAATGGCACGCTGCTATATAAAAATGTAGTTCTTGTGCGTCTATGCGTGCCTTAAATTGGGGGTCTGCAATGTGCAAGCATGTATTATGCAACCTCACAATTATTTCCGTTTCGTGCGACCCCTACACTCTTATTATCTTTCGTATACGCAAGCCGGAGGATATAGTCGGCTCACTTCTGGTTTCAGGGGGTCGATGAACGGAAAATGCAGTATGGGGGCTTAGATAATTCGTCAAATTAATATCCTATTTTGCGCACATTACTTTAGTAACGACGTCATAACATTGACACGTTTTGACCTTAAGTTGTTTTGGTGTAAATTATACAATTTGACATCAGTTACGAGTGCACAGATTGAAGGGGAGTACCCTAAATGTAGACCCCCCAAAAGTTAAAGTTTGCCACGTCAAATAACTGAACATCCCGACATCATTCATGAACGATACAAGTGTTCATTTGCGCGACCCCCAAATTCCAAATTTGAAGTATCCAGTTCGATGTTTTTTTTCTTTAATGAAAACTAGCTCGACGCAGCCCCAACCAAAAGTTCGTTTAAAAAAAAACTTGCACGTGAACAATAAATTAGTAAAAAAATCCTTCCAGCTTCTTGACCTGCTTCCCGAAGCCTTTTGGTTAATTTTTATAGCTAGCCGAGGGTGCTTGAAGGGCGACAATGACCTTTTTAAAAACTTAATGACACCCTGGTTGTTAGCATTATGGGAAACCACCCAAGAGTAAGGGTTCTATTGCGAAAGTGGATTGGCAAAGGACACATCATAAAGTTTAGCCCTTGGTTGTGGGAAGCAAGCAAGACCCCCCCCCCCACTTAGGTAAAATCATACCATGTGATATTTCAAACAATGTGAAATTGAGTGATTCGTATAAGCCCCGTATATACTTTTGCTTATTTCTTAAATTTCAGGAGGAGTACAGCTCTTTTCATCCAGAGGGAAAGTCGACGACGATGACGAAATCGGTGCGCTGTTCCTGCTCATTTCCTCTTGAACTTCCACTGTTATAGATGTAGATATGGGTGGACCGATGACGTCGGACTGGGTTGGAGGTCCCCGTGACGAGACGACGCTGCCCAGGATCATTCTGGCCACGCAGAGCAACAACAAGGACGAAGTGTTGGTTTTTTCATCACTCTCCGTACAGAATTATTTGGAGTTACTGTACTTTGACACTGGTCCACATTTACAATTTTTTACCCAAGCTCTGCACACGAAATTCCAAAAATTCCGATTGTTCAGGTTTCCCCGGGATGCACATATGTTCCTCTGCTCGAAAATCGAACCAGTTGGCGTAGTTTTTTGTGTGCGTTGAGCAAAAGAATCCTTTGTGTCCCCCGCTTTCGTAGACTAGACCACATCTGGCGATGTGCGCGGTGCTCGTTAGAGCCAAAGTTCACAGGCACAGCGCGGCGCTCCGGGCGACCTTTGGCTCGCCGCGGCGACGCGGCCGACCGACAACCTCTTTGCAACAAGGCGGCGATTATTTGGGGTAAACATATGGGAAGGAAGGAAGGCGCTGAAGGATAGGCGGTGGTCTTTGGAAGGAACGTGGAATGTGTAATTGTCCAAGAAGGTGATCCGATGTTTCGTTATTGGGACCATCTCACAAAATAATGACGAAGGGCTGGCAGGCATTTTTTAATAACAACCGGTGTTTACAATCCGAAAATGGGCAATGCTAATAAAATGAGTCGCAGATTCTTCACGATTACTTAGGTTAACTACGGTTAAACGGTCGGGCCGATTTACATTGCTGACTATGCCTCAAGGTACTTAATATTTGCTCAATTTTCTTTAAGCGAATTTAAGTTCTGTCTTAATGGTGAATAAGGTTAACTGATATTATCTTGTGGTAACTAAGATTACATCATCTAGGGTTTTAAATATTATGTGAAAGTATAATGTTAACTGGTTGATTACCTGAAGTTAACTTATGTATGATTGTTTGCCGATGCCTCGGTAAAGTTAGAAATATACGATTGTTAAGAGATGATACTATGTGAGCACTAAAGTTACCTTAAGTATCTGGTTTGGGCGACCCCCCCCCACAATACACATGTGGCCTGTGGCGCGAGTCCCCCAATTTAGAAATCCAGCTCGGCGCGACCCCCGCAGCCGAAAATAGGGGTGTTTATTTTTCTATGGCTAAAAGGGCCTATAATTTTTGTGGTAACCGAGAGTTCGTAACCATTTTGTAATGCGAATGCCCAAATGTTCCTCTGTCTGGGTGAGTTCAAATGTTGGCCATACTTCTATCACAAAAAGGTTCGAAAATTTGCGGCGGAACCCCCGAAATTCCCGGACACTTAAACTTGGGACGGCCGCTTATGGCGGAGCTTGACATTGTATGATGTTGGCTGAAAGTTTTGTCAAAATGTCTATTTTACCGGGGAAAAAAAAAGCGAAAATCGAACCGAAATGTGGGAACTGGCATGATGCCTCTAGATCACATGTCTTCTTTTCCTGTTTCTTTCATTATCAATCTCTCATTTTCAGCGAGTATGCTTTCAACGAAATGATCCGCATTCTGGAGAAGATCGACGTCCATCCTCATCTGGAGCTTGTGCAAAAGGCGCTGGCCGTCGTTGTCAAGTTCTGCGAGGATAAAAGTAATTTTCCCGGGGTTGAAGTGAGCAAAGAAGACATTTTTAGCGCAATCGGAGCAGCAGTGCGGAATCTACCTCAACCACTTCCCCTTCCTCTTCGACTTTACGAATTTCCGCGAGGAGCTGAGGTTGTACAAGAACGCCATGGAGGATTACCTGGCCCTTTGTCTCGACGCTCCTGAGAATGTAAGTTTTGCCATTCTCTCTCTCTCTCTCTCTCTCTATCTCTATCTCTCTCTCTCTCTCTCTCCATATCTCTCTTATTCTCTCTTATTGTTGCGTCTCATCAAACTAAGTGGCGGGCGCCCCCTTGACTTTCTTGTAAAACTAGTTTTGCAAATAGTTGGTACCAAAACTGCTTCGTGCGGTTTCGTCTTGATGTACCATTTCTTTGCTGTCAATTTGTCTTTTTGTTGTGATTAAGATACTCAAGCCAGCAAATTCGAACGAAGTATCGTTGGATGATTACCGCCCATCTTTGTCTGTTTATGTACGAGTATTCCCGAGTCTTTAGAATCGGAAAAATACTAACATAACGGTATCATCCTGTCGGAAATCGAAAATTGTTTGCTCATGGCACCATATGACGGCGAAAGCAGTTAATTGTTAATAAACTCATAGAAGGTTTATCCACACAATGGATCACTATCGGAATGTAGTGCTATTCAGCTCATATGTATTGTGAAACCATGATAATATCCGCAAAGAAAGTATAATGAGTAGAGCAAGCAGAATTTGTTTCGTTTATGGTGAAATGAGGGGTGTTTCTCCCGCGTTTTGTAAACACTTTGAACCCATGTGTTCCAATAATTTTTTTTAACGAATACCTCAGAAATTGAGGTATTCGAGGGAAGTACACGATGCCAGACTGGGATTTTCAAAATCTGTCGATTAGGCGATATAAGGGACCCCTAGGGCAACCTGAAACCGTTTTTGAAAAATGCCACGGACACTTGGTTTTCGAGATAATTAGCATTTAATTTTTTGCATGCGTATAATCACTGAAGGCGCGGCTGACGAAAGCACGGGCTCCATGGCCGAGTGGTCCAAGGCGCATTTCCAATCCAACTTTTTTGTGGGTTGGTGGTTCGGTTCTTTTTTCAACCAATATTTTTTGCGAAATCGGATTTTGATTGTTTGTTTTTAAACTTTGTGACACTGTTGCACAGTTCGATACACCATTTCCCTTCTTCTTAAATCTGCCTAATTCTGATTAATTCTGTGACACATATACACCACTGGTCATGCACTGCATACCTTCGTTAAGTGCTGCTACTGTTAAGATGTTTTGTTTTTCGTGTTTAACTATCAAAATCCGATTTCGCAAAAAATATTGGTTGAAAAAAGAACCGAACCACCAACCCACAAAAAAGTTGGATTGGAAATGCGCCTTGGACCACTCGGCCATGGAGCCCGTGCTTTCGTCAGCCGCGCCTTCAGTGATTATACGCATGCAAAAAATTAAATGCTAATTATCTCGAAAACCAAAAGTCCGTGGCACTTTTCAAAAACGGTTTTAGGTTGCCCTAGGGGTCCCTTATATCGCCTAATCGACAGATTTTGAAAATCCCAGGCTGGCATCGTGTACTTCCCTCGTTAGAGCGATAAACACTGCCGTTTCAATAAACATTATTGATCTGGAAAGCTGGGACCATACATGAATAAGCTACCCATGGGGATCATTTGCGTGACCCCCCACATTTCACATTAAGCGTATGGCGCAAGCCCCCAACTGAGAAATTCGGCTCGATGCGGCCCCCTCAACCGAAAGTCACGGTCGAAGTTTTTCTATGGCTGGAACTATTAAAAAAGATTCCGTTGAGCCTTTCTCTGGGATTTCTCCAATTCCGAGTCTGTGTCCGAGCCAAAACCTAGAGCATGATATCCCTGTCATGTGTGCCGGCCTATCCTTGATTTTGCCTCACACTGGGTATTCTTATCACCAAACCCATTTTTGAAGCAATTTCTCGTTTGTCCCCTATCCCTTTCGTCCCTGTTCGTCTTTCGCCCTGTCCGCAGTGTGTTTGCTGTTCGGCGCGTGGTGGTTTCAATCCAGCGTGCCGCCGCCGTCATGACGATAGCGGCGGGCTTGTCCCCGCACTTTTTTCACTTGTCGCGCGCGCGTGCGACGAGATTCACTTTCGTTCTTCCTCGATGTGAACGAGAAGAGGAACCGGCGGCGCGCAATTGCACTTTGTGTCTGACAGGGTGTCATTCTCAGCCCCCCGAAATTTGAAAAAAAGCGGCTTCGAGGACGCCGGAATCACGTGCGTTGGGGACACCTGGACGCGCCCGTTCCAGAGACAAAGGACATCGGGTGGGATTGGCGTCGAAAAGACAGCTGGAGCTGGCTGGTTTATGGTGACAGTTAGTCCTTTAAATGGGCTATTTCGAACGGAGGACACCGGTGGTACTAGAAGAGAAGGAGGATTAGTTGAATGATCTTTTGAGCCCCTTTTACAACACGCACGGACTCTTCTCAGACAACAGACGGCGGTGCTGTCTCACGGAGGGTTCGTATAATAATGGAATGGTGGGAGAGGGTCCCACGATCGGATTGTATGAGAAAAGAGGAGTGGGAAACCAAATGTTGGGCAGAACATGCGTTCAAATAGTAATTGACCCTCTGGCATCACTTTGACGAAATCCGGGTCGGGTCGAACAGATTTATGAAGCAAATGCACATGGTACAATTAGCAAATTTTGACAAAACCATGCCAAATTTTTGGCCATCCCGCCAAGGAAAATTCGGCCATTAACGAAATTTGGGCAGAAATATCGGGCCCAGCCGAGAACGTTTCGGGAGCGGGCCGGCCCCATGTTTCTGAGCACAATCCCCAATTTTCCTCGGCCCCGCTATGGTTGCTGACGAAATCAGACCTTCCCTTCCTGTACTCGATTTAGAAGTACGACTCAGTTGTTGTGTTTTGTAGTTTGGTCTTGACCAACCAGCAGAGAATTGTAGTACCCAAGCCACCAATGGAATTCGTTTAAAACCCGAATTGATTTTGTTAAGATTGACTTGAAATACAACGGAAATGTCGTAATTTGTAGTTTGGTCTTGGGAAACCAGATTTCTCAACGAACATGTTCAATAAGGCAATTTTTGGCTCTCGCCTGGTCCAAACTTGACAGTGCTCCTTCTGCAAATGGAATGAGAATTACATTCGTACTCGTAAAATATTTGGAAATCAATTTCGAATTATGTATTTGGACAACTTGTATTTTGTAGTTTGGTCTGCAATCGGGTTTGTTCGAAACCACAAATCTTAATTCCGCAAACGGATATGACGAGAATTCTAAATGTCGAAAAGCTCAAGGAAATGTTTTCTCCAGCAGCAAGATGCTTGGCTGGGTGAGATTCGTATTTTGCTGCAAGAACCGAAACTTCTAAAGTTCAATAAGCAACTGACTTCAATTTCTGTAAAAGTCTGTGAATAGCAATCGCTCATATAGGCATGTGTGGTAAAATCACGAACCCCTACAAAATCAGGATTTTGTAGTTTGGTTTTTCGTTATTACCCGGGAAATGTTTTAGTTGGGCTCAATGCTTTGTTGCATCGTCTGTTTTGCAAGCGCTGAAACACATCCGTTTTCTGGACGACTGTCTGTTGAAAACAGTCTATTTAAAGCAGCCCTGGCGGTGTTTATAGGACAGCAGCCGAGTTCATATCTTCTCCGAGGAAAACATGATATATTGCCTTATGAATAGTCAGGGAAATGATTATAAGGCTTGAATTGGCATGAAATATGTAACTCTATTGACCGTATTTCGTCTTTTGAAGCTACAATCGGCCTCTAATTCCGCTCCCCTCCGCCGGAGTCTCGCGGGAGCCCCGGGGAATCCCCCGTCCCTTCGGCGGATTTATTCTCTCTGCTGCTGCTGCTGTGTTGTTCCCTTTCACATGTGGCGCCATATTGCGCTTATCGCGGGCGGCGGGCGCGCGTCGTTTCGGTTCGATTTTTTTCAGGGGCAGGCGGCCGCGGCGGCCGGCCCGTGGCGCGCCTCGCTTTTTATCTCCCGTTGGCTTTTTTCTGCCACACTAACTGGCATATGCCGGGGGTAGGATGGGGATGGAACACCGCCACTGCTGCTGCCGACACGGCATTCGTTATATTCGGATGTGTGTGACGGCGGTCGCTTAGTAACACAGCCGAAAGCCCTATTGCATAGGAAAAAAGCGGAGAGCGAGCAAAGACCACCAGAGTAGTAGGATCAGGGGCTTCTGCAACCCTTGGTCGTGAAAATGAGGAATTTCTTCCAAAAGGCTAGGAATTCTTTAAAAATATTCTTCAAATCTTTTTTTTTTTTTGATTTTCTCGTTCGAGAGTGGCAAAAACCGAGAAACCCATTGAAAGCAATGCAAGTTTCTGCTTGAAATTGGTAGAAATGTCCCATTTTCTTATAAATGAACACATCGGTGCGCTGATGATGTCGTGAGTTTCTATTCATTCCGCTGGAAATCACGCGACAATATTATGGAAAACAGCCCTTCAAGCTTTTTTGAAACCTTCTTCCGAAAGTGACTCTGATGCGTCCCTGAGGCAACGTAATGAGGTTAATTTTCTGCGAGGGAATAAAAAAAAATTACGTTTTTCGTTTTCCTCTTGTCAGGAATTGGGAAATTGATCATATCTCCCGTCAGGTGGTGGTGTTGTTCCCGCAATTCCAGGATTCGGAGAAAACTAGCAGCACATTTAATCTCTTTTTTTCTCCGAATGCCCGCTGCAGTTGAATGAGAATTGTCTCATTTTGAGTAAACTCAAAATTACCATTAAGGTACTTGGGATACCTACGAAAATGGTAGAAAAGTAATTTTGAACTTTTCTATCAGTTGAGGTTATGGTAATTCGTATGAGCCCTTTTGACCGCTTACGGGCTTGCCCTTTATGTCACCCTACAGCATTATTCACTGTGAAATGACATTTTTCCATACAAAAAAGTAGTTATTTCAACATTTCCGTCGCTATTTCATCGCCAGTAGGGCATATTTTGCCGCCAAAGCGTGATAGTTGCCATTTTCCGGGGTCAAATTGTGACTTTTTTTAAATGTCGAAGTTAAAAGTTACGAACTTTACGACCCAATATAATGTTATTTATCAGCGAAATCGTTAGAATTTGGAAACAGGAACTATCTGGTTCAGATTATTTGCGGTCTTCCAAGAAAGGCATCATATTGATAAGGCTATTTTCGGCATGCGTTGCCGACTGAAATGAAGCATGACCAATTTATTGGGTTTTCTAATTGGAAAAGCGTCAGTTTTCGAAGGAAAACTAATTTTGACAAGAAAAAACGTTTTGATTTCTTATTGTAAGCAGAACCAATTTCCCCCGATGTTTTGGAGAGAAAAAAGAGAGAATATTAATGGGAATTCCAAGAATTTCCTTAAGAAATGCCGTATTGGGCTTATTACTGCTTTTTTTCGTAAGATCGAAATTGGCATGATTTCCCCCGTCGCCCTATCAGCAGCCCTTCTCGCTTTCGTTTCTCGGGCGGCCGTTGTAAAAGAAACAGGCTCGTCCGTTCGAATCTCGCACGGCTCGCGTGTTATGTTTTCGAACCTTCTCGCTCTTTCTCTTTGTCGGCACGGCGCTTGGCGGGCGTTTTTCCTCGGTTTCGCGGTGTCGGTGCCTGTGTTCCTTTTGAACGCCGCGGCATTGCGTGTGCGGTTGAATCAGAGGCACAGACGATGACGCAGCCGCCGTCGGCGGCAGCGGCACATGGGGCCCGCGATCGATTTTGCCGCGGCGCTCGTCGCTCTCTGGGATGCGCAGCAGCAGAACGGTCCTCCGACGTTTTGCGCGGGAAAACGAAAGTGAAGCGCTTGCGGCGAAAGCGACGATGGCAAAAATTGTGCCTTTCGCATTCCCACGCGGTAAACAGCGGCCTGGAAGGAAGGGAGAGATCGGCGGCAGCGGCGCCGGGCGATTTGCAGGGGCAACACGCCGGCGGATTAGCATTTTCAATGGAAACGACAGACGGTGGAAGTTTGGTGTGCAGGATGATCCTTCCGGTGTTCCACGCACTCCGAATTCCCAGGAATTTTGATAAATATGTTGTGAATTTCACATTGGAATTGCGAATTTTTGCATTAGTGAAAGAGATGAAAGGAAATTCTTTGGCCAGTAGGATTTTTATGTCAAATTTCGTTTTTGACTGGGAAATTCACTGGAATCGGCAAGAAACCGACCAAACAAAACATGTGAGCTGGAAAGCCTACTGTTTTTACTCGTTTTCGAGTTTGAAAAACGAAAAAATGACACTTTCACGAGTATAAGAGCGAAAATTCGGTATAGAAGTATCATATTTCTCCATGAAAGAATGTTGTCTATTTTCTTCAATTCTTCGCCTGAAATTGGTCGTTCAAGGAATTTCCCATTGTTGAAAGGTGTAAATACGGCATTTTCACTGATAATCCCGTGAGATTTCACGAAATCCGCCTGAAATCGCATGGCAATATTCGAGGCGAAAACAGCCTTTTCAAGCTTGTTTATAGAGCGGCCTTCCGAAAGTCGTTTTGTTTCAAAACATGTGTTTATCCCCGGCTGAGCGGAAAAGAAATGAGGCTTTTCGTTTGCGAATGGGAAACCCCTAGTTTCTTGGAAATTGCTTGTTCCAATCGGTTTTCTTCGCCGGGAAATGGGAAAACTGGTATTTCCTGTGCCCTCCGCGGAAATCGACATATTTCCTGGAAACTGCTCATGGCAATCGATTTTTCCCCGATCTCTCCACGGAAATGAAGGTATAATTGTTGCCAAAGCTACTTTACCACAACATTTCAATGTTTTGATGCTCAGGCAGTTAAAGCAGCCAAATCGGCCGAACTTGCTTTGGAAAGGAGTGTAACTCTCAGAAATTTCTCTTTCCAATCAGTTTTTGCCACAAAAACCTTTGCTTGGAAAGATATCTCGTGTGTCCTCCAAATCTCGGGAGAGCGAAAACTGGGCTCATTTCAAAGCCCTTCTTTCGCCTCTCGTCCTCCAAATTTCCATTGTGGTTTCGCGTGCCGACGACCTTCGTTTTCTTCTGCCGCGCACACGGGGCGGTGGCGATCGAATCGCAGTTTTCCGTGTTTCTGAGAGGGGAGAGGTCGCTTCTTACTGTGCCCTCCTTCTTCCTTTCTCCCTTCCTCTGAGCGGGTTCTGGCGGTGCGCGGTTCCTGACCTCTTGAACCGTTGCCCCCGGCCCGTCGCGCCTGCTGCTGCTGGCAGAGCGCCTGCACTTTCGGCGATCGACTACGCGTCTGCACGCTCCTCGCCCCTCGCACTCTCTCTTCCAGGACCCTCTGCGCCTCTGTCCTCTCTCCTCGCGGCGTGCGTTTTTCTCCGTCGGCCGTGGCTTTTTCCGACCCGCGCGCCCTGCTGTGTTATCATTTTGTTGTGTCTGTATGCCGTGCCCTCGCCCGCTCTCGCCGTCTGCCTCTCGCCGGCTGGCAATGGCGCGCGTTGGCAGCGGCGGGCGCTGATTGGCTGCTGCCAGCCGGCCCCGCCCCTCGCTTCAACAACGTGAGCGTGTTTGTTGCGCGTGTGCGCTTTCCAGCGCCCCGCCGCCGCCGTCTTTCCCTTCTCTTTCTATCGCGAAAACTCCCATTTTCTACTCCCCTGTATTCCTTTATTCTTTCCCCTCTTCCAGTTCCGACGACAGGCGGTTTACACGGCGGGCGTGCTCCTGGAGCGAAATGCCATCTCCGAAGGTAAGGACCCTCCCCCAGTTGGAAATGAACCGGTTTCAGCCTCCCTCAAAGCGATCATCGTTCCGAAACTCTTCGACCTGGCCCTCGACATCACCCTCAAAGACGAACAACGAGCCGAGATCGCCACGGTACGGAGAGGAGATTTTGAAGACAAAAAATGGCGGTTTTCCCCGCGCGCTCCCCCTCCCTCTTTCCCCTCCGGGGTGCAGAATCGGCCTTGGTGGTGAAAGACATGGGTAGTGAGACGCGTTCGGTGGCCGTATCACTATTCTGTTTTTCGCCCCCATCGCTGTCTAAAATGCACCCCCTCCTCCCTGCCCTCTGCGAATCCAACCCCCCTGTTGAAGGAGAGGATGATCCCCTTTGAGGGCTCTGCGCAATACCCCATCGCGGAGCAGCTGTCGCTAACAGGTGGCCGTAAGTGCCAGTTGTGAGAGAGGAGAGCGGCGGCGGCTGCTGCTGCGCCCTCTCGCCCCTCCCCTCTCCGGGGGCCAGTCTTGCGCGCGGCGTCCTCCCGATTTCCCCCTCTCTCCTCATTTCCCCTCCCTTTGCCTCCCTCTCTCTCCCTCTCTCCCGGTGGTTGGCTCACTACGGCACGTCAAAGTGGTGGGTGATTTGTCGACTGGTTTCATATCACAGCCAGCTTTGATGTGCTGTAGACGGGCAATCTCATGCCACACAAAATCCCTCCCCTCTTTTTTTCAGAGCCCCGCGCGCTTTTTTCTCTCCCCGGAAAATCGATTTCTCCCTCTTTTTTTTCACCCAAAACCATTCATTTTCAGGTGATTTGCCGGATCCTGCAGTGCTGCTCCCTCGACCGCCAGTGGATCTTCGAAAACTATGTGTGGAGATATTCGAAATTCCTGGACGACCCCGTTGTCCATGTCCGGAAAGTGGGTAAAACCCTTAAAAAGAAGGGTTTGAGGCCCAAAAATGGGTGCAATTCACCCAATGTTTTACCCAAGAGCAGGCGTTAAAGAGGTTTTTAATCCCAAAATGGCAGTATTTCAGCCCATTTTGTGTGGTTTTTAATGAGAAATACGGTAAAAGGAAGGATATGGGGATAAAGAATCGAGGGAAGAGAAGAAATGAAAAAAGAAAAAATAGGAATCCAGGACTCTATATGTTTCTCTGGGATTGTGTGTGGCTGGCGGCGCGCGCTCCGGGTAGCCCTATCGATTTTTGATTATTTGTGTTTGCTGCTGCTGCGTCTCGCACAACATGTCGGATATGTATTGCCCGCGCGTCGTCGTCGTGGGAAAGAAAAGAACAACATAATAACAAACAAAACAACAGATCGATATACGTGGAAAAAAGCTATAATTATGGCACGGAAAGTGGTAATTATAGAGAGAAAATGGGTGGTTTTACAGCTGTGAATAGGGTTTTTTGTGTGACGAATTGCGAGTGGGTGGTGGAGAAATGGCGCCGATAGAGTATCGTTTTTACATAGGGATCCCAAATGTTTAGGGAATGCCCAATAATTTCGGGCTGGCCCGGTTTTCGTTAGGGAATACCCCCTTTTTGGGGAATAATTTTAGACTATAGTGAGTGGGTGTGTGGAATATACGAAATATAAAAATAAACGACGACGATGGAAAGAAATTTGCATATGAATTGGAAGGCTATGTGCTGAGAAGGACAATCAGGCGAGGGGATGTAATTGAGTTGGGCGCTTTTCTGCGCAAGGGAGCTCTTTTTGCTGCTGCTGTTGAAGCTATAGGGATCGTTGACGATGTAGCTGGGCGAAGCCTTCTGAAGCCGCTATGAGGAAGTATACATCTATCGAAACAAAACACTTTGCCTCACTTGGCTGCTGCGTTTCCTATGAAATGTGGGAAATCTTGTCCTATGAAATGTGGGAAATCTTGTGTAATTCTAAGAACAACATTGGAACAACTATAATACCCATAAGATGATTTTGGGGGCTGCAAACCTGGAAGAAAAAGAAGCATGCGAAAATTATAATGTATACGCATATTTTTGCAAATTTAAGCCTTTGTACCATTTTTTCCAAATATTCTCGTCAAGAATTTAAAAAAAAACAATGAAAAAGAGCCCTAATGAAACCAAGCAAACTGTACTATTTTAAGCTAAAAAGTTCAATACGTGTACGAAATCGGCAGCAAAGGTAAATACAGCTGGTAGTCATCAAATGTTTTATTTTTAAAGCGCACTTTATTTTTCACTAGTGATTAGTGAGCCATTCATGCTACAGAAAATATGAATTTGTAGGCATGACATAATCCTTTTAAGAGGGCAGGGGCAACTATAAAATAGGAAAAGCTACAAGATTATTCAATTTTTTTGCCCCAAAAAAGAAGTTCGCCGATTTGGCGATCGACAGGGCTGGTAAATTTTAGGGAGAAAAAATTATAAAAAAGGGGCAATTTTGAGTGTCGGGCCCAAATTTTCACAGTGCGGGCCGGCCCGGCCCTTTGCCAGCTCTAGTAATCGAATCTTGGTCGCAGTGGGCAGGCCAGGCATACCTCGTCACTGGTTCACCTTAACTTTGGGACCGTTTAAGGAACTTGAAGGCGGATTCTTGAAAGTTCGCCTATACCCTCTATTAATTAGATTTTCTTAGTGAAAAATATCGCTAATCTGGAGAACCACAACATACATCCAGGGCGGAGGGGCTTGATCAATTTTTTGTGGTTAGCCGATTTTTTAACCAACCCTTTTCCATGTTATGCGGCTCCTTCCAATTCAGGCAACGGGTCGGCCCACCCGCTTGTCAATCAAATCTCGCACGTTTTAAACAGATAAACTATTGGACGTGTGGGGAGGGACTATTAGTTTTCCGCGGAAGGGTGTGACTCACGATCAGTCGTTGCTCAATTGCGAAATGTGAGGAATTTCGCTGGATGGGGTTGTAATGGACTTTGCTGCCCTTAGGTGATGCGGGCAATTTTTTTCAAAGGCTAACTGTCTTAAACGAAAAACTCCATTTAAATCTGGCTCTTTTTAGGCCATGGCATTGTAATGGACGATTCTTGGCAAAACGGGGGCGTGAAATATGTAAAGGTATACCACAACGTTACAAAATATGAAACTTCCTTTCTAAAATGTAATTTTAGGCAGCGGCCAACATCTTCGGCGACCTGTCGGCCTTCTTCGGTTCCAAGTTCACCGAACTCTTCATCGTGCCTCACCTTGTCGCCCTCGCCGAAGACATGAACTGGGGGATTCGGAAGGTCGTCAGTGAGATATTTGTTGAGGTAACTCTCTCTCTCTTTCTCTCTCTCTCTCTCTCTCTCTCTCTCTCTCTCTCTAAAAACCTCTCTATTCTCTTCAGGTCTCCCGCCACTGTCCACCCCACGTGAGGCGGTCCATTCTCGCCCCTCACTTCGTTCGTCTCCTCCAGGATCCCAGTCGCTGGGTCAGTTTCCCTCTTTTCTGTATTTAAAGAGAGCTTTAAGGTGACATACCAGGCCTACCAGGAACTGGGTCCGTTCATATCCACATTCGCTGATTCGGCCGTCACCGGACTGCACATCAAGAACGGACAGGTGTGCGTGCAGAACGCCGACTCTTCTATGGACACGACGCCGCCCCGTCATCAGAAGGACTTTGAGTTTGCGGAACTGCCCAGCAGGGTTTGGATGCCGGAGAGCCCGTGCTCGTCGGATGCGGAGGAGAGCGAGGGGTGCGTGTTTTCAATCAAAACCGGGGTTTTCAAATGACGGGCCGGGCCGAGGGATTTTTGGGACGGCCTGGTCGGCCCGGGTTGAAAAATAAGATTTTAAATTTTGTATAAATCGGGCCACCATTCTTTTAACTGCTTTAAACAACTTAATAGTGTGTTACTAACATATAAGTCAATATTAGTTGTACAAAATAGAATGTCACCGGCCGGGATCGAACCCTGGTCGTGTGCGTGGCAATCTGACTGGGTCATCCAGGGAAAATGGGTCGAGCCGTCCAAACGACGAGGTTGTTCTATTGTATTCTGGTCTCTACCAAACACTGTGCCAAAAATGTGAGTAAAGTCAGCTACACTGCAAGTTGTATTCGTTCAAAACGAGAGTTTAATTTGTTGTGATTGGCTTGAAATTCAGCGGAAATGCTGAATTTTTTAGTTTGGTCTACAACCAGGTTTATCCACTATCCAGTTCGTTACAGTCATTTTTTGGCTGTAACCTAGTTCAAACAATAAATTTTTTGTTTATATTCTTATTCTGCGAAGTGAGATAGGAATTCGTACTCGTAAAATATACGGAACCTGATTTCCCCAACATTTGAATATTGTATTTTGTAGTTTGGCCTTCACCAACCTTTTTGTTTTCCTTTCGAAATCAGAAAAGTCCTTTCGAGATCAGAAAATTTATTTCTTCAAGCGGATAAGGCGGGATCGTTTTTCATGCTTGCAAACACGTTTGCAACCCTTACTGTAATTTCTCACTAGTACATAAGTTTCTGTTCTCTCCCACTCCAGCTATTATATAATCCTAAAGTTTTGCGTTTTCATAAAGTTACATTGCTGCGGGCTAGCTCGTGTTTTCTTCTGCAATGAATACGCAATCATATGAGCAACAGGTTGTTGGATCAATCTCCCGGGTGTTTGTTTGCTCTGACTCGTTTTGCCTGACTCACGGTTTGGCTCTTACCTTTGGTCGGATGCTGATCGAAACGGTGCCCCGGTGAACAAACAACCACCGACGGCAGCACACTCTGTTTTAATTTTCAAACATACCATTTAAAAGAAGCCTTATAGCCGATTTGGTTGCGTACACGGTCTGAGTATCCTATAAACCATGGAAAGCTCTGATAACAACAGCAAAACATTGGCGCGTTGAATGAAGTTGTCCTGGTAATAGATTTATTTATTTAGTTAATCGTATGCCTTCAGAAATGGAAATTCGGTAAGGGAGTCTAACCCTGACCGTGTCTTTCAAACATTTTATGAACTCTGCTCCATTCAGCTGATTGTTTTTGTTTGTCAACCAGCAATTAGTCAAATTACGACACTTCTAACAATAGGCCCTTGTTTGCAGCGCTGTTAGCTCCGCTCCCCCGGGAAATCACTGAGTGATCCCCCGCGTCTCAGAGATGTTTCCTTCCCTTGTTTGAGCCCGGAGGGCGACTACCAACCACGCCCCCAATTGACAAATATCCGTTTTACACCAATGGTGGACTTCCCTTCCAGTTTTAACAAAATTTCAATACGTTTAATACTCAGCCAAACTGTTTCAACGAAATACTGCGGAAATTCGTTTGGCTGTTACATTTAGCTGCATATCATATGCACAAAGCTACGGACAACATGGAAATGTTAACACGATGTGACAAAACTGCATTTGGATACAGTTGATGCACTCCTGGCCAAATCTACTTCGCTTGATTTGGCTGCGTACACACCCTGAGTATCATACATTCAACGCATAGCTATCGACACAACATCGAAACATTGGCACTTTGTGACGAAGTAGTCTTGGCATCAACTATATCTTCAATAGCCTCCCCGGAACTTGAACCATTTGCGAGGGTTTCTTGACTTTGCACACACCTCTCTTGAACGGGGACAAACAGAACACCGCGGTTTCCCCTCGTTTGTCGTGAACCGGTCATTTTTACACCGTAGCTGCCAAATAGGGACTGGATTTACCCAAAAGCTGTTTATGAAATAAAACAAATTGTTATTTTCAGGGTGATCAGTGCCATGCAGCAGTTCTTGGGCAATTGGGAGAAGAGGCGTCAGAATTCTACCACCAAAAGTGCGCCGCCGAGTGTGTCGTGAGTTATCATTGTTTTTTTTTCTGATTTTTTTTTTATTTTAGCGGTCGAATCAACAAGCAGGTTGCTGACAGTTTGAAGCCCCAAGGTGTCGTCTCTGTGGCTTCGAAGTGTGGATCTTACGAGAACCTGTCCGAGTGAGTTTTTTAATTAGTTGTTTTTCTAACCAAAGCTTCCTCGGCTTTTTGGCCACGTACATTGCCTATGTACTCTATACGTGAAACTCTGATAGTGAGAGCAACATAGAAACATTGTCATAGTGGGACATAATAGTTTTTCGACAGCCAAAAGCGCGGTTTCCCGTCTGTGTTTTGGTGATTTCGTACTCTCTCCTCATGCGTATCGCGTCTAAAATTTGTTAAAAGTTCTTTTGTTTTTTAAAGTGTTTATTTGGGGTTCGGTATAAGTGGTACCCAAGCCCGGGGTTCTCAAATTACGGCTCGGCCCGCCGCGCCGGGCTGAGGAATTCTTTGGCTCGGCCCGGATATGAAAAAAAATAAATTTTAAATTTTGTATAAATCGGTACAATATTTTTTTAACTGTTTTAAATTACTGAATAATGTTTGTTACTAACATATACGTCAATATTAATCGTACAAAAAAGAATGTCACCGACCGGGATCGAACCCTGGTCGTGTGGGTGGAAATCTGACTGGGTGGTCCAAGGAAAACGGGCCGACCGGGCCGGGCCAACCAAAATTTTCCAACTAGCCCGGCCCGGCCCGTGAGAACCAAGCCTATATGTTCGGTTTTCGGGCAGAGGTCGCGAAAACTGCACACAATCAATATATACTCAATGTATATGACTTCTGAATCGATTTCGATTTTTTGGTTTTGGGTTACTGTAACTTGAATCGTGAGCACAACAAAGATCAATTCTTTTAAGCTAGTTTAGTTTTTATTCTATAGCGTTTTTCACGCTAGCAAATATTGCAATTGACAAAAAGACTGACATCCTAGGAAAAATGGAGGCCTTTAAAAATTTGTCGTTCATTGTTCAGGCGCCGAGACAAGTCTGGCATCCTGAGGATGGTGTTCGCAAGTAACCGTTTAAGGCGATAAGGAAATCGAAAAGTCGGTTTCCCGGCACAAACTTTAGTATTCGTCCATTTTTGGGTTTAACTATTAACCTAGCTAAAATGTATGGTGCCAATTTTAAGCTCAATCGCTCATTTACTTCTCACACTTGTAAAAATAGGGGGGGGGGGGGGGGGGGTACATAAGTTGATTGGTTTCTCAATGATCAAACGGCATAAGGGACCACTTCAATATAGTTCTTGGCGAATCTATAGGCCGATTTGGCTTGCGTACACGGCCTGAGTATTCTATATTATACTTTGGCACGGTGTGACAGACGGAGTGGTTTTGATACCAAATATTCAAGCTTGTTCGAATCAAACTTTGGAGTTTAACGGTATAATTTAGCATGGGACTGTACGGCGGCATGGACGACGAGCACTCGTTCCTCGTGGACCCCAGTGGAATGGAGAGTGACGAGGAAGATGACGACGAGGAGGAGGCAATGGAGGAAGAACAGCAGCAGCCTTCGACGGACCTCAACTACTGGACTCCCTGTTACATTTCTACGAATTTCGAGTAAGTCTCTCTTTCTCTCTCTATTTTCGGGCTAGCCCGAACTTTCGGTTCCCGGCAGAACTTGCGAAATTTTACAACTTTATGGTTCCAGTGAGGACGATCTGATTGCGTTCGGATCGTCGCGGGACTCTCCTTCGAAGGTGGACATTCTGACGAGGCGTTTCGATCTGCTCCACCACTCGCCGACCACCCCCTCCTCCGTGCCTCACTCTCCCACTGCCACCAGCCCCGTCACCACCAGCAGCAGCTGCGAGAGTCGTCAGTTTTATTTTTACTATTTATTTTTCTTTGATAAAGAGCGAGGCGTCTTTAGGTTGTTTTAGGGGTATCTCCATGGACATTTTGTACACCCAAGCTTTAAAGAAAACTATTCTGTCTTTAATTCCTCAAAACGGGAACCGAAGGTGCTTTGATTCACTCTAAAGCGACCTTTCGGTGTCTCGATTCACATATTCATTCAAGTACGACCTTAGGTAGCCTTTAATTCCCTCAGGCGTGATTTTAGATTGTGTCGATTTCCTATAAAATGCCCTCGGCTGTCTCAAGTTTTTCGAAAGTGGCCTGAGGTTACCTTGGTTTATTCAAACGCTGACTGGCGTTGCCATGATTGCCCGAAACACTGCCTGAGGTGGCACTGCCTCATTCTTTCAAAGGTGCCCTATGCTGCCTTGACTCCGTAAACCGCGGCCTGCGGTTGCCATGGTTGACTTAAACGCGGCCTAAGGTTGCCTCGATCAGCTCAAACACTGCCTGTGGTTGCCCAGATACTCAAACGCGGCCGGGGTTGCCGCGATTCGCAAAAAAGCAAGGTCATCTAGATTCACTCAAAAGCGGTATAAGGGTGCCTTGGTTCACACACTCATCACGAGAATTCCAAGTACAATTTTGGGTTTCAGAATCATCCGTCCTGAAACCGACGTCCTCCATCTCCACCGAGTCGGACATGACGTGTTCCGATGACTGTACGACCGAACGGACGTTCATCGACGATCAGAGCTTCTCCGATCCGTGAGTCTCTCTCTCTCTCTCTCTCTCTCTCTCTCTCTTTCTCTCTCTCTCTCTCTCTCTAACCCTCTCTCTTTTCAGTATGGACATGGACGTGGATCCGATCCGCGACTGCCGCGGAACTGACGAAGAGGAGATGGAAGTCATCGAAGAGGTCGCCGTCTCTTCCGCCCACGAGATCGTGCCGAGAGAGCTCGTCGAGCAGTTCCTGGCCATGGTGTCGGCCGGCGTGCAGCACGGAGCGGACATCAACCGCTACTGCGCCCACAACTTCCCCGCAGTGGCCTACACGATGGGCAGGGAGAGCTGGCCTCAGCTCAGGGAGACGTACTCCAAGCTGTCCACCGATGAGCAGGTTGGCATTTTAAACGTTCTAATTTATTATTTTAATTTGTTCAAACAGGCTTCAGGGCATGGGGTCAAAGATTCCTCAGTACCCGTGTGCACCCCGCTGTTTTAGTGCCAGCCGGGTGTCAGTAGGTTCCAAAGTGATGTCAGCATAACCGATTACGAACCCTCATTTTGTATTAGAAGTTTGACAGAACAAGATATGTCTCATGGTATTAGGAACAGAACTTTGAGTCTTAATGCTACCAACATTTGGCAAAACGTAAGGGTTGTCATTTTTCCTGAATTTGCATTAAGACATTAAGTGTTTAAGGGAAGTTGTCCAAAGATTACGTCGGAACGTAGTCCCAAAATTTGGATTTTTTATCTGGAGGGTTCATGTGGTGTACTTTGGTAATTTACCCGGCTAAATCGGCCAACGTAAATTTGGTTAGATCCATTTCTTAATTAATGTCTTTCGGGATCTAACTTTTTAGATCTTAGGCTTAGACCTTAAATACCCTAAAGTCCTACCCACTTAAAGTTTTAAAGTCATACCTTATAGCTCCGCTTAAATACCTTAATGTTTTAAAAAAAAGTACCTTAAAATCTTGGAGATACCTTAAATATGCATACAGTGCTCAAGATAATTCAATTTAACGGGTAATTTAATCGATACGTGTGTGCGATGTGTGGGGGGACTTACCATAAAAAAGAATTGTTCCTGCTACTTTGCCCTAATTTTAGTGTTGCCGTGGATCCCACAACGATCACAATTTTTTGAGGTTTAAAGGTCCAAATGTGTATTTGACAAAAAACATAATTTGAAGTGTAGTGTAAAAACTTAACATTTTAAGGATTTAGACATTTTGGTCCTTGCGCGATTTTTATTATTGGTTGGTTTTAAAATTTTACAGCAGCGAAACTTTGATATACTGTAATCAGCAAGCTGTAAATGTTCAGTTTCAGCGGATTCGTGTGTCAGTCGCCACGTCGATCCACGAGATGGCTAGGATCGTCGGCCCGGAGAACACGGACAATGACCTATTGCCGGTTTTCAACCTCTACAGGTATGAGCTACAGTACAATTATAGTAAAATTGCGCTTCAGAGAGGAGTCGGCTGAGCTGCGAGTGACGATTCTGAAGAACCTCTATGGCTTCTTCAAGTGTCTGTCCCCGGAGAAGAGGAAAAAGATGATCGAGGTGCTGCCGGAGTTCATGCCCGTGGATAACAGCGAGTTGAACACCAACTGGCGCTACCGGCTGGAGTTTGCAAGGTTCGTATGTGGAAGAACGGGATACATACCGTATTCAAAAGCTTAGTGACAGACGGCTGGCAGGAAATTTTGCTGTCATTCGTGGTGGGACCCTTTGGTGTATACTCATATTTAGCTCGCCCAAGTGGGAGCTGTCAGTACGCTCCTCGACCAAAACTTTGGGCCATGCGTGGCCCGATGTTTAATGAGTATCCTTCTGGAAAACTGTGCCCCTGTCGCATTTACGCGTCCGCACAGAATTTTGCAATTAACGCGCAGAAATTACGCTGTCAGCAATTTGAAATTCGTAAGGTATCCGTTTGGGAGCCAGCACTTTCGCGCCGAGAGCCAGCTTATTACAAAAATGCATTTCTGCCGAATATACTTTTCTGATTTTTTATATAAAATTGTTTTTGAATGCATTGGAAAATAGAAAACATTTTGGAAGAAATATTTCAACTTATTTTATTCCAGCTGGCTGTCTTTCAATGCGGAACAATACATTTTTGTGCTTTCTTCTTTACTCTGTCGTAATTTTCAGTCCTTTAAATGACAGACACAGACGAACTGTGAATTATTATTCAATACTTTGTGGGTGGTCTACCGGATTTCGTGCCAGCCGGGTTCAATAGAGTCCATAATCATTATGACCGATGGGGCATCCTCCCTTTGTAATCAAACTTTGAACATCGAAGATGGATAAAGGGCGCGCCACAGAATATGTTGTTTATCGAACTCTTCTTTTCCAGACAGTGCGGCCAGCTCTGCTCCCTCTACGGAATCGAAGAGGTCAACCGCACGATCAGTGCCATCGCCCTCACTCTGGCCAACGACAAGGTGGCCGACGTGCGTCTGGAAGCCGTCCATCTCGTGGTTGAGATCATCCGTCGCCTGGTCGAAGTCGAATGGCCCGCAATTGTCGGAGAAGGAGAAAGCGACGATTCGCCCCAGGCCGTGAGCCTTACGGAACAGCTCGTCGCCGATATCGTCAACGGATTCGCTAAGACGCAGAAGTGGACCAGAAGGCAGACGTAGGTGGCTTCAGAAGCCAGAAAAACGTTTTTTGTTTTAGTTTCGCCAACGTGTGTGCGGAACTCTTGGAGAAGGAGGCGATGACTGATGAGCAGTTCCGCTGGTTCCTCCTGCCCCACGTCGTTGCGATGGCCAGCGACAGTGAGTTTTTTTCGCATGAAAACTATTTTTAAACTTTTAATTGTTTTTTATTCCCGCCTTTTCCAGGAGTCCCCAACGTGCGTCTGGCTGTGGCGAAGGTTCTGCGTCGCCTCGATGGCGAGATGAGGCCGATTCCCCTCGGACAGGAGACCACCCGGTCAGTGGGCGACATCTTGGAGAAACTGCGACTGGGAGACCTCGACATGGACGTGGTGAATGAAGCCCGTCTGGCCACGGAGACCGTGTTGGGCCCCATCGACGTCAGGATGAGGGGAAGACTCATCGAAGAGAAGGAGGACGAGTTCTTCGCCAAGTTCAGGTGAGGGTTTCGAGGAGATATTTGAAGATGTGCTACTGTTGAACCGGGGTTCTCACGGGCCGGGCCATTTGGAAAATTTTGGTCGGCCCGGTTGGCCCCTTTTACCCTGGACCACCCAGTCAGATTGCCACCCACACGACCAGGGTTCGATCCCGGTCGGTGACATTCTTTTTTGTACAGCTAATATTGACTTAAATGTTAGTAACAAACATTATTAAATAATTTAAAACAGTTTAAAAAATTATTGTACCGATTTATACAAAAATTAAAATTTAATTTCTCATACCCGGGCCGACCGGGCCGGGCCGCTCCTAAAAATCCTTCGGCCCGGCCCGGCGGGCCGGCCCGTCACTTGAGAACCCCGTGTTGAACATCGCGCGACAATTGAATTTTTGACTAGTGTTTTACTTCTAGTTTTTATTCAAACTAAAATTAAGTTCTCCGACCGGGATTGAACTTTCGTCACGTGGGTGGTAGTTTGACTAGGTTGTCCGAGTAGACGGGCCGACCTGGGCGCGGCCAGTGCTAACTGTCGTAAAGGGTTAACTTTTTAATCATGTGACTCCTTTATTTAACCCTTTCCTTTCAGAGAGATCCACGGCGGTGCGAGCCTGGACAACTCTTCTTCCACGGACAGGTCGACCACCACAACCACGAGCAGTCCCAGCTACACGAGCGACAGCTTCCACACGCCTCCGCGCGGCGAATTGGACCCCACGGCCAACTACGACAACACGGACATGGACATTTCGCCGGAGAGGGACGGACGCTAATAGAAAAAAAAAACAAAAGAGACACGACAAATAATCTTCTGTGATACTCGCTCTCCCCGTGTGTGTCTTCTATGAATTTCTATCCCCACACTGCCCTGGTACTACTGGTCTATTCTTATCATCTTCTTTCGCGGCACGCCCCACAGTGTGCAATCCACGGTCGCCATTCTCACTTGTGACCCCCAGACCCTCCCTTTTCCCTCTCTTACTTTATTTCCCCGCGCGACGTGTCTCTTCTTTGTGTTCCCACCCCCCCATACTTGTGAGATATACGGTGCTCTATTCTCAATTCAGTCCGATTGCACACACAGAGTTATTACTATTTATAAATCGTTTTATCACTAAGCAAAAGAGTTGGACAAGCAGGATTTTTAAAGAAGGGGCGGCTTTCAAATTCAGAACGGGAGAAGAGTTTGGATGAATCGGAAGCCACTTTCGAACGCGTGCGAACTGGGTCCTGCAACGAAAGACTAAAGGCATTCTTAAAACCGTCTGGCGGAGTGCATTGGAAACGTGACCGTGAAGAGACGGCCGGTTAAAGGGTGGGTTTTAATATTGGTTCCGCAATGGACTAACATTCAGGAAAACAATCTCCTTTTTAAAGGACGGATTTGGTATACTGTATATAGTCCTAGCCAATTCTAGTCCCTCCTTATTTTGGGCACTACGTACTCCATTTTCGGCGGCACGACATTCCTTTCGTTACGGTATCTAAATTTGGCTGATTGGATCATTTTTTTAAAACTGTTTTGTGTTGTTTCATTGATAATGGTTGTGGGTTCGAATCTTGGGCCTTCATTTTAAGGTTTCCAATATGGGCTATTTCATTTGAAACGCGAAAGGTTACTGTATCCCTCTGTTATTGCGTCAAATAGAAGGAACTAGGATTGGCACAGACTATAAGTGGTGTGAAAATAATTCATAAACATTTCCTAATGTTTTGATGTTGTGTAAACCAATTAATGAACCAACCAATGCACATTGATTAGGCATGGACCAGAAAGCATATATGCGGATATATCGTAGACCAAGGATATCGTATGCATTTCATGAGAATTTAATCGCTTTGGGACCCATCGTCTACAAATCTCACCTGAACTCGTCTGTAATATTTGTGTTATCGCCTAGACTCGATATTGATTGAAAAAAATTGACACTCTCCCAATTGAAAAGCAGGCATTTAATTGGGATCCATTTTCTGGCAAAACTACTCTACTCGCCAAATCGGCTGATTTGGCTGCGTAAACAACGTGATTATCCTACATAGCATGTATTGCTCTAGGAATAACACCAAAATACTGGCACGTTGTAACAAAATAGTTTTTACATCAACTATAGTTTGTGTCAAAACTACTTCAGGACAACGTGCCAATGTTTCGATGTTGTTGCTAGAGTAAAGCGCGCAATATAGGATACTCAGGCCATGTACGCAGCCAAATCTGCCGAAATAGATTTGAAGAAGAGTATATACGTGCCAATATTTGTTCAAATCAATGAATTTATGCAAATGGTGTACTATGAACTCGGAACGGAAAATTAGAATGTCTAGTCAAATGGAGATTAACGTGGAGACCAGTGCGTGAACACCTCATTTCCTCGTCGTGTACCCCCGAGCGCTGTCGCTATGAATCAAGTGTCTGTGAGGAAAAACGCAAAGAAGAAGAAGAGCGATGAACCGAAGCCGCCGAAGCATCAGAAGAAGAGTGATGGAGCGGAGAAGTCGGCCAAGTCGGTGAAGAAGAACAAGCCGAAGAAGAAGACGGCCTGCCTCACCCTCTTTGGATTCTTTGGCAAGGATGCGGCGAAGGCGAAGAAACCGAGTGAGAAGAAGAAGCCGAAGGTTGGGCAGTCGGCCGTGACCAAGCATCAACCGCCTACTGATGAGCGGTCGAAGGACGAGCCTTCGAAGGACAGTGGACCTGAGGAGGGAAAGGAGGAGGCGAAGGTGGTGGAGGTGTCGCCGGAGGAGAAGAAGGGCACTCTGGCCTTCCTCGCTCAGTTGGATAAGATCAGTGAGTTGTTTCTCTGTCTCTTTTTCTGTCTCTGTCTGTCTCGCTCTCTCTCTCTCTCTCTCTCTCTCTCTCTCTCTCTCTCTCTCTCTCTCCCTCTCTCTCTTAAGCCCACCTCTTTCAGCCCCTGAGCAGCTTTCTTCCGACTTTGACAAGATCAACGCCGTCGCTCCCGGTGCCTCCGTGGCCGAAGACCAGCTGAAGAACTCCAATGATCCGACGATCCCGTGTCTGGAGCAGACCGCCGTGAAGACAGACGGAGGGTTCTATCACTGTAACAAGATCACCCTGGAAAAGGTGAGACACCCATAAGCTTCTCTCTCTCTCTCTCTTTCTCTCTCTCTCTTTCTCTCTCTCTCTCTTTCTCTCTCTCTCTCTTTCTCTCTCTCTCTCTCTCTCTCTCTAAACATCGTGTTTTAGGACGACCGTCCTTGGATTATCGCCCAGCCGCCTAAGGAGAACGCCGAGCCCTTCTGGAGACTGGTCTTCGACGAGCAGGTTCCCATGATTCTGATTCTTGGCCCGGCCTTTGAGGGAGGCAAGAAGGCTTACGAAGAGTTCTTGCCGGAGAAAAAGACCGAGTACAAGTACTACGGAAAGATGTTCATCAACAACAAGACGGTTGACATGGATGGGCCTTTGACGGTCATCACCCTGGAGGTTCTGCCGGAGGGCTGTTCGAACTCCCTGATTACGAAGGTCCTGTGGTGTGTCAGCTGGAACAAGGGAGATGTGAACCAGAGTACTGCCTGCATCAAGATCCTGCAGCAGTTGGGCAAGCTGGAGGTGGGTTACTTGTTCACACACATAAAAACACACACACACACACACATACATACACACACACCGCCTTATCCTTCCCATTTTAGCCCGGCCCCGTCATCGCTGTCAGTGCCTCTGGAACCGGCCGTTCCTGCCTCATGGCTTCTGTCTCTCTCCTCGAGAAGAGGATCATCTCCGGAACATTCTCGAATGTGGTCGATCTCGTCGTGGCGATGAGGAAGCAGCGGGCGATGGCCATCCCGGACAAGGCCCACTACGGAGCCATCTACACCATGCTGGGCAACCACTTCATGGTAACATTTTCTTAAAGAAAGCGGAAATCTTGGTTTTCAGGGGAAGTCCAGCGACAAGACGAAATGGGAGGCGGCGCTGCAGAAGTACAAGGATGCGGCTGTATCTACCACTGGGTAGAAGAAGTAGAAACCGATCAATTACTTATATCTAAACTAAAAAAATAAAATGGGAGTTTCATGTCGTTTTTTGTTGCTTGTTTTGTATTTTTTTGGAAGGTCAAGCTTTTAGAGGAGTGCGCGTGTGTGTGCGTGTATGTGTCTGTGCGCGCGTGTGTGTGTGCGTGTGCGTATCCCTCCCCTGCACATTTTTTTCTCCAAATCCCGCCCCTCGAATCATTTCAATTCCCCTCCCTTTGGGTAATTTCTCCGTTCGGGTAATTCACTGCCGCCCGGAAACGGCGGCCGTTGATCCGCGAGCGACAGCTTCCCGGGCGTTCGGCGATTGTTGCCCCAAGGGCGGCAGGTGGAGCGACGGCGTTGCCATAGTCACGGCGTACTCGACGCCGTCCGCGACGGCCGCATGGCGGAGCCGGAACGAACCCTCGCCGATCGCTATGTGATGACCAAGAGGATCGGCGACGGCACTTTCGGAGAAGTGGCCCTGGCCAGGAGGATAGACACCGGAGACAAAGTGGCAATTAAGAGGTTGGTGGGGGTTTTACAGTGTATTTTTCGATTGAAAATCTGTTTTTCAATGGAGTTTGACGTTATATTCGCACTTTGTTTTGTTACCACGATTATAGGCAGCGTTTCTGAAGTATTGGCTCATTTTGTTATGATTGACTTGTTTTTGTGCAGGCCTGAGAGCACAGACATCGACGACAATGAGAATGAGAGACCGAGAGAGACATAGAAGAGAGACAGAGACAGAGACAGAGAAAGAGACCGAGAAAGAGACATAGACAGATACAGAGACGCAGGAGCAGCAACTTTTCAGAAAAGTTTTTCCTATAGAAAAGCTCATTTCATTCCACTTTTCGCAATTACTTGATCTACAACCCAATGCATTTCTTACATGCATTTCGGTTACGTCAGCCTCGCTAAACACCGGGTCGATCAAAATTTTAACGACTACGCCAGGTGTTTTCACAGTAAATGCAGCTTGTTTCCAAAGCAAAATTGCGGACAGGTGGTCGATTTGCAATGGGATACGACAAAAACCAGAAAGAATCAAAAGAGAGAGAGAGAGAGAGAGAGAGAGAGAGAGAGAGACCAATGTTACTCTTGTGAGGTATATTTTCTTTGGTATGTTTACGGAAGTGTATCCCGGAAATATTACATTTGCCAGAAATATGTGAGAAAGGGAGGCGAGAGAAACACCTTGGAAACAAGTAAAATGCGACATGCGTAATTTTTTTTGCCTAACCGGAGACCCCGGAAAGGCATTCCAAAAATAATCGGTTGCTAACGCATCTTTCGATGGTCAGAATACCCTAGTACCTTTAAACTATGGGATTAAACCAACTCTGTTTGGGAAGCGCGGGTAGTGGGCTCAGTGAGATGCCGATATGGTACGCGTGTGAGTCGCACTCAATTGGGGCAGAGCGGCAGCAGCTAGAATTTGGTTTAAAACCCATTAACTCAAGGTACTTGGGTGTTCCGACCAAGCATGGCAAAATTTGGGGCCGGCCCGGGCCAGGCCGGGCCGGGCCGAGAAAAATTTAGAAGCGGGCCGGCCCGGGCCAGGGCGGGCCGGGCCGAGAAAAATTTTGAAGCGGGCCGGCCCGAAATTTTTTTTTTCGTTTTCTTTGATTTTTACATTGAAAAAAGGCATAAATTTTCGGTTGAGTCGGGCCGGGCCGTGAAAAATTTTGGAGCGGGCCGGCCCGTTGCCATGCTTGGTTCCGACCATCGAAAGGTGTGTTAGAAAATGGTATTTTTGGTATGCCTTTCCGGGGTTGCCGGAGAGGCAAAATATACTTTCAAATTGACCTATTTCAGGATGAAGAAGAAATTCTACAGCTTCGAAGAGGCCATGGCTCTGCCTGAAGTGAAATCCCTCAAAAAGCTCAACCATCCGAACATTATCAAACTCCGGGAGGTCATCCGAGAAAACGACGTTCTATTTTTCGTCTTCGAATTCATGCAGGCCAATCTGTACGAACTCATGAAAGATCGGTGGGCTCTTTGAAGCTTTCTTTGTTTTTAAAGCCCCCAGGCTATAAATTTATCACGTGAGGGCACAATTACGATCTCTGGCATAGCCAAAAGAACAAAGGGAATTGTAGTTGTACACACGCACCTTTGTATTGCGAATTTCTCTCTTAAAAGTGACTAAAGTGTAAAGTGCCCCAGGGCTATTTCGAAAGGGGTTAATAATATGTGTAAGTGTCCCTGGGAATTCTAATCTCTTTCGCAACCTTTCACTACGGTCAGGCAACCTTTTGACGAGCGGTAATCTCGTTGCTAGGCGGAGATTAGCCGTTCTTTCGCTGCGGAGAGAGTTAATTTGGGCGGATATTACCGGGTTCAAAATGTAAATTAGCTGTGAATTTAGTGAGCAACTGCAAGGATTTAAGTTCGGAGATTTGATGGAAATCTTATAGGTGGACGCGCCAGTGGTGTTCCGAAATACTAAGAAAATAGGGTTTTGCCCGCTAAAAGAGCTCAAAGCAGGGTGATGCGACGTAACCGTAAGTCCTTAAGGCAAGTTGATGAAGACCGTAATATTAGGGTCTTAAGACCTTAAGGCAACTAGGTCCAAGCAAGGGGCTGGAATATGACCTTACGGTCTTAGGGAAACTAGTTCAAAGCGAGGTGATCATACCATTAAGACCTTAAAGCATCTATTTCAAAGCAAGGGTATGAGATGTAACCTGGCCTTAAGGCAACTAGTCCAGAACAAGGTGACGAACCTTAAGGCCTTAAGGCAGCTAGCTCAAAGCAAGGCTATGAGATGTAACTTTAAGTCCTCAAGGTAACTAACTCAGAGGATGGTGACAAAATGTAACCTTAAGGCTTCGTGGCATCCATTAACTAAGCATTCCACTAAGGCAACCAAAATGAACTGACCTTAGAGTTACATAGCTTATTAGATAACCTTAATGTATGGAAGATTAACTTTTCTTTCCGTTAAGGTTACTAAACTGGTTTTTTGAAGAATAAAGACATCTAAAGAGAATTGAGGTTGCCTTAAGGTTAGTACGTTGAATAGGGAAAAGCTTAAGGCAGCTGACGATAGAACAAAAATATAGTTAATTTCGTGTTACTACTCCTAAATCTAATGTAGCCTTGTTTTAACTAAAAAAAGGTTAGGTAACCAAAGAATTACTAAGGTTATCATCATAGAACCTTTAGTTAACTGGGGCAAGCTAAATTCTTAATATATGTATGAATCAACTAATATAACCTGCAATTTCCTTTAAAGGGTGATTTGATGTTTTAGGAACATTAAGTTACCTTAAGGTAATATGTAAATTTAAGACAATAAAGGTTAACTTAGGCATCCTTCAAAGTTTCAAAGGTGACTCAACGCAGCCTGAAAGCTACACTGGTAATTCGAGATAACCCTGAGTCAACTAAAACTGCAACCTTAAGTTAGTTAAGGTTGGGTGACTTTCGTTTAGCTAACTGGAACAGGAAGATTCAAGATAACTAAAATGAGGAACTCCACCCGGAAAAACAGTAACCTTAAGGTAACTAAAGCAGAAAATATATACTGGAAGCCTTAAGGTAGGCACCGCAAGCCCCGCCCACTTTCAATGCAAAAAGTGGCGGCACTTTGTGGTACCCCCCGCTCAACTTCGTTCAAAAATGACTTTTTTAACTTCTGAAAAATGATTATTGGAGAACTTTTCAAGCTCTATTTAACCGTTTTTCACTGAACTATTCGTTTTTTCTGATAAATGTGCTAAAAAGTGACTTCCAAGTCTCCAAATTGAGTTTTTAGACCTTTAGCCATTTTTAAAGGCAAATGCCGCAGAAGATCTCTCTGGATTCGGAAAGTTGACGCAATTTGAAATCGTTTGAAAAAATGAAACCTCAATTTGACATTGTGGTTTTTTTTCTGTGTCGTTTCAAAGTTGGGTACTGTTCAAACTTCCTTTCAAAAGCGATTATTTTTTGAATTTGCGCGACAGGGGTATGTTTTTATTCTTAAATCCGCTAGCTAATGTTGTTTTCTTAATTTTAAAACCAAACAATAGACAAAATACTCGTTTGCTTTAATTTTAACAAGATTTGAAAACCATGACATCGAGCATCAAGAAATCATTTTAGACATAATCTCGAATTATAGGCCTTTGCCGCCCGAGTTGAAAGCTGAAATACTATTTCTGACATGTTTACTTTGTTTTAAAACGTTATTGACCAAAAACGACATTGTGGTTTTCCTGGAAATTACGTTTAAACATTAATTTTTCATGAAATTATTCAAAAACTGAGGTAAACGCGCCCCAATCCACCGGAGACCTTTAACTTTTCGGCGCAAAAGGCACTTTTCTTGCCTGTTTCTCCGATAATAGGGCTGTTTAAGTGGAACAGCAACAAAAATAATGATTTTAAACATTGTAAAGTCCGCCCCAGGTACATATTACAGGGAATAGGTGGATTTTCCGATATTTGGCGGTTATTGCCTATCCAAGACATATCTTTGGCATTTATAGTGTTCAAATGCACTAAATACATCGAAAAAGCAACCACAGAAATATTGGATTTTTTTAAAAAGAAATATTGGCAAAAAAAGCAGTTTTTCGTATATTCTGGGTAATTTAGCTGAATATAGTGTGTAATGATGTGTAATTTAACGTTTTAAACTTTGACAGAAGTTTTTGGAGCGGCATATCACGTTATTTCAAGAATTTTAACGAAATTCGTAGTTTGAAACGGTTAGTTTTATTCCCGCAGCTGCACCTGACAGCCGCCGAAAGTGGGCGTGGTCAACGCCGGCCAGCGGGCCACTGACCGAAATTGCCGCCTTTGAGCTAGCCCTTCAGACAGTCACTACATGCTTCATCCTGAACCAAATTCGGATTTTCAAAAAAAGAATTCTTAGTTGGGACAAGCTCTAGCTAACGGTGTTAAATTCAGCTGCAACAACATATTTTGAAAATTTCGTTGTGGTGCCTACCTTAAGGCTGTTAATGCGAAACCTTAACAACTAAGGTTAGTTGATGAAAACCAGAAAAAGCCAAAATAACGCAGAATATCCTTCTGCATCCAGAATTTTGAGATAAAAAAGCTTTGGATAATACTGCCGCAGATTGCGCATTTTTGGGCGACTCAGTTATATTTCTGCCATGTTTCCCAACACCGTGGGTGTTATATTTTTCCCACGATCTCATTTCCCTCAGGCTAATACGGAAAAACAATCAGAATCCAAAATGCAACAACAACGCAATTTCAGGGACCGCTACTTTCCGGAGTCTGTAATTCGCAATATTGTTTATCAGGTGCTGCAAGGACTCGCCTTTATGCATAAAATCAGGTGCTGCAAGGACTCGCCTTTATGCATAAAAACGGTTAGTTCCTCGATTGTTTTATGATCTTTGAATTTTTCAGGGTTTTTTCATCGGGACATGAAGCCAGAAAATATTATGTGTAACGGACCGGAACTCGTCAAAATAG
>OZ059902.1:20891017-21026017 GCA_964057215.1 Oscheius myriophilus
AAGTATTGCACTTGACGGAAATCGAACCCGGACCACTAGCTTGGTGGTCAACGGCCTAGGCACTGCGCTACCTTGTGGTATATTGAAAAGAGCCCGCCGCGTCTATACGTTGGGGGCGCCCTGCGTAACGATTCCAAATCACCTTGTTGCGGTCGGTGACCTTCTGCCACGGCAGGCCGCCGTTGAACTCGATGAGCACGTAGAGGAGACCCCACAGATCGTCCCTCCTTCCCTGCTCCTGCTTCAGATGCACGTTCGGGGAACAGTACCTCAGCGTGCCGCGGAACTCGGCCGATCCGCGGGCTCTCCTAGCCACCCACTTGCCGTCCTTGCCCTAAACGTGTTAAGGTAAGGTTAATTAGAGTAAGATCTTAAGGTAATATCTTAAGGTAAGACCTTAAGGTAAGGCCCAACCGTACCTTGACAGCGAAAGGCCGGGTGAGGCCAAAGTCCAGGATGTGGACGATGCGCGCCCGCTCCATGTCGTCGGTGCAGCCCATGACGAAGTTGTTGGGCTTGATGTCGCGATGAATGAAGCCGAAGTCGTGGACCAGCTTGATACTAAACATAACGTTAGGTGCGTTAATCATCTTAGCAACGTTAACTACCTTATAGTTTGTTTCCAAAAAACGGCACCGGGTTAAAGGATGGTACATTAGGTCCCGCCGCGATTACATATTTTTCTGCGCACTCCTCTTTTACTGTGCTATTTCGCATATTTTATCTTAATTTACATCAATGTTTCATATCGTTTGTGGTTAAAAAGAGCAAAATAACCAGGCTACTCAAAAGTCGCCGACCTTTATTTGGAAACAGACTTTAGCTACTTCAGCCCTTACCGATTAACAACCTTAACACCTTACCTTAGTTACCTTAGCGACTTAAAGTACCTTAGGACTAGTATAACTACGGCTGCATTAGACTTTAAGTGTCTTGACTACCTAACTACCCTAACTACTTTAGCTTCTCAACGCTCAAAGCGCCTTACGTATCCGTAAGCCTAACTGACTACATAGTCAGCTTAAGTACTTTAGCAAAACTACCTAACTGAATACCTAACTACCTTAAGTACTTTAGCGTCATAAACTGTTTCGAGTGTCCTTAAGCCTAGCCACCTTAAACAACTTAAACCGCCTTAACTATCCTTAAGCCTAACTGACTTCCTAACTACCTAAGTGCCGTAAGTATGCTTAAGCCAAAGTGACCTAACTACCTAACCTACCATTCGTTACCTTATCTATCAGCCTTAAACCTTAACTACCTTACGTACTCTTTCCACTCCAACAACTCTAACTACCTTATCTACTCTCACTGCACTAACTACCCTAACTACGTTACCTACCTTAACCTCCTTTGCGACTTCAAGTGCTTTCACTAACCGTAGCCTAACAGACTACCATACATTGTCAAGCTCCGCCAAAAGCGGCAGTAGGGGGCGTCGCAATTTTAAGATTTCGGCAAATTTGTTAAAGAAGGAAGCCCGTCGCATATTTTTGAATTTTTCGATAATTATGGGAACCGTCGCAAAATGGACCACCGCGGTTGGGTGCCCAAGTATGCAGACTACCTTAACTACCTCACCTTATCTGTTAGCCTTAAACTATCTTAAAGTCCCTAGCCACTCCAAGGTACTTCCAATTCTTCATCTACCTTAGCTCTACCTTAACGACCTTAACTACTTCAGCGCTTTAAAGTGCCTTAACTATTCAAAGCCTTACTGACTACCTAAGCACGTTAGCTTAGTCCTCCTTAAACCCTAACCACCTTAAGTATCCTAGCCACTTGAAATACACTAGCTGTCTTAGCTTCTTTGGCTACCTTAACGACCTAAACGACCTTACGGACCTGTACAAGCACTGGATGGCGATGCGAGCCCAGGTCTGGGCCGTCATCTTCTCATCCAGTCCCGAGTTCCTGAGGTACTTGAGATTCGGTCCGAGGAGCATCATGACCATGTAGCAGAACTTCTTGTGCTTGGCGGCGTGATGGATCACGGGGATGTGTTCCTTAACCCCAGCCTCCGTCATCATCTTCAGCACGTGCATCTCCAGCTTGATGGCCGAACCTCCTTCCACATCGTTCGGTTCAGCCTTCAGGGCCGCGAATTTGCTCGGATCCTTGGCGTTGCGGACCTTGTAGACCTGGCAGAAGCCTCCCTCGTCCAACTTTCCCTCGATGAGCCAGTCTCCGAACCTGGAAGATGCGAAATACACAAAGAGCAAAAAGATGGCTGAGCACGGATTCGAACCCGTGGCCTTCAGCATGTAGCACTGTGCGCTACACCACTAGACCACTCAGGTACCATGGGTAAGTGTGCGCGGGTGCCTTTCTAGGCGCCGATGTGACGGGTTCCTTCGTTCTCGTTCTCTTCTGACGCCTTCGTTCTCGTGAGCCAAGCACCTTAGGCACTTCGGCATGAAGAGCGCAGTAGATGCTCCATCAGCCTTCAACGACCATGTCGTCTAAACTCACTTGCGGCCCTTGACGAAAGCGGCGCAGGGGTTCTCCTTCTCCTCCTCCTCTCCTTTGTCCTTGTCGCTGTTCTTCTTCTCCGCCATCACGACCGCAGCTCCAGGGAAGAGACGAAAGAATGACCGCATTGGGAGCGGAGTGAAAGCGTCGGTTTGAACCTAGCGGAACGGAACGTTCATGTAACGGACGGACGGGACTTCACGTCATAGAGATAGAAAGAGAGATGGAGAGAGGAGAGAGGAGAGAGAGAGAGAGAGAGAGAGAGAGAGAGAGAGAGACTGTCAGCCTCTGTGAGACTGTCAGCCTGGTCGACTGTTTGGTGATGTCTGAGGCTGCCAGAGTCCACGCCGTTACTAAATTGCCGCCGCGCCCGGCATGCACGGATGCCGGCGTAGCGCAGTGGGTAAGAGGCTGGACTCGCACGATAGAGGTCTCGTGTTCAATTCCTTCCTGGCTTTTTTCTTTTTTGCTTGGTTATCCTATTCAACTACATCTCTCAAAACTTTTATTTCAACGACATTTTCCCTCTAGTAAGGTCCCTGAACTCCTCCACACTCCGGCACATTCCTCGCCCAGTCACATCCCAAAATACGCTCGTTGAAGACAGTTCCAGCGGCACAGGGGCGTTGGAGCCATTTTCCTAAACACTTTTTTGTATTTTCCAATGTTTCTGCCTACCATGGACACATTGATAGTACTTGGAGCAATCGAAGGAATCCCTTCGGTAGGCATCAGCCGCCTCCACACAGACGTCGTTTTCATGCCCGCAATTTCCGGGCCTACAGTATCCATTTTGGAAGGATTCTCCATAGGAACACGTCTTCTTGACCCAGTTACCGTAGTCACATACCTTTAAATTAAGGAGCTTAGGGTAAATGTGTGAGGCAGGTCACCTCATAGTGCCCGGAACAACCACCAGAGATGCGGGTGTCTCCCGCGTAGCAGATCGGTGGAGGGAGAGGGCCTGTCTCTTGGATGCAGGTCACTTGGTTCCAATCGAAAATCATTCCGGAGCCACAGGAACGTTCGATCCAACGACCACCTGCACAGGCGCGATAGACACTTTTGTCGGGGGAGGAGGTAGGTTGGACGGAACCGTCGACGCACTCGGCGTAGTCTGAAGGGGGAGTTGGAGAGAGAGAGAGAGAGAGAGAGAGAGAGGGGAGAGAGAGAGATGAATGAGAGAAACACATACATTCAGTCTGGTGGCAGTCCTTCTCACTGCAGCGCCCTTCGAAGAAGGCTTTGTTTAGATTGCAACGTGAATCGATGAATTTTCCTTGGTAGCAGATTCTGAAAACAAACATTAGCCTTTACATTAGCCTTAACAACAACCTTAACTTTAACCCTAACCTTAACATTAGCCTTAACCTTAGCCTTGGCTTTAACCTTAATCTAAGCTGTAACCTTAACCTTAACGTTATCCTCATCCATAACCTTAACAACTACATTTGCCCTAATGTTAAGACTAAACTTAACCGTAACCCCTAGCATGCATTAACCTTAGCTTTTACTTTTACCATACCCACAAATCGGTGCCCTAACCCTGATCCTAACACTTAAATTAACGGCTTAGCTAATCTTAATCCTAACCCAAACCGGAACACTAAGCTAACTTTAACCTTAACTTTACCCTCCACACTTACTTGTACTCTCCACAAGTGGACAAAGGTACAGTTGTGCCTTCTTGACACGTGGAGCCGCAACGAACCCTAGAAATTTACAGATTCTTCAATTTATTGTCAAACTAACGAGGAGTCACAGCTGGAAGTGCGGGGATTGAATCCAGAACCGACAGGACAAGCCTAAAATTTGGACCAATCTCTCTGTCTTTCACATTCTCTGAATTGCTGATTCTAAAGTTTGCTGCCTTCCCGGAAACCCCGGAAAGGCATTCCAAAAATAATCGGTTGCTAACGCATCTTTCGATGGTCAGAACGCCCTAGTACCTTTAAACTTTGGGGTTTAAACCAACTCCATTTCGGAAGCGCGGGGTAGTGGGCTCAGTGAGTTGTCGATTTGGTGCGCGGGTGAGTCGCACTCAATTGGGGGCAGGGCGGCAGCAGCTGCGACGGCTCAGCCGCTGAAACTCGCACCCGTTTGGGATCGGACACTGACTGGGGGTGCTACCCGGTGCCGAAAAGAGCAATTTGGATTAAAACCCAAAAACTCAAAGAACTTGGGTGTTCTGGCCATCAAACGGTGTGTTAGAAAATGATATTTTTTGAAATAGCTTTCCGGGGTTACCTGTTGGGCTCTCTCTCTCTCTCTCTCTCTCTCTTTCTCTCTTACCTCATTGGCGTACTGCCCATTTCTGCAAACCCAAAACCTCCTACAGTCGAATTGATCCAAAATCTTCGCCTCTCCCTGGCACTGAACCCCGTATCCACTGTCAGCCGGAGGTGGCGCCGGGGGCTGGGGCTCCTGCTTCCCAGGTAAAACTCTTGGTCCTTCAGAAGAAGGACACTCTCCAGGAACACATTTCTTGGCACGGTAGTCTTGAAACTATTGCCTTTTCAAATTTCCCGCCACCTACCGTAGTAGTAGCCTTTCGGGCACATAAGCTCTACCCATCGCCCTGCGCGACATTCCAGTAGGCGGCGACAATCGGAGTTTGACGGATTCACCACCCTCTGAGAGATTTCTTTGACTACGGTAGACTGTTGCTTTGCGTACCTCGTGTTCCTTGCATTGAGGTTCCCTAGAAGCCGAGCAGCCGATTCCGTACTGTTGAATACTGCAACTCCCTGCGTTCCACGATTGACCGTCAGGGCATCTTAAGTAGGTTTATAACAGGGATACGGTAGTGATGGTACCTTCTGTAGTTCCACTTTCCTTGATTACACTGGTAATAGGCTGCACAGTCTTCTTGATGAGCTTGAACACTGCCTTCTTGGCACAGGGCGGGGAAGGAGAGTTGCCCCACGTTGTAGCCACTGGTGGGTTGGCAGGTTTGACAAGCCGCTGGAAGAAGAGGACTGTTGAAAAACACATATTTCTATGAAAGAAGGACAGAATTCGGCCTTACCGGTTACCCCGGAAAGACATTCCAAAAAATCAATTTTTCTAACACACCTTTCGATGGTCTCAAGTACCTTGAGTTTATGGGTTTTAAACCAAATCACCCTTTTCGGCACGGATTATTGCCCCCAGTGAGTGTCCGATTCCATACGGGTGCGAGTCGCAGTGGCTCAGCCTTCGCAACTGCTGCTGCCCTGTCCCAATTGAGTGCGACTCACCCGCGTACGAGATCGGCAATTCACTGAGCCCACTACCCCGCACCTCCAAAAGGAGTTGGTTTAAACCCAAAGTTTAAAGGTACTAGGGTGTTCTGACCATCGAAAGATGCGTTAGCAACCGATTATTTTTGGAATGCTTTTTCGGGGTTTCCGGGAAGGCAGCAAATTTCTTGTGTTACAGAAAAGAAACCGACGTTTTATATAGGAAAAGCACAGATACTGGGGAACAGTGAGGCTTTGGAAATTAAAAGAGAGACTTCGGTGGGTACTCGGAGATTTTGAACACCAGACAAAGAGATATTGAAGAACAGAGGGAGGCACCGAGTTCCTTAAAGAGAACGCATAAGAAGATAGTGAGTGAGATCTTGAGGATCTTGTGGAGACACTGAGAGACAGTTCCGGAGAGAGGGAAAGCGCTAGCAACCGATTATTTATAGCCGACTTATAGGAACAGAAAGAGAGATATGGCGGCGCAGAGCCAGACCAAGAGATATAGAGGGAAGAGAGAGATAGAGATAGAGAGAGAGACAGACAAAGAGAGAGAGAGAGAGAGAGAGAGAGAGAGAGACTTGAGGGACACTGGGAGGCGATGCGGAACTGAAAGAGAGATTTCGGTAGCCCGAATGTTGTGAGACGCAGAAAGAGAGAAAATAAGAAACCGAGGGATGGGTAGAACTTGACGAACATTGAAAGAGAATGAGCCATTATGGGAAAGAGACGTATAAGAAGAGAAAAGAGTGATAAAGTCGCAGAAGTAGTCAAACAAATATAGAGACAAGAGAAAGAGAAAGAGAGAGAGAGACAGAGAGAGAGAGAGAGAGAGAGAGAGAGCTTCCACACCAGATAGTTGTCCTCTCCTATTCCGACAGTGATACGCCTTGTATTCCCCATTTCGGCACAATCGATAAGACTTGCAGTCCTGAGAAACATTGATGTCACCCTCACGGCACTTTCCCTGAAAACCCTCTTTTGTCCAAAAAATCGCACGGTGTTTACAACGGTTAAACAACTCACAGGGTTGCATGTAGGATCATAGACACATCTCTTCACTTTCGGATCGAATCTGCTATTCTGAGGACAGGAAAACGTTTCGAAGTTGTTTCCAGTGCAGAAGAGGGCTTTCTCGCAAGAGAGGTGGACCACAGTGCCGTATTCACAAGTTTTCGCTGTGGCGCAGGTGTAACTTTGCTGACATTGGCCTTCGTCTTGGTTCCAAGCTGATCCAGAAGGACAATCTTTGGCCTCCCATTTGCCAAGTTCACAAGAGTAGTACTGATGACAAATGGAGGAAGGACGGGTTTCCCCTGGAGCACAGATTGGGCAGCCGGAGGCCTGGGCTTCGACACAGGCGGTACCGTCGAAGATCATTCCGGTGGAGCAGTGGAGATAGCGACCGGAGAGGCCGTCGCAGTAGAGGTAGACTGATTGGCAATGGCCGAGGGAGACTGATTGGTACTCGCGGCCTCTGAAAAGTCTCTGTTTCTATGCTTCTTTAGGCATTTGTCTCCATATCTCACCACTCTCTGTCTATCACAGCGTTTGAACAGAAAATCAACAGAAATGCAAAACAAAAGATAGATCAAAAATATTTGCGCCTTCCCGGTAACCCCGGAAAGGCATTCCAAAAACACCACTTTCATAACACACCTTTCGATGGTCAGAACACCCAAGTACCTTGAGTTTATGGGTTTTAAACCGAATTGCAATGTTCGGCACTGGGTAGTGGTCCCAGTCAGTGTCCGATTCCATACGGGTGTGGCAGCGGCTGAGCTTTCGCATCTGCGGCAGCCGTGCCCCAATCGAGTGCGACTCACCCGCGTACCAAATCGGCGCCTCTCTGAGCTCACTACCCCGCACTTCCTAAAAATGTTGGTTGAAACCCCAAAGTTTAAAGGTACTAGGGCGTTCTGACCATCGAAAGATGCGTTAGCACCGATTATTTTTGGAATGCCTATCCGGGGTTTCCGGGAAGGCAGCGAATTTCAAAATTAAGCTATTTTTAGGTCGTTTTTTGTCTCTCTCTCTCTCTCTCTCTCTCTCTCGCTCAATCTCTCTCATACCTGCAGCTTCCAGACATTGTGCACTGATCTCCCTGTTGCCAAGGACGGCATCGTTGCATTGATTTGTCGAAGATGAATCCGAATTCACACCTCACAATGGTTGGTTTCGGGTGGCAAGCAACGTACCTGAATATGATGTTTATTAGAGTGAGAGAGAGAGGAAGGGAGAGAGATGACTTACCACGTGTCACATTTCCCAACATCCGCCTCTCTCTTGACAACCGCTGCCTCATCCGGCTTTTCACAAAGTCTCCTCACAAAAAAGTCTCTAATCGGCGTTGTTGGTTGATCTCCACATTGAGACATTTCCTTCTGACAAGTGAGATCTTTCTGGAGAATCTGTCCCTTGGCACAAGCCACTGCAATAACATCTCTTCCATTGGGAGAGCAGACGATGGCTTGTCTAGAACAGGCGTTGAAGGATCTGTAGACGGCCCCGCCTCCATTGGCACAGAACTTTTCCTCCACGGCTAGGCCTTGAGTCTCCTCAATGAGGATGGAGATGGAGGAGTCGCGGCATTCATCTCCAGCCTTCCTGCAAGCGCCCTCAGCGAAGACTTCTCCCCGAATGGGGCATTTTCTCAATGCGACGGCTTCTCCATTGCATTCGACAAAGTGAGGCGAGCACAGACCGAGTTGCACCAGATTTCCTCCCTCGCAAAGGGCGCGGAGGCCTTCTCCACGGAGACGGAGTCTGTCATCAGAAGAAGAGGATTCAGAAGGCTGGTAGGCTAGAGCTACAGCCAAAGGTAATAGTAGAAGCCGCATTTTAGGCGGAAATGGGCCAATTTTGGGAACGGGCGCTTATAAGCCTGTGTTGAAACAAAGCGGGGGATGAGTCGGTGCCCCTGACGCGGAGACTGACGAAGACGATGACTGAGAACACAACGGCGGAGATTTCGAGACGGAACTTTAGAAATATTGAAGACAAAGACTAAAAGAAACGCAGACAGACTTGCTAGCGAAGACTAGGCACACGAATTCAACGGTTTCGGTAGGGTCTCTAGCATTTGAGTTGAGCCTCCAAAAGCACTTCTGAGCGGCGCGGCTGGGATCCCAGACTTTAAACAGTTACAGCGACGCGGCTGGGGCCTGCATATTTGCTAGAGCGACGCGGCTGAGAAATTTCTCTTCTTTCTTTTCCCATGACTGACAGCTCAACCCTATTGACATAGTCGCGCCTGGCAGCGAACATCACGCTACGCGGATAAGTTTTTTTTACCTAGATTTTGCAAAGTTTGAGCGACGCGGCTTTTTTAAATGAATTAGGACCACTATGAAGCGAGATATGAAAAATTATTTACAACATCTAAATAGCGGCACGGAAATTTTTTTGTCCCAAACCAACTTTGGTTTTCGAAGTTTTATCTCCAAATAGACTGATTTTCAGCGTTTCAGGAGAATCGGATCGTTTTGAAATCCTGAGACCGCCGACCTGCGAATTCGCTCGACTCTAACAGAAAATTACGAATTCGCTCTCTAGAAAAGACTCTTACGAATTCGTTCGACTCTAACCGAAAATTAACAGAGGTCGGGTCAGCAAGTGAAGATCAATGAACAAAAGCGACGGGGCTAAAGATCTGCAATGAAAGCGATGTGGTTGAAAAGCTGTGTTTCTCACATCGAAAATACGAACTACGCGTTGACAAGCTATTTCATTGTGAGTTAAGCGGCTGAGATTCTGAGTGGGTCATGACCTAAGCGACGCGCCTGAGAACCTACATTATGAAAAGTTAGTGCGATGCGGCTGAAAACACTCTTATCTTTCTTTTTCCACAATTGAACACTATTGACAGCGCAGCGGTGGTCTCAAAAAGCCCTCACATGCTCCCATCACATATTATGTAAAGTTAGAGCGACTGAATTTTTTTTTGAGTTTATTTGTTAGAGCGACGTTGCAGGCAACAATGTTCTCATTTTTCCCATGGCAAACAATTGAACCCTATTGACATCATCACGCCTAGCATATAACATCACTTGTGAGCGACGCGGCTGTGAATCTAAATTAGGGGACGTTAGAGCGACGCGGCTGACAACATTTTTGTCTTTACCAACCCTTATTGGAACCGACGCACCTGGGCTCCGACACCACCCAATGGCGGCGCGGCTGGGATAGCAGATTATGCAAAGTTAGAGCGACGCGGCTGGAACCTGCATATTTGTTAGAGCGACGCGGCTGAGAAAAATCGCATCTTTGTTTCCCATGAATGATAGTTCAACCCTATTGACACCACCGCTTGCCTCCAAAAGCACACGACGCGGCTGGGAACGCAGATTTGAAAACTTGGCCTTTCTTTTTCCTCCTCCATGTTTTCAAACATTTCCAAACACGGGGGTGGGGCTCTCACTTGTCGCAGCGATTGCCGCTCTTCATGCGCTGATTGGAGTCGTCCCCAGGCGCGGATTCTATTTGCGATTGAGCCCCGCCCACTCTACCGTGTCTTCAGAATCTTCAAAAGTCTTCAGAAGCTTCGAATCTTTAGAAGTCTTCAGAAGCCAATGATCGCCGATATCCCTTTCTACTCCTTCCTCCCTCCATTCCTCTTCCCTCTGCTACCACTGTGTCAACCTCAGCCCGCCAAGCGGATCACCCCTCATTCCATCAACGATATTCTCGGATTGGCAGAGGAGCCGAGGGAACGATTCAGTGCTGAAGGTGTCATTAAGAAATTTACAGTTTGAAAATGGAAAAGTTTAGATTTCGCAGATTTTTCCAACAGACCCCCGCCGCCGAAGAAAAAGAAGGCGAGAACTACCTTCAGTGGAAGGCAGATCTACGAATTGGAGAGGAGGTATGTAGCGATTTTTTAGAAGCGGTTCGATCCCCCCAAATCAAAAAAAGGAGTATGAAAACTCGAATCGGCTATACTCCTCGCCCACGGACCTTTCCTAAAGTTTCGATGACCTGCACATCTAAAGCGCGAAATAGTGTGCAAGCCGCGGAGACGCAGACAAAAAGCCGCTTGTTTCCCGCTGCCGGCTAGGAAAGCTCGCTGGGCGACGAGTATATGTAAGTTAGTATTCGCATTAGTAAAAAAAACAAAGTGCATCAAGCGGAATCGAACCTTTGTTGTTTGCGTGACACCGTAATTGCCCCCGGGTAAACGCCACGCAACCAGGCAAAATTTAATTTTTGTTAGTAGAACTCTCACTGTCAGAGTCAAACCATCATTTTCAAACTTCGTTTTTGAACACGGTAACTAAGTTTCGTTACGCGTAAGAGCATTGAAAAATATTGAAAAATGATTTTTTTTTCTAATTCGTGGTGAAATAGGGCGTAACTTTTATACGTTCGGGCGTTGGTATCAACTCGATACTTGAAATCGCATTCATGAACGTGAGAGAAAGAAACGTGAGTGATTGCGAGAGAGAGAGGGAGAGGGAGAGGGAGAGAGAGAGAGAGAGAGAGAGAGAGAGAGAGAGAGAGACTGAGAAACAGTGAGATAAAGAGACAGAGACATTGAGAGACGTAGAGATAGACGTTGAGAGAGAGAAATAGAGAGAGAGTGAGAGTGAGTGAGTGAGTGAGAGAGAGAGAGAGAGAGAGAGAGATAGCGTGAGCAAGAGGATGGGAAAGGGGCGGAGGATCCGAGAGAGGAGAAAGACAATACATCTTTCTTTAAAAATATGTTTTCGTTTCAGGTTTGAGGCCAAGAAGTACCTCTCCAGCGCTGAACGAAGCGACCTGGCCAAGTCCCTCCATGTCACCGAAACTCAGGTCTGACTCCTTTCTTCGCTTAAAAAACGCTGAAAATTAGTTTTTTTTTTTTGAATTTTTCATCATTCTCTTTCAGGTCAAAATCTGGTTCCAAAACCGTCGCACAAAGTGGAAGAAAATGGAGGCGGAGGTGAAGAAACACGATCATCAGAAGGCATCGAAGATCACTGCGACCACCCTGTTACCGTAGACCCAAAAGAGAAGAGATATTGGCAGTTTTTGTTAGAGTTTGATGTGGCTTGATTCCATTAGGGGAGATGCCTCAGACCGCTTTATAGGCGACTGGGCCGATTTGCTGCCGCCTTATGGCCGTGGCGTCTTCATTCAATTACACGTCAAACGCTACTATTAGAAGACGAACGCCGGAAATCGGAGAGGAGGGGGAAATTTTCAAGAAATTCGAATTTCCTTTCCAATGAAATAAGGAAAGGAAGTCCTACCCGCTTTATGGCTCCCATTTCTGCCTTTTTAGTTCAAAAATGAAAAAAAATGCGGGATATCAGGACTTTTGAACGCCATATCTCAAAAAGTTTGGAACGAATAAAACAAATGGCTTTTGTTTCAAAAAAGTCGCTTTTTCTTTATTTTCTGTCTTTCGCTTTATTTTTGCTGACCCTTTCCTTCTTTCAATGGTTTTTTTGCTTCCATGTTTCTTTCTCTCTTTCGTCTCTGTCTCTCTATCGGAGTCTCTGTGAAGAAGGTCTCTCTCTCTCTTTTTGAATCTATCATTGTCACACCGGCTAACTATCGGCGTCTCTTTCACACATCGTTATAGATTTTGCTGTCGGAGCGCGTCTGTCCGAATCACTCTCTCTGCTTGCCTAACTTTCTCTCTCTCTCTCTCTCTCTCTCTTTGTCTCTAACTGTCCAATTCTGTCTCTGCGTGCCTACCCAACTGGCTGTCTGACTCTTTGTGTCTCTGATTGCATATCTTTGACACATAAGCCTGTACAGCCCACGGTCCTTTAAAATCTGGGAAACAATTTGTTATCGGTCAAAAAAGACTTCGAGTACCTTCAAAAATTGAACTGGCATTTTACCTTTTCCTCAATTTGGACAAAGAGTCCCGCCACGAAAAGCGTTGGCTATTTGTCAGAACCCGCGACTGTGCGTAGTGAAACAACTCGCTGATGTTGGCACTTTGCCAATGCTTTTCGTGACGGAACGACAAGCAATCTATAACACTGCATTCTCGGTATTTGGCAATGAGTACAAGCAGTATTTCTTTCGTTGCGGGACCCTTTTCTCTATCCGGCTGCACTAGCAAAATGCCAAAACCGTTTCTCTACCCCTCGAGTTTCTTCAAACATCAAGATAGGAAAGACCGTGGGTAGCAGGCCCTTTTTGACTAATATTACTTTTAGATTATTGGCTCGTCACGATATCTTTTTCTCTTCGGCTGTTTATATTGCCCGAAAACCCTTCCCCCATACTACTCACACTCTAAATTATCACACAGAAACTAATCCAAAAAAACCTTTAAACCTCGCTACTCTTTTATTTCCTTTTCGGCCAAATTCTAACTTTAAGTGCCCCGACCGGGATCGAACTTTGGTCGCGTGGGTGACAGTTTGACTGGGTGGTCCGAGTAGATGGGCCGAAGCGGGCCAGCCCGAGAATTTTATTTTAAGTCGGACGGCACGTGAGCACTATGACACTAACTATAACTCTCCCAATTTATGTTCCTTGTATCGCCGCCTCCAAGTGCCTTGATGTGATTATTACGGCGCGTTAAGCGTCTCCCAGCAATTGGGCCGTAACCGATAGCCGAGAGGGCCTTAATTGGCTTGTCGGAGAGTGTCGTCGCCAATGGGATCAGCGACGGTTTGCTGGCCATGTGGCCGCAATTAGTTGAACTGAAGGGGGAGTTCCCACTACACATTAGGTCTCACAGACAGAAATTCATTACAGGAAAAGGCTTCACAAGCAAGAGAATAACAAACTTTTGAACAAATCACATAACTAACAGGAAATTATTACACGTAGTTTAAAAAAGACTACTCCACATCGACGACAGGCCTTCGGAAGCGCTTGGAAGGCACCTGGAACGAAGCGGTTAGAGAGAGAGAGAGAGAGAGAGAGAGAGAGAGAGAGAGAGAGAGAGAGACTTACCTCACTGACTGAATTCAGAGGCCTCTTGAGGGGACCAGCGGGAGAGGGACGGTCACCGGGCGACTGAAACAAGATTTGTTGCCTCGAAAAGATAAAAATGCCGCTAAGCGGCCTACTTTGCGCACCTACAGTACCCCAGTATAGTGAACTATAGCCCACAGTAACCCAACGACAGCATACTGTAATCTCCATGAATAAATCTACAAAACAAGGTCCAATGTGCAACCCGTAATAAAATTTCCCTCTTACAGCCTATTTCCGATCAAAAAATCTCAATGTACGGGAAACTGTTGCTACAATATCCCTCTAGACAGCCACTGACTGTGACTACAGTAATATTCCGACGGTTCTGCAAAATTTACAGAATTATCCCGAGAATCTCAGTCTTCAGAAGTTACTACTGATGTTCAGAAATAACACCAGTCCCACAGAACAAACAGTGTCTACAATATCTCTCAAAGAATGGGCTACGATATACTTTCTAAATAACTAACTACCGCCCCCAGAAACACTCCAGCCTAGAGTAAAGACCACAAAATTAAAGTAGTTTCCTGAGGGCTCTAAAATGATACTCCCGAAATTGTGAGAAACGGTGGCTACAAAATTCATTTTGACAGTCGGACAAAGAGCTACAGTAATCCCATAAATTGTCGGTAGTAGATCCATCGGAACTTTAAGTGTTAGGCAAATTTTGTTAAAGAAGGGGGTCCGCCGCAAATTTTCTATTGTAAGATAACTTTCTAATGTAAGATACCGTTATTCGGAAACAAACCATAGGCAACTTCAAAATGGTCAAAAGTGAATCTCCGAGCGAAACAGCTATTAATATCATACAGTGACAATTAAAATGTAAGGGACTGTCAATACCTTCTAGGAATAGGAGTATGTCCTTGAGAGCAACGTTGAAAACAAGATGCCTTATCTTGAAACCCTTCCGGCACATCCCGACACACAGTTTCCTCTCTTACACCATAACTGTGAACTACAGTAATGCGCTAAATGAATTTGCCTGAATTCTTCTAAAAGAAGAACTTCAAGCCTTCCTGTTTTCCATTTTCCAGATTCACAAGCCTTTCTTTCAACAACCAAATCTACTTCAGCAGATTTGGCTGCGTACATGGCCTGAGTGTCCTATATTGCGCACTTTGCTCTAGGAACGACATCGAAACATTGGCACGTTGTTCCCAAGTAGTTTTGGCATGAACTATACCTTCGGGCAAAGGTAACTATGGAATATAGTCTACTTCTAGACAGCTGAACTTGGCCTACTGTAACATCCTGACAGTGAAAAGGGGTCTACACTATTCTAATAACATCCACCGTGGCGTCCCGTCCGTAAGGTACGTGGACCAACGTGTAGCAGCTCTCCTCTCACAGTCATTCCTACTCGTTTCCCCCGGCAGGCGGTAGGTTCTCCCTCCGCTCTCCTCTCACCAAAGCCTCCCAGATGCGTGTCTTCTACCCGGTGAAGCTCCTGCAACTGGTCGCTCTGTGGACCGTCGTCTACCTCCTGATCCACCCGAAGGACATCTGCGCCACCAGGAAGCCCCAGGAGCTGCTGTCGGCGGAGGAGCAAGGCTGCCACGCCCTACTTACCACTCTCGTCTTTGAAGGACAGACTGTGGGTTTAAGCAGCTATCTTCTGTGGAAAATAAGGTTTCAGACTAACTACGACAAGGCGGATACAAAAATCAAAGCTGTTAAGGAGGAGAGACTCCTGTCGAATGAGACCGAGACGTTCCGGAACGGAACTGAGGCTCAGGAGACCACTACGAAACCTCTGAACGTCACGGAGGGTCCCAAGGAGAGGCAGAAGAGAGAGATCGGTCTGAAAGAGACAACGGCGACTCCGAACGGCCTGAACACGACTGAGAGCCTCCCGGAACCGGTTGAGGCTTCTGAAGTCACTATGGTCATGAGGGCGTGCGTCCGCATCGTTGAGAGAGACGTGCTGGCTAGTGGTACCTCTCTGGACCTTTACCCTCTGAGGACGCCTCTGGCCATGCTGGTGGTGGAGGTTATCTTCATCGTGATCCAGTACGTCAAGATTGTTACGTCCTACGACCTGCCCGACCAGGTGAGGCGGCCTCTCTCTCTCTCTCTCTCTCTCTCTCTCTTTATGTCTCTCTAAATCCCTCTTTTCCAGCTAACCATCACCCTCACCAACATGGTCCACGGCCTCTTGTGGCTCGTCTCCGGCCTCGCCCTCCTCATCTTCCGCCTCGGCTGGCAGGATCCTTGGGCCTCGGGCGCCTTCCACCCCCTCTACCCCTCCGAGTACATGTCAGCCGAGCTCATCTGCTGGCTCAACGTCCTCTTCCTTCTTCTGGAGACCACGCTGTTCCCGGAGGCCGCCTACCACGACTTGGTGTTGGAGGAGCGAGGACCGGGAGTGTATGCCGGCGACGACGACGAGGTTCAGAGGGGCTGCGGCACGTTCAAGGAGAGACTCGGCGCTCCCCTCCTTGGCGGAATTGAGGAATAAAGAGTAGTAGTGATATATGGGGATGTGTTTGAAATTTGAGGGGTCGTCAATGTTTGTGTTTGTATTTTTGCAACAAGGCATACTGTAATTTTGAATCTATCAGTCAATCGGATTACTGTAACTATAAGGGATACTGTAGCTTATGTAGTAGTAGTTGTCTGCATTGGGATGTGCTTGAAAATTGGGTTTACAGTGCTACAACTTGCTCATTGTTTGTATTAAAAAGGCATAATATCGTCTGTAAATTGAATTACTGTAACATTCGGCGTACTGTAGCCATGACGTTGTATGTCACTAGGATTACTGTAACCAGATCATATGGTACTTGGTTTTGTTTGTCATCAGGATTACGGTAACAAGCCGGTATACAGTAACCAAGCATGGCAACGGGCCGGCCCGCTCCAAAATTTTTCACGGCCCGGCCCGGACCGACTCAACTGAAAATTTATGCCTTTTTTCAATGTAAAAATCAAAGAAAACAACAAAAAAAATTTTCGGGCCGGCCCGCTTCAAAATTTTTCTCGGCCCGGCCCCAAATTTTACCATGCTTGACAGTAACCATGATTTTGTCTGCCACAATGGTTACTGTAAAACTAAAACGTATTGTACGTATTTGTGATTCCCATAACTAGAAAGCATACTGTATCCATTTTTGCGTCTCATAAGACGTACGGTAACAAGAGGGCATACTGTTTGTGTTTTGTTTGCAATCGGGATTACGGTAACAAGCCGACATACTGTAGCCATGATTTTGCGGTTGCCGTAATTTTACAGGCCACTCGATTACTGTAACTAGGAAGCATCCTTTAGCCGCTTTTCGCGTGTCTTAAGGCCCCAAAAGTACACATTGTAGTTCATGTTTTGTTCGTAATCAAGATTACTGTAACGCGAAGGTATACTGTAATCTTTATCACTGTAAAAATACCCTATAGTAATTTTGCGTTAAGGCTTTCTGTCATACTTAGGCAACCTACCGCGGTAGTCAATTTTGCGACAACCCCTTCTTTTACAAAAAGTTTCGAAAAATTGCGGTGAACCCCTTCTTAACCAATATTTGACGAGCACTTAAACTTGCGGCTCACCGCCGCTTATGGCGGAGCTTGACAATGCATGCTTTCTGTGATAGGAAAACGGTAGCAAACTGCGATTACCGTAAAGAGAAGGTGAACGGTAACCCTGATTTTGGGTATCACAAATGCTACTGAAACGAGAAGACACACATCAATGTAATTTTGTAAATCAATAGATCACTGAAACTAGAAGTCATTCTACAGCCCTGATTCTATCTGTTGATGAAATAACTATAACGAGGAGTTAATGATTGTCGTTGACACCAGGATTACTGTTACAAGAAGGCATTTATCCATTTTTCGTGCCCTAAGGGCACCAAGTTAAGGACCTTAACTTAAGGGGGCTGCTTCATTTTAGGCCCTAAAAGTTAAGGGTGGGTAAGTGAAATGACATACCCTCCCGAGATATGATCATCATTACTGTAACGGTAAGACATACAGTATTCTTCCTCTGCTTCTCTGGCCGATACAATTGTTCTGCGCAACTGACTGCACTGCCTCTGCGAGACTGTTCACTAGATTTCCTCAGCATTTCTATTTTTGCCTACTGCGTATCAGACCACAACACTAGCTCTGTGTCTACGTCTCTAACAGAGCATTCTGCGTCTTTACTGTCATAGCTCCTCTGTCTCTGGCTGCTACACTTCATCGGCGTCTCTAATCATTCCAACTCTCCGCGTCTCTAACCACAAGAATTCTCTGCTCCTCGAAACTACCGTATGCGTCTCTGACCGTTACCCTTTCTCCCTGTCTGTAACTATTGCATTCCTTCTGCTTGCACTATGTGGGTAACTGATAGTGAGTGCCAAGTCCAGAAGTCAAAATTATTCCACAACCTTGGTAGGCGTTTTGAAATGCTGAGGGAAGGGGCGTCGGAAGGCGGTCTCGGCGGCGAATAGCGATTTCCCTAAACGTTAAACCGTTAAAGCCTTAAATAAAGAATCTCCAACCGGTCATGACTCTGGCGCCCAACATGCGATTCTTCTTCGGCGACTCGTTGTCGACGGAAATGGGGCTCTGGGCCAATCTCCTACACGGCGTCTCCACCCCGTCGACCGAAGGAGGGGGCATTCTGCTGACGAACTCATTCTTCATCATCTCCTGCATCAGGGAGGGGCGTTTTTCTCTCTATAAAAGTGAGGTAAAGAGGCAAAAGAGGAGGAAAGGACTCACAATCGGGACCTGGAGCCTTCTTTTGGAGACGGGCGCCGTTCTGGCCAGGATGGAGATCATTCGGGCCTCTTCTCCGCATCTCTCGTGGACTGAAATGAGTTGGATTTCTCTCTCTCTCTCTCTCTCTTTCTCTCCAAAATCACTCACATTTCGTACCCTCTCCACAGACAGTCTTCATCGACGCGTCCAGAGCGGCCGCGAAATCCTCAACGGCGGCCTCAGCCCGCTCGCGGCTCTCTCGATAGATGATGGGCACGGGCTTCTCGGCGAGCACACAGAAGTAGGGATACCTGAAGTCAAAATTGTGAATATAAACCCCAGAAAACTCACAGAAAGGGGCGAAGGGATCCGTTAAAGTACACGTCGTAGTAGGCTTCCGGCTGGGCTTTCGGCAAATCGTAGCCGTACTGAAAAAATGGGAGTGTACGCAGGATTGCAGATGCGACAGATAAACTTTGGAACGCTACAACCAAAAATTCACGACGCAAGGGCGGTGGCGACCAGATGACCGAGTAGTTAGCACCAATGGCAACTGGACAGGCCTACGCCATGACCATAGTTCTCACGGGCCGGGCTGACTTGAAAAAATCCTCGGCCCGGCCCGCTTCGACCCGTCCTCTCGAACCACCCAAACAAACTGTCACCCACACGAACAAGGCTCGATTCCGGTCGGGACACTTTATTTTTGCAAACTTAACATTAGTTTAAATGTGTAATAGAAGTATAATGAAAGTGTTTTCGTGGTTTAAAAAATTTGACGTAAGCTAAAATAACGATTTAAAGAATTTTTAATTTGACAAGTTTACAAAGCGGGCCGTAACAGGCCAGGCCGACACTTTTCTCGGCCCGGCCCGCTTCAGCCCGCGGGCCGGCCCGTCATTTGAGAACTATGGTCATGACTACACAGAGAGCTCAAAGCGTAAGACCCCCTTCAATTTTTGTTACCATTTTCAATCTAATGCCGAATGACGTGTCTGTGCCGCCCACTTATTGGTTTTGGTTTTGGGCATTTTGATTCCACATCGAAATACTGGAACGACGTCCTGACATGTCATAACTTCAAAGTGATCCAATCGAGATGCGGGTCGGCTCATTTTGTTGGTTATTTTATGCTGAAAAAGAGTACTACTAAACTCAAAACTCGTTTTTCATTACAAAGGTGTGAAATCCTTGAAAAACTTTTTAGAAAAACGAGTTTTCGCTCACCACGCTTTCAACTTTACGAGGCGAGAACCGCGACCCCGCTCAATCGATTCTTCGTAACTTTTTATGTAAGAAGAAATGTTTAAAATTATGGCTTTCGGTGCACCGAAGTACCGAAAAATTCATTAAAAATTTACTACAAAATCGTTGATTTTTCGATTTTTATGATTTTGCATTTTTGACATTTCAATGTTTCAATCGAGACACATATGCTAAACAACTTTCGCCTTTTGCATGAGAGCGAAACATTGAAGTGTCAAAAATTCTAAATCCCAAAAATCGAAAAATCAACGATTTTGGAGTAAATTTTTACGTTCTAATGAATTTTTCGGTACTTCGGTGCACCGAAAGCCATACTTTTATTTTAAACTTTTCGTCTGATATAAAAAGTTACGAAGAATCGATTGAGCTGGATCTCGGTTCTCGCCTCGTAAAGATGGAAGCGTGGTGAGCAAAAACTCGTTTTTAAAAAAGGTTTTTGGAGAATTTCACACCTTTGTAATGAAAAACGAGTTTTGAGTTTAGTAGTACTCTTTTTCAGCATAAAATAACCAACAAACTGAGCCGACCCGAAACTCGATTGGATCACTTTGAAGGGAGTTATGACATGTCAGGACGTCGTTCCAGTATTTCGATGTGGAATGAAAACGTCCGGAACCAATGTGATTTTTGGATTAATTGGATCCTAGGTGATCCACAGTTAACGTTTCAGCCAAATTGGAGACAAAAATTTTCGATCCGTCCGGCCAGCTGGCCAACCACTTGAACTTATCAGAAAACGTGTCATAATATCTACCCTAGCTGAGCTACCCCACGTGGAGATGGACAGAGACGGACATCTCCAATCTAAAGTCCCAAAACGAAGTCTATATGTGAAAACGAAGACTAAAGATGCTATTTTCGGGACGGGATCCAACTGACAAAATTCTCCTTGAGACATCCTCTCTTATACACTGCGCTTATGGTCTCTGTGTGTGTGTGTGTGTGTGGTGTCCCACGGTGAAAGTGCGCAGAGTCCGTCACGTGTCTGCGTCTCTCCAATTCCTCTGCACTCTCTCTCTTACGGGTTCTAACTCCACGTAAATGTTACGGAAACATTACGGAATTTGGTTATTTCCACCGTTCATTTCGGGGGCGCAGCCCCCGGCGAGCGGCCGGAGGCCGCGAGCAGCCAGAATATTCAGGACCGCCGCAGGCGGGCCGGAATATTCTGGTCCATCATTACACATTGAGTAACGCTGAGGCTGGTCCGTCGGTTTACGTGAACATTACCACAAGCGGAACATCCTTCCTTTCCAGTCATTCTTCGTCGCTCTCTGCAGCTGGACGGTCGGATATGTCGGTCATCCCTGTCATCCCTTCGAGCTCGAACCAGGTATGGTTTCTTCCCAACATGCATCTCCACCGCAACTACCAGTCGTCGCTATGCGGCTTTTGGGCGGTATATAGGATACTCAGGCAATGCCCGCATCCAAATCGATCATCTTCAGAACCTCTCCGACGCGCCGTTGGTGGTTAACCCCGCCGCCATGGCTCTGATCACTGCCGAGCAGCGTGTGAACCACTACGTGAATGTCATCAACGCCAAGGTAACCACCCCCCTATTGACAGAAAATTAAAACAGAAATTTAGCGCAAAGGCCAGCTGCAGCAGCACAACGGCCCCTACTTCAACGACGAGAAGATTGTCCTCAAGGATGGAGGCACCCTCCGCCACCTGGTGATCCCGGACGGCAGCCTCTACTTCCTTCGCAAGCAGGAGCGGTGGATGTTCCTGGAGCGCAGTGCCGACGACCAGATGAAGACGCTCTACGTGTGCGACAAGGACGACCAGGGCAGGCTGAAGGTGGCGCAGAGGGCCGCCTTCATGTGATACGGAGGGGGAAACATACATAAATACGCTGATGAAGATCGATACACCAATTGCGTTTTTGTTTTTTCTTTCGTTATCTGTATGAATTGGTACTAATTCGAACTTTTGTGTGTATTGGTACTAATTCGAACTTTTGCGACTAACATTGTGTCTGAACGTAAAATTCGGATATAATATCTTCCAAAGTTCCAAAGTTTCTGTCGTTTACTCATTCATTGTTGTTGTTGTTGAAGAAATCGTGGGCTGGACCATGAAACTTCAGAAAATAAGCTTCGGTTACTCATTGACGGTTGTTGGAGAGAAAAGGAGGCTTAACGCCAACTCAAGCTGCTTCCCAGACAAATCGGTCACAGCATATCGCGACGCGGCCAAATCAATATCAGCCAACTCAATCTACATATTTTCTATAGTGACAGGAGCGTCACATAGCCAGACGTTCAGCCGCGTCACAGACGGGTTGGTCGCAGCTGCGTCACGACAGGCAGAACTTTGGTAGGAGCACGGTTCACTTGGAAATCAATCGATTTTCGAACAACTCTCTGCAGATTCTCGATTTCCATTGTCTTGTTAAACTGTCTGTTGAGTCCTATTGACACTTCACATAACAATGTTGAATCGAACAATATCAAGGTCGAATTGCAGGGGCAAGGCCGTGAAATTCGGCTACAGGTTTTGCAAAGTTTCAAAGTTCTTCTGTCGTTGATTCTGACGATTACCCTGGGTCATGCTTGGACAGCCCACCGCGGGGGTGCTCCCTACCGCGTGGCATACCAATCTATAACATCCGAGTCACAACAGGCAGAACGATGTAAGGAACGGTTCTGTTGAAAATTAACCGATATTCACAAACTTCTCTGTAGATTATCGATTTCTCACAGAGGACTGTAGGGAATCGATTGCATTAAGACTGGTCAGCAGTGAGCGTTGTTGAAGAAAAGATCTCGTCGCAAAGACCTCGTTCGTCGCAGTTATCGAAGAAAAGCGCCGATCCGGCACTTTTCTGGGTGCAAAAAGAAGTTTCGTGCGTACATCAGCTGCGTCACATCCATAGATAAACAAGCGCCCGTAGATTCGGTAGAGGGGGTCGCGCCGAGCCTAATTTCCTATTTGGGGCTCGCGCCACACGTCTTATTTGTATTGTGGGGGGTCGCGCAAAACGGACCCCACAGGTAGCTTGTTCACGTATGGTCACAGCCGAGTCACGCAGGAATCGTAACGTTGCCAAAAAAGATACCCCCCAAATTCATAGGAAAACATTAATCCCTGTTTTCGGGTCGTGCCAATCCGTTTTTCTCAGAGTCTCAACGAAAAAGATTCTCATTTGGGGGGGGGGGCTCACACCACACGTTTGCAAATAAGACGTGGGGCTCGCGCAAAATGGCCCCCACAAGCAGTTTGTTGACGTATTAGCAAATCCCTTGACCGCATCACAATGTTATCGTTCAGAACCGACTGGTTTTCCATTAAACTATCAATTTAGGTAGAAATTAGCGATTTCCAGTTCATCGATATCTTCTCACCGATATTTTCCAGTAGTCCCTCATGTCTTTATAGGTCCCGAATGGAGCAGTCGGCGGAAGGGAGCGATGCATGGCGATGATTCGTCCACAGCCGAGCCTGGAATAATAACAGAATTTAGTCGCTGATTTATGCATCAATTGCAAATATGTCCATATTTTCAATTTACAATTTGAAACGTGCCCACTTCACTTTTTACTTCCTTCACGAACGGGCTCCAGCTACGAAAGGCGGCTGGTACACCCAGGGATTGAAAATGCCGAAATTCGGGTTGAAAATTGCAAAATTACCCACTTTGGCAGGCAGGAGACGGACTGCTGGAGGAGAGGCGCCTTGCCGGGAGATTTGTACATCCAGGGCTCCATAAAGCGCAGGGAGACAAAGTCGACGCTGATTTTAAAGCAGATCACGCCCACGGAGGAGCACAGGGGGTCGAAGGCTAGAAATAGGATTTTAACCGAAAAACAGCATTTTCGTAACAAAAACACGCAAAAACCGAGAAAAAACTTACAAATCCTGGCGAGGCTGTTCTTCTCCCCTTGGAGGAAGGTCCCTTTCATGAAGCTGTCGCCCACTCGGTACCAGCCTTCGGCCTCGAGGAAGAAGGCAAGACTGAACCGCATCGCGGCCACCATGTCGGAGGAGCCGGCTTCGCAACGAGACAGCACATGAAAATAAAGGATTAGGGATTTAAACAAACTGTTTCAACGATTTAAGGGTGTCTTCATAGTGCGGCTGCCGTGCAGTGGCCACTTGTAGGGGTCGGGTGGCTTTCTTGAGGTCGGTCATAATTTGAAAAGGATGTATTAGACTGAATTAAACAAAGAAACAAGCTCGAAACTGTAGAATTCGTAAGAAAAAAAAAATTGAAAACGCAATTTCAGCCGCGGCTGCAGAGCGGCGACGGCGAAAATTGCGTTCATGGTGTGTTTAAAGGAGTTCAAAGTTTGAACTCCATTAAACCGATGGCTGCGGCGTGATGTGAGGCTATGAACGCACGGGTAAAAATTGCCGCAATATACTGCGGCGATCAACCCCTAGAAAGCGGCCACCGCGCGACAGCCGCAGTTGCCGCACTATAAAAACACCCTCTCAGTGATTTTGGGGCTAACCCGCGCGCATGGTCGATCGATGAGTTTCGCTAACCCTCGAGGGCTTAAAGGGGTTTCACAATATGAAATTCACATAACATGAACGACCAATTCTATATTTCAAGGAAAAGTTTCCTAGCTTAAATGACAATTTCCATATTTAAAGGACTATTCCCAAGGTTTAAAGATGCACAGCTAAAGGAAGAGCTCTTTCCTTGGACTGTTCCACAGTTAACAAGGCTCTGGAGTTTTAAAGAACCTTTTCCACATTTCCTTCGTTTAAAGGACTATTCTCGAGAAGACTTACAGAAATTCACATGCTTTAAATGAATATTTACATAGTTTAAAGGTGTATACAGTTTAAAGGAGGTGTATACAGTTTAAAGGACTATTTTCACGTGTTAAAGGTCCATATAATATACCAACAGATTTCAAGGTTTATACATTTCTGTAGTTTATACATTGTCCAATTTTAGTAGTTTAAAGAACCAGTTCCTCAACCCAGGTTGAACAGACGACTTCCACTGATAAATTAACTATTTGCGTGGCCTACACAAAATTATAACCATATGTGGACATGAGGTGCTTGCGGTACCTACGTAATTCGGTGTTTGATTGAAAATGGCGACAAAAAGTTGAAGGGGGCTTACGTTGCCCCTAAAACACAGTTTGGGGGCTTACGCATCGATCCCTCAAACGCTCCCTGTCCAGATATGATTATAACAGTGTAAAGGAGTATTCCCGGAATTTTGTTTCGTTTTAACAGTTTAAAGGACCGTTTTCATGGTTTAAAGGACCATCTCCGTGGTTTAAAGGACCTTCTGTAACCTACCGTCAAATTCTCCTTATTCATCCAGTCCGTGAATCCTTGGACTGAGAAGACGGCGGACAGTCCGACCACGAGAAGCTCCTCATTTTTGCGCTTCGGCGCGATCAAACAGCTGGCGAAGGAGGGATTCGAGAGGAAATCTCTGAAAGAACAGGACTTTACAACAAAAAAGCGATGAAAGAGGGAGATTTCGACCGGAAACCGCTGGAAAATCGGCCAAGTCGCTATCGAAATCGCTTTTAACATAGCTTTTGGCGGGAAAATCAGGCAGAAACAGATAAACTGCACAGAAATAGTGTTTAAATTGATAATTTCCGTCCGTGAGCCAGATTTTTCGTGAGAGAACATACCTGCACAGCTTATTGATGGTGTAGGCGGGAGATTGTGTGCTGGTGGTGACCCTCTTGTTCATGCGGAGGTGGATAACCGCACATTTGGTCAGATCGACCTGGGCCACGTGAAAAATCGTGCTCATCGCGCTAAAAGAAAGATACAAATTTACAAAGTAAAGTGAAACGAGGTACAAAAAAATATACCGTGAATTAAGGAATTTCGAAAACATTTCGATGCGGAGTTATTTAAATTGGTGCACATATGCGATTAGCAGTTAAAATAACGCATTCGTTTTCAAAAAGCGTGGAACTTCAAAATTTTAACTGGTTTTTGAAGAAAAAAAAATCCCCCAGGCAATTGCGCGCAATGGAAATTGAAAATGACCGACCGTTAACCATCGGACAGCAATTAAAACTTTCGGACTCTAGCGATTTGCACAGATTATTTTTTTTGGTGTTTTAAACTCAATAGCTGATATATTGAACTTTCGGAGGCAATTATTTGGATTCTCAAAATTCATCCTATAAAAAGAAATACACATAAAACTCCATATTTCTCCAGAAAAACTTTTACGTCGTTCAGGAAAATTGGCCTCCGGAAATTCATTCATTAGCTACTTTTCATGTTTTCAAAGATAATTTTCATTTTAAAAAATGACAGAGAACTAGAGTCGGGATAAAGGTGTGCCTATGGGAAGTCGGGTCTCGTAGCGAAGGCGGGTCCACAGCGGTCCCAAGGCGGCGGGGGAGTCCACCCCTGACCGCGTCGCGTCCGAACGAGCGCGGCGCGGCAATGATTCGGAGACTCCAGGATTTTTTATTGCATTTTCTTCATTATTTGACTTAAATTTATATATAAATTGAAAGTTTATACAATTTCCGATTTTTTTACAATAAAAATTAAGAAAAATAATGATTAAACAAATAAAATAAATCGTGCAGAGAGAACCAGTTAGATGCGCAGGGACCCAAAAAGGCCTAGAGACGGCGTTGGAATTCGAAAAGGGGGCGTAACCTGGCTCTGCGCCAACCTCACCGATCAAAGGGCGCCACCGCCGCCACCTCCTATACTTGGGCCCGCTGTGGGTCCCGAGTTGCTACAGTACAAGCCAAAATGCCATTTATTGATGATAAAAATTCTGTGCGCACGTTGCAAACAAACATGCGGAGAGCGGCATGCAAGCGGTGCACAGATTTTTCCTTCCACAGAGTTTGTTAAACACCGGACACACCGAAAGCGCCCACTCCGGCGAGCTAAATTGGGCGATTCAGCTCGCGCGCGCAGTCGCGGAGCCTGCTCGACCACGTTTCGTTGCGGGACCCAGCTCTTATGCTTTTTTCATTTCTTCTGTTTTGTTTCATTTTGGTTTCAAATGTTCGAAATGCGACATTATTTGGACACCATTTTTATTAATACGAAAATATCAAAACACGATCTTTTTGAAAGATCATCCTGCAATTTAAAAGTTCACTTTATAGATTGTTCAACCGAGTCTCCAAAGTTTTCTTTTATCTCTGTCCCAAAAAAGACGGTCCCTCCTCATCAGTAATGCTTCAATATGAAAAAAATACAAAGCAATAGAAAAATTTATTTTACATTACAAATGTTTTTTTTTATATAACTACTTTCATTTAGCTTAGGCCTTCTTTCATATCATTTTCAACAGCCTAGTAGCTCCACTTCCGTAAAAGTATTTCGATGTCACTGAAACAGTACTTGTGTTTTAAGAGACAGAGAGAGAGACAGAGACAGAAACGGAGACAGAGAGAGAGAAACAGAGACGGAGACAGAGAGACAAAGAGACAGAGAAACAGAAAGACAGAGATACAGAGAGACAGAACACGGAACGTTCATTGGCTTTTGGCTGAAGCTTGCGGGGGAAACTCCATCGCCAATCAGGAGGCTGTTTTCGTCTAGAAACATGGATAGTCGTCAAAATAATACATCTATCTGTGAATTTATGTCGCCGATCTGAAAAAAGAATTAAATGAAACATATAAGAACGGAAATAAAGGCGAAGAAGATGCGTGGGTAATGTGCATGGTATGGTTCCAAGCGTCGTATCGATCTAGCAATTAATTATGGGTGGGTGCCAGATAGTAGGGGTCAAGAGCGGATGAGACAAGATACAGCGTGAGAGAGAGGGAATTTGAGAGAGAGAGAGAGAGAAGAGAGAGAGAGAGAGAGAGAGAGAGAGAGAGAGAGAGAGAAAGAGAAAGAGAGAGAGAGAGAGAGCGTGAGAGAGAGAGGGAATTTGAGAGAGAGAGAGAGAGAGAAAGAGAAGAGAAGGGATAAAGGCGTAGGGAAAGAGGAGGGCAATCTTACCGCTGACTTGGCCTCATGCCATGCGGAACGAACAATAACTCAATAGAGGGACGCATTGACCTTCCCACTGACGACACAAACATATTACCTTTCTCCTCGCCTCTTTCTCTCTCTGTCTCTTTCCTTTGATGCCTCTAATTTTAACCTTGTTAGTCCAAAAAAAAAAAACGATTTTTTTTTTTCAGAAACTCACAGATATTTTCGGAAATATGGAAAGCTTAACGGAACTTGTCCACGGTAAAACGACTTCGAGTACTTCAGTATCGAAAGCATCAAGAACTGAAGGAAATAAATTAATGGTCTTTTCTTCCCCTCTCTCTCTCTCCGTTGAGATAACAATTTATTCTATCCAACCCGTGCACAGTTCCATGGCGATTCGTAACAACGTTAAAAAAGAAGAAACAAAAACGTAACAACAATTCTGAGCAACAAGTGAGAGATTACACCAAAGGCATGGCGTAGGGAGAGTTCCAATCGCGGTCGAACACCTCTTGCAGTTGTTCCTGGACGCTGTTCGAGTCGTTGGATGTGACGACGAGGCCCACTCCGGCAGTGTTGATGAAGTAGTCCCCAGCCCAGTTGGAGGTTCCTGAAACGATAATTTTCAAAGTCGTGGGTACTGTAATCAAAGCCACAGTCTTTTAAAAACCAACCAATGTATCCAGCCTTATCGGTGACCATGTACTTGTTGTGGTTGACGCGGGCGTGGCCGATCCTCTTCTGCTCCGCCGTTTCGGGAACCTTGAACCACCTCTGAAAAAAAAATGAAGATTACGGTAGAATTAGGGCGCCCTTACGATTTGAATCGATCCCTTGGTGGAGAGACTGACGTCGACGAGGCTTTTGAGGAAGCCCAGGGCGTTCTTCTCAGTGTGGTCCCACTTGCTGACTAACATTTTCACGCCCACGTTGCGGTAGGCGGCCTGGCGCAGCGCGTCGTCGATATCGGGCCAGTAACTGGAAAAAGTACAGTCAAAAATACAACAAGGCATGGGTTAAAGAGGTGGGGCCAAATGGGCGGGGCTTCGTTTTTACCGTAGCAAAAGTAAGACGGGGCCAAACTTTTGCCACACATGAAGTTATTGGGGGTTTTACAGTACCAAAAATAATACACGAATCGGGTCAAGAGGCGGGTCTAAATTTTCGTAAATAACAAGATTGAACAAAATGGGAGGAATTTGGGATTTAAAGCACTAAACTTAGTAAATGGTGTGACCAAGGGGGCGGTGCCAAATTTTTATCCTATTGCAATAGAATTTCCAGCCTCGAATTTGAAAACGGCGTTCAAAATTTCTCCTCATTTCGGCTTACCTTACCTCTCGATTCAGGCTTTACCGTACAAAAAGCGAAATGAACAATGGCAAACGGGGCGGAGCCAAAATATCCCGCTACTTCGGATTACTGTGGATTTCCGTACTACTTCGTGAGCCAAATTTCAAAATTTGCCAAATCTCCACAATTCGTTTGGTCTCTGTAGTTTAAAGGTCTACAAGGTATGAATTTTCTTTTTACGTTAATTAAATTGGCAAAAGGGGCGGAGTCAAATTTATAACCAACATTTGGTTACTGTAGATACATTTTTGTACTTTCATGGTACCGAAATTGATTAACGGAGTCATATTTCCACCAAATGAACCGATTTTTGGCATACCGTACCAAAATCGGTAAAAGGGCGTGGCTGAAGGGGAGGAGTCAAATTAGTACCTTATGTTTTGATTACTGCCGAAGCATTTTCGTTTTTTACGGTAAATTGGCAAAAAGGGTACCCAAAGGGGCGGATCCAAATTTCCGCGAAATGAGACAAGCAGGAAGGAGGCGGGGCCAAATTTTCCACCCTACCTCTTGTTAGTGTAGAGAGTGACGGGAATGTAATCCATAACGGAGATGCAGATGCTTTGCTGAGCTCTGTGGATGAGGCGAAGGATGGTGTCCAGGTCGTTTTCGCGGTTGTACGGGTTCAAAGGCGGAGGGGAGCCCTGTAATTGGGTAAAAATTGGTATTTTGGGTAGAAAAAACGCCATTTTCCGTCCTGAGTCCCAAAAAACACAAAATTTACGCCCCGCCCTCAAAGTTTGGGGCCCCAAAACCCACCGAAAAGTAGACTTCAGACTTGGCGCTGTTGAGAACGACAGAGTTCGGGCGCTTCGAACTGTAGCGGGACCAGAACCAATAAGACCATTCTCTGGGGACCTTAGCTCCATCCTAAAATGTATCTAATGCATATTTAAAAACGAAATAAAACCTGTCCCAAGATCCAGTAAACATTAAAGATTTCCTCGAGATCCGAAGCCATGCAGTCGCAGTCGCGGATCACGATTCCCAGCTCTTTAACCTAGAAAAAACAGAACGTTTAGCGACTGAAAGGGAGATAATGAAGTTTGGTGTCAAATCTATTCCGTCCAGACGTGCCAATGTTATCATGTTGTCTATACGGTAACGCGTGTAATAAAAAACCTAAGTTTTCGCAGCCAAATTGACCGAAGTTGATTTGGCGACTTAGATTGTTTTATTTTTTTTTAAACATTAACACGGCTAAAATTGGTGTTTTCTGTTATTTCTGTTTTTTTATATATTCGTAATTCGAGTTATTTATTGTTACTTATTCGAATCGCGAAAAGGCAACAAAAGTCTCTTTTTTCCATTTTTTTTACCACACGCCGAATTACTTGGATTTTTCAACTGACTATATAGCTGTCGCCAGACCGAAATCTTATGCTAATTGCGGAAACATGCAAAGCATGCTCTGTCGACAATGATTAGACTACGAAGTTTCCATATCGACAGAGCATCACTTGAACATTCTAATTTTATTGGCACGATTCCAATTTGGCGACAGCTATAAAAACTAATTCATCGAATTAAAAATTCATCGACAAAGTTCTGCCGCGGAAAAAAATTGGTTAATGGATAATTTTCATCCTGATGAATATTTACTCATAACAAATTTATTTTTTCAAACGATATACTTAGGAAAAAGTGTCGGGGATTGAAAGCGGGGTATCGGCTGAAGTCGCTTTGGTGAGGAGTGTATAAGACCGGAAGTCAAATTATGTTTCCGGGGGGGGGGGTGTTTAAAAAAAGTAAGTTTGAACCAAAAATAATTTCCCCCAACGAGTAACCGGGTAGGTTTTTTTTCGCGCACTCATTCGACTGTCCGATGTTTACAAGGCTCCGACAGCCAAAACCATTGGGTGCATCTTGAGCAGAAGAAAGGCACACTGTACAGGTGGCGCCGACGGTCAAGCTGTGCGGGGCTGGTAAATTTGAGGGCCGGCCATACATGAACAAGCTACCTGTGGGGTCCGTTTTGCGCGACCCCCCCCCCCCCCCCACAATACAAATGAGAGGTGTTGCGCGAATCCCCCAATTGGAAATTAGGCTCGGTGCGACCCCCTCAACCGAACCTTCGGGCGCTTGTTCCCCTATGGGGCCGGCCCGGGCCCGATTTTTAAGGAGAGGGCTGGCCCGGCCCTTTGCCAGCCCTGAAGCTGTGGGGGGGGGGGGGCAACCAGAGCAAAATTTGGGGCAGGGTCGAAAAAATGTGTTGGCGATCAAATGCCCTTGAGTTCCAGTCCACTATTGTGCCGAATTTGAAGGGTTGAGGAAACAATAACATGTTCAGCTGTGTCGTTGTTTAAAACATAGAAAAAGGTCCCTGACGGTCTCTTCCATGGCAGGACAGGGAGCGTTTGGGGACTCGACATGTAAGCCCCCCAAATGAGACCTCGCAGGCAACGTCAGCTCCCTTTGATTTTCTGAACGCTGAATTGCGTTGGTCCCTTCCAGGAGGCGATTCCATTTTCAATTCCGCACAAGGGCGAGAATGCCAAAATGTTGCCAACAAATGAGCTCATTTGCATCACAACCTTCCAGAATCGTCCATTCGCACTTTGCATACAGTAACCCAATAGTTAATTTGTCTGTTCCCTCCTCTTTTTCCATGCTGTCTCTTCATTAGCATGCTATGTTTTCCAATATAACTCGTGGCTCGCACCACTTAATTATCCCGTTCATCATGGCTCAGTCCGTTCCCCCCGGTGACATCGCCACGCAGCCCGGCTCGAAGATCGTCTTCAACGCGCCCTACGATGACAAGCACACCTACCACATCAAGGTTTCGTGTCTTCTTCGGCCTCTTTGAGCCTCCTTCTTCAGATCATCAACTCGTCGGCCCGCCGCATCGGATGGGCCATCAAGACGACCAACATGAAGCGCCTGGGCGTTGACCCCGGCTGCGGAGTGCTGGACCCCAAGGAGGCCATCCTGATGGCCGTCTCCTGCGACGCCTTCGCCTTCGGACAGGAGGACACCAACAACGACCGCATCACGGTCGAGTGGACCAACACTCCTGATGGCGCCGCCAAGCAGTTCAGGAGGGAGTGGTTCCAGGGAGACGGCATGGTCCGCAGGAAGAACCTCCCCATCGAGTACAACCCCTAATCGGAAAATCAGAATGATATGAATGGCGATGTTTATTCCATGTGTTCTGTTGTTTGGGGGAAAGAGGGGGGGGGGGGGTCGTTTTGGTATTATGTACTGTCTAGTATCGTCACTGTTTTGATTCTTCTTTACCCATATAACAGGCTACATCCTCTAGGTTGACTTGCCAGTTAGAGTAAACGCCGTAACGTTCGCGGCTAATGGTGAGCATCATTTGTTTTTAAACATGCTATCGGCTAAATGGGCAGTTGATGATTCTAATAGAGACGGCGTCTTAATTCGACACAAAAACATCAGTTTCCGGCACGGCTGGAGGGAGCGTTTGGGGGACTCGATGCGTAAGCCCCCCAAATAGGGCCTCAGAGGCAGCGCAAGCCCCCGCCCGTTTTTTTTTGTTACCATTTTCAACCTAACGACAAGTTACGTATGTACCGCAGGCCCCTTATGTCCACCTATGGTTTCCGGTCTTTTGACGGACGTTGGTCATGTCGAATACAGATCGCCGAAGCGGTCAATTTGAGATGTTTAACGAGCAGTCATGAGCCACACTTTGCTCTTCAAAGTTTAATTTCGAAGGGATCGTGCGTCACGGGCAAAATAACGCCACTTTGTGACTTATTGACAGCCGGATGGCATGAAGCGCAGAGGGTAAAGCGTTAGCTCATGCATGTGTAGGAGTACTTCTCCGAGAAAACTTGCCCCAAGCACATAGACCCACAGAATTTTTTAACGAGCGCGCAGAATTGACGAATACAATATTAATAAAACTTCAATTTATAGCTGTCGCCAAACCGAAATCCTATGCTAATTTCGGAAACATGCAGAGCATGCTCTGTCGACGATTCATTAGAATACGAGCATACTTGGCCAACCACCGCAAACCGCGGCGGTCGGGGGTGTCGCAAGTTGACTTTTACCCAATTTGTTTAAAGGAAGAGGGCCCGCCGCAAATTTTGAAAAGGTTTTGTAATAGAGGGGGCTGTCGCAACATACACCCCTGCGGTGCGTTGCCCAGGTATGAATACGAGTTTCAATGACGACAGAGAATGACTTGAACATTCTAATTGTTTTGGCATGATTCCAATTTGGCGACAACTATATATGAAACTTGTTTAGGGGATATTTCTTTATTGTTTTTTATTCGTTTATTTTCCTGTTTTATAATGTCTTGTGATTTGGCGTTAATACATCGGGATTGTTTTTGTAAACAAGACATATTACTTGTAAACGACATTTTTGGCTAAACAAGAGGGTGTTATTCTTTTGACATTTTGCCAGAAAAGATAATGTGATCTATCTGAAAGCAAACGAAAGTACCAAAATCTGTGTCCCCGGAGTATCCCGACAGCGACGCCGTGTAGTGCCAGTATGGTAATGGCAGAGTGTTTGGTATGTAAATGGCAGAGTGTTTGGCGAAAAAAAAGGCGTAAGAGATCCTGGATAGTGACCCGAAGCGAAAGTTCCAAAATGAATTCCGCTGTATTTTGGTATGGTAATGGCAGAGTACCAGTCGGCTGCAAGGGTGGCTGATCAGCGGGCCGGCCCGGGCCGGGCTGGGCCGGGCCGAGAAAATCTGAGGAACGGGCCGGCCCCACTTTTTTTGAAAATAAATTTTTAAATGTAACTCTTTTCAAAGTCATTATTTTTAAGTTCTGTTTGTTGCAAAACATAGTTCTAATTGTGCAAAACATACCGTGTTAAGGAGGATTCGAACTACCCTATATAAATTTTGTATTTTTTTCCGGCTTTTTTTCGCTATTTTGAAATCGATTACAAGGTTTCTGCGATTACTGGGCCAACCTGCAGCATTCCAGCCCTTGGTCACCGAAAAAAAAACACTTTCGGTTCAAATTACCTCAGTCAGCGATTTCCAATCCATATTAGCAGATCCCAAATAAACGTGTTTTTCATCGACGATGATGAACTTCGTGTGGAGGACACCGCCACCCAGCAATTGGGGGAAATCCATGGTTCTGACCTAAACAAAAAAAACCTCGAAACCAGCGAAAAAAGAGAACAAACTTTGGCAAGACCTTCCTTGGCCAGCCAGGCCGTTTCAGCGTTATCGGAGACTTCACTCGGAGTGCTTTGGACGATTAGAACCTGAAAATTCCATTAAATTCAATGAAATTTGTATTTAAAAAACTGTTTAAAAAAATTGTATAAAATGTATAAAATTACCGTAACACCGCGACGAGCAGCATTGGCCAGGGCTTCGAACACCTGGCGACCGGCTTCGGCGGTGGCGTAGTCGGAAGAATTGAGATTCCAGTAGAGGGAGGCGATTTCGATCACGGACTCGGCCTTGTTGATGAGGTCCTGAAGCGAAAGTGAGCACATAAATCGATAAGTTTGCGGAACCAAAAGCCGACTATCATGGTTTCGTTTTTTGCTGCTTATTTAAGTGTGCGCACACAGATTTTTGCAGGGCAGGTCGCGGGCCGGGCCGGACCCGTCTCCAAAACTCCTCGAGCCGGCCCGGCCCGAACGGGCCCGTGGGCGCGACCCGGTATGTCCATCGGCCCGGCCCGGGCCGGCCTGAGTCCGATGTTTGGCCAGCCCTGGAGTGCACGGAATTCATGCGCCACAGCGGCTCGAGACCCTCTTTTTTTCGCTATCTGGCTATTTATAATCCGATCCTTTGATTACTGATCCTAGCACCATGAGAAGCCTTGGAAAAAGGCCAGGGGAAGCCCTGGGTGCAAATATTGGGTCCCGACACGAAAGTTCCAGAATTCGACTGTTTACATGGAACTTTCGCCTCAGGACCCCTTATATCCATATTTCCACCTGTCTTGTTGCCACTGATGTTTCCACATACCCGGGGTTCTCACGGACCGGGCCGGGCCGGGCCATTTGGAAAATTTTGGTCGGCCCGGCCCGGGCGGCCCGGTTGGCCCCTTTTACGCTGGACCACCCAGTCAGATTGCCACCCACACGACCAGGGTTCGATCCCGGTCGGTGACATTCTTTTTTGTACAGCTAATATTGACTTAAATGTTAGTAACAAACATTATTAAGTAATTTAAAACAGTTTAAAAAATTATTGTACCGATTTATACAAAAATTAAAATTTAATTTCTCATACCCGGGCCGCCCCTAAAAATTCTTCGGCCCGGCCCGGCGGGCCGGCCCGTCATTTGAGAACCCCGCACATACCCTACTGGCACTCTCAGACGTCTTGGCAAGATGTCAGGGAACATTCTGGATGTCAATAATAGATCTCGACACGAAAGTTACAAAATCCAGCTGTTGAGTCTTGATTCTAACCTCTACAGCGAAATGTTGACACTTTCGTGTCGGGACCAATACTTTCCAGGGTTTACCTGGATGGATACCAAGCTAATTCCTCATCCTATAGGCACCCTATTGGCACTAACAATAGTTTTGACAATCAAGAAACCAAAGAAACTCTGAATATAAATCCCGTCCCGAAACGAAAGTTCCGTAATTCGGCTGTTATTCGTTGCAATTTCAAACGCCCACAGCAGAATTCTGGATCTTTCGTGTCGGAACCCATAAAATACATAATTTTCCATGAATTTTTGCCAAGGAAGTAGCCCGTTTACCCCTATTGAGACAGGGTAACTGTTAGGATCCACAATGGCTCACGCCGAGAAAACCAAAGGATTTCCCGGTTAAATAGTGGTATTTTCGAAAATGGTCTCGTAACGAATACCGGAATTTCTCGCTTATAATTTTGAACAGTGTACTCGAATTTGGCAGTTTTTCGGTATAAAACAGTCCTTTAAGGGATTTGCCGTGAGTCCAGAAAACAGATTTTTTTTAAAAAATTAAGCTCCGCCCATCTGGCCACGGCTCCCGTTGCAATTTTTAAACACTTTCAAAACAAAGAAATGAACCAACCAGCCACTCTTCGTGGGTCCTGCTGTGGTTAATCGTGCTGTTGAAGGAAAGACCGGTGGGGATGCTCTCGGCGAGCTTCATTCTTAAAAATAATACATTAAAATTCAATTTATAATAAAAAATTACCGGCAGGGACGACTACAACCCTCGACATTGTCGAAGAGAAGCTTCATCTTGGCTTCAGAAGCTTCAGAAGACTTCGGCACCACAGGTTCAACAGTTCTCTTGGTTCCAACGTGAATTATTCCGCCGACGAGGAGCAGGATAGTGGCCAAAACGACGAGAAACGTGGCGAGACAGCAGCTACCGCTGCAGGAAATGACGGAGTCCTTCTTTTCCACGTCGTAGCCGGAACTCCACCAGAAACCCATTTTCGGGTCTGAAATACGTAACTTTAAATTAGAAAGGCAAAAAAACAAAAATTTCGAACAGAAACACTAACAAAATGAAAAATAACAAAAACTTTAAAATCAACGTTGCTCCACACACCGCGTGTAAACTGAAAGCAAATTAAACGTTTCTTGGGACAGAAAGACAAATGAATTCCACAATTATTATTTTTGCTATCAGTGCTTGAAAAGATTAATTGAAGCGGTTTTTTTTGGCTTTTTTACGGCGTTCCCACATATTGACAGTTGCGGCCACCATGCCCTTTGATCTGTGTCTTTGGCGCAGAAACAGTTTACGCCAATTTCCGTTTTTTTGGTAATTTGTTTTTTTGGTAAATAAAGTCGGCCTTTCTACCCGCTTCTTTTAATCATTTAACTTTTTGTTCTATTTAAACATATTCTCAAGTTTGAAATGATTTAAACTTTTAATTTGTACAATTTCGAGCCAAATACGAAGAACACGTCTGTAGAAATCGCAGTCTCCGAATCATTGCCGCCCCTCTCCTTGAGCCTCGAGAGCACGGGTGGGCTTCCTCTCAGCCTTAGGCTCGCTGTGTTCTCTCTCTCTCTCTCTCTCTCTCTCTCTCCCTCTCTCTCTCTCTCTCTCTCTCTCTCTCTCTCTCAGCCCCTTCGCTCCCAATTCCGACCACCCGGTTGTCATCAGTTCCTCCGCCTCCCGACACGCCCCATATCCTGGGCGTCTGGCGCGTGTCCTCAAAAAGCCGTGAGAATGTCGCGGGTGGTCGGAAGGCCTTCTTCTTCTTATTCTTGCTGACAGCCGCCCAGATAACGTCGAGGTCATTCATACAGTGGCTGATATGAATAACAGCCGCGGACCATTACGACTGCGCGGCGAAACACGCGTTCTCGCAGTTTTTACGAATGTAATCCACATTTTCAGTTATTTTCCGTGTGTACGTGAGTGAGTGAGTTAGTGAGTGAGTGAATGAGGGAGTGAGGGAATGAGTGAGTGAGTTAGACATTCAGTAAGTGAGTGACCTTTGTCTCCTCTATGCATCCCCCTCCTCCTCTTCTAGAACTAGTTTCCTTCCGATTCTTCTCCTGATAAGCACTCTCCTTGTTCCCGCCGCCCTTGTTTACCCGGCCGCCAATTTTCCTCCTCATTCACTTCGTTTCCACTACAAAACACCGCAATTCACCGTGATTTTGCCATATTTTCATCAAATTAGCGGTTTTTCCGCGCCGGCGAGAGCGAATACACATAGAGAAAAACACGTACGACTATAGGTTTTGCAATCTAGTTTTTAAAGATGCTTTGTTTAAAGACCCCTATTTTAAATTGGAAAGTTCGCGTTTTTATGGCGTTTTCTGTAGTCATTTTGCCCACCTCGCCAGCCGTCGTCAGTCCATCATCGCCTAATTGGCAGCCGTATCGTCCGTCTTCCCTAATGCAGCAATAAATCGTCGCTGCTCCCAGAAACAGACGGCTGTCTCTAATTATAGTGACACGTGCATATACTCATCCTCTGTTTACACGTTTGGCAACGGTAGCCTAATCCTAGAATATTTGAATTGCTCAGAGAGAGAGAGAGAGAGAGAGACAGAGACATAGAGACAGAGAAACAGAGAGACGGAGAGACAGAGAGACAGAGAGAGAGACTAAGAGACAGAGAGACTGAGAGACTGAGACAGAGACAGAGAGACGGAGAGACAGAGAAACAGAGAAACAGGGAGACATAGAGACAGAGAGACGGAGAGACAGATAAACAGAGAGACAGATAAACAGAGAGACAGAAAAACAGAGAGACAGAGAGACAGAGAGACAGAGGGAAAGACAGAGAGACAGAGAGACTGAGAGACTGAGAGACTGAGAGACAGAGACACAGACACAGACACAGACACAGACACAGACACAGAGACATAGAGACATAGAGACAGAGAAACGGAGAGACAGAGAGACAGAGAAACAGAGAGACGAAGAGACAGAGAGACAGAGAAACAGATAAACAGAGAGAGAGAGAGAGAGAGAGAGAGAGAGAGAGAGACTACGAGGCAGAGAGATAGAGAGACTGGGAGACTGAGACAGAGAGCATCTATACTCCTGCCACCTCTCTTTCCAAAACCCATTTATCAAATCCCCGTGCCTTCCATTTCGTGAACGTTTTTTCTCCATTTCGGAGATTTCGGAGCCACCCGTTCCATTTGCCTCCCTTGGCTCCGCCCCTCCTAATGCACCCGGATCGTTTCAGTCTCCCTCCCTCTCACATAATTGCTGATTGCGCTAATCCGCTCCTCCGGTGCGCGTCGTGCGCTTATCTCGCGACGCCTAATTGCGTTCCCCGGGTGGCCGCTGTCCCTGACATGTCAAATGGACGGACATTTCTCCACTGCTTCCGTTCCGATGGACTTCCGACGGCCTTTATCTCCCAATTATGTCACTGCCAAGATGGCATAATATGCTCTTGGGAGGGAGTTCTTAGCCTTGAAGATACCTCTGTGCCCGTCTTCTTCTCCTCTCTCTCTCTCTCTCTCTCTCTCTCTCTCTCTCTCTCTCTCTCTCTCTCTCTTCTCTCTCTAGTTTTCTTTCCACGTTGACCAAGCATGGTAAAATGTGGGCTGGGCCGGGAAAAATTTGGGAACGATCCGGCAAAAATAATTTTTTGGTCGGGACCGGGTCGGTTTTAGCTGGCTTCGGTCCTTGTTGTGAGAATTATGATCATATCAGTGCAAAATATGGGATTTCTTCCTTTTTTTCCTTTTGAAATATTTTTTTGGTCGATACAAATTTTACCTTAGGCTGTAAAATGTTCTATCTTGCCCATTTATATGATTTATTGTTGAAAAGGTAATCTTGAGAAACTCTGATGTCTCAAAAATATAGCCTCAGGCCTCAAAAACTGCCTGGAAAAACGCCTATGTAGAAAAAAAACTGTTGAATTTTAAAGGTGAGGACTGCAATTTAAATAGTAATTTGTGTAATTTTCTTGAACTTTAAAACGCTAAAGAGAAAAAACCAAAGTACATCGGTTTTTTTTAAACGAAATGGATAAAAAACCCATGTGACACAGTGGGCGGAGCGAGTAATTCGTTGCAGGACCCAAAAGTCGCTTGCAAACTTTTCAACTACCCAACGCAGTGACAAATGTGTCCGAAGAAATACCGCACTGCAATAATCGCGTACGACCCGAAACAAAGTACGCAATAGAGAAAAACTTGGAGAGGGCGCTATATTTTTCATCTAGTGTGTTGCACTCATAATTCGGCTTTTTAAAAATTTTGAATAAAGCGATTTCGAATTAAAGAGTTTCGAGAAAAAATCTGCGTGATCAATAAATGCTTTATAGCCGTCGCCAAACGGGCATATTTGGAAAAAAACCGCTTTTTCTCTGTGTCTCGGCTAGTTGCTCACTATTTCCGCCTGCGCATCGCACGAATGCTGCGTTAAGGCCTTTTTTGGCTATATACAGCTTTGGCAACAGCTATAATAACCAGTTCTGTCTAGCTAAATGTGCATGACCTATGACCTACCTCGCCAATCTCACTAACAAAAAGGTAGGAAAACATTCATGTTACATTTTTTATAGCCCGTTTTTCTTGTTTTTTTTACACCCTTCCCACCCGTAATCTCCATTTATGCGTTGTATATCTCAATCTGTCTGCGGTCTGTTCTCGTTCCGGTTTTCACTGTCAACACAATTAACGACACAACCCTACAACCGAACCGGTCGCGGTTCGGAGCGCGTGGAAACTTTTTCTCCGACACGCTTTGCGTTGCAATTTCACGCCCCAATTGGTCCCAATACGCAAGTCAAAATAACTGCAACCACTGTTTTGAAGCATTTTTAATTTGAAAAAAAAGGATTTTTTAAGTTTGCAAGAAGAAAAATTGGGAGAACTTTGAGAAAAACAAGATTCAGTGGCGACCTTTGCCCAATCGGAGCACTCCATGAGTCCCTAAAGCCCCCGAGGCACTTACTCTTTGTCCAGCAGATGCACGGAGGATTCCTCTTTTTGTCATCAATCACGGGAGAGGAACACCTTGATTAATTGTGATGTCTCTGTCTCTCTGTCTCTCTGCCTCTCTACCTCTCTGTCTCTCGGTCTCTCTGTCTCTTTGTCTCTCTGTCTCTCTGTCTCTTTCTCTCTTCTCAATTTTCCTTTCCTGGTTGTCCTTTTTTTCGGTTTAAACTTCGAACTAGTATTTTTTCAGCTCCGGAACCCTGTTTTCTTCCCTCCGACCGGATTTCTCATTTGGCCCTCTCATCCGAAATCCGCGCCGAGTGTTTCTTCCAGTCTGCAAACAGACATCAATCGGCCATCAAACGCCGCCGGCCACAGCTGGGTCCTCGGTTTTTTTTTCATGCGGATGCCACTTACTTTCAATCCCTCTCTTGCCACAAACCTCACACATCCTGGGTGAGAGTTCCTCTTACCTCATTTTTGCCTCACTCACTCACTCTCACTCTCACGCTCCCCCTCACTCTCTCTATCTCTCTCTCTCTCTCTCTATCTCTATCTCTCTCTCTCTCTCTCTCTCTCTCTCTCTCTCTCTTTCTCTTCACAGAGACAAAGTACAAGTTCCGCATTGCAATGCCAATTCCCTGAAGATCAATGTGATTTTTCTCCTATTTGTCCTGCAAATTCCACAAGAATCGAGAAATTAGGGGTGGTAATTGGTGCGAGTGAGTCGTCAGCCCTCATTACGTGGCTGGTCGATAGGCCGCCGCCGAGTGACCACCGGAACGTACTTTGGCAGTCGTTTATCCCGACCAGCCCTTTGTGCCCAAAACAAAGAAAATCCCGCAACGGACCTCACTTTGCAGTTGTAGTCTTTCGAACTCTCTTTAAAATATTATTGTGAGAGAGAGATAGTGAGAGAGAGACAGAGATTGTCGCCAAACCGGTAACCCCGGAAAGGCATTCCAAAAAATCCACTTACCAACACACCTTTCGATGGTCAGAACACCCAAGTACCTTGAGTTTATGGGTTTTAAACCATCTTTTAATTTTAGGCACCGGGTAGTGCTCTCAGTGAGTCTCCGATCCCATACGGGTGCGAGCCGCAGCGGCTGCGCCATCGCAGCTGCTGCTGCTCTGCCCCTATTGAGTGCGACTCACCCGCGTACCAAATCGGCAACTCACTGAGCCAACTACCCCGCGCTTCCCAAAGAAGTTGGTTTAAACCCAAAGCTTGAAGGTACTGGGGTGTTTTGACCATCAAAAGATGCGTTAGCAACCAATTTTTTTTGGAATGCTTTTCCGGGGTTTCCGGGTAGGCGATAAATCTTCAATGCGTGTAAAAAGAGAGACGTAGACGTTTAAAGGTCTAAAACCTCTCACCGCCCACTCTATAAAAACAGCGTATTCACTGCATTTTACGGCCATTTTCGTCGTGCCATTTCCTCACTTCCGTTCGTCATTCGGCGCGCCGTGCAAACAGCGCCTTCTTTGTCATCGGTGTTTGAGTGCATTACCTTGTGTTGTAGTATTCACTGCCTCCCAGCCACCGCAAACACATCCAGATGTGCTCTGACTGCTTGCAGCTGGTGGCTCCACGCTAAAAACATTCGGCTTTTCCCACGATTCTCCCGCAACCACTTCACCTCCACTCTACGGGAGGTGCGAGGCACCTTGATAATGAGAAACAGACATCTGTCTCACCCTCTTTTTTCGCCTTTCCGTAAACCCCGGGTAGGCATTCCAAAAATAGTCGGTTGCTAACGCATCTTTCGATGGTCAGAACACCCTAGTACCTTTAAACTTTGGGTTTAAACCAACTCTTTTTGTAGGTGCGGGGTAGTGGGCTCAGTGAGATACCGATTTGGTACGCGCGTGAGTCGCACTCAATTGGGGCAGAGCGGCAGCTGGTGCTGGCCCAGCCGCTGCGACTCACACCCGTATGGGATCGGACACTCATGGGGGGCACTAGCCGGTGCCTAATAAAGAAATTTGGTTTAAAACCCATAAACTCAAGGTACTTTGGTGTTCTAACCATCGAAAGGTGTGTTAGAAAGTGAATTTTTTGGAATGCCTTTCCGGGGTTGCCGGGTAGGCGAAAATCCTTCCAAAAACTCTATTTTTTTTAAAATGTCAGCTATTGTTTCCCCCAATTTTGCTGGAGAGCTGAAACCCAATCCCATTTTTTGCTCTCATCTGCACTAATGCGTCGTCCGCTCCATCGAAAAACCACCTACATCGACAAAATCTCGTGGTTTTGCCATCAGAATCATATATTTTCGTGTTTTTCTGGGTTTGACACTTGGTATTGTGGCTAGCGTACCAAACTACCCAGAAATTGGTCAAGGGCTCGGTTCCTTATGAATGAATTGACCTAAAATCTTAAACCCGCACCCGTAGAACATAGGTCTTGCGTTGGGGTCATGCGATTTTCATAGTTTAGCATTGCTTTTTTTCTAATCTCTGCAAGATATATGCAAAAAAATTTGAAACCCGACCCCATTTTTTGTTCCCACTCGCCTTTCTCTCTCTCCTCCTCGGCACTAATGCGTTCGTTATTTGAATCCACGTTCCGTCGTTTTTTCGCCCTTTGGTGCGTGGGAGCCTCCCATTCGGCGTCCATCTCCTTCTCTATTACATATGCAATTATGAGACCGTGCCACGCTCTGATAACGCCCGCCGCCGTGCCCATTTTTCGCCCTTTTTACCCCCTAAAAGCTCCATTTTTCCTTTAGAAGTGCCAGATTTTCCCATTTAAGCGAGAAAAAATTTCAGTTTTTCCAAGGCTATACGGGTGGTTTCGTCTTTTTAGAGGACCGCTCTGCGCCATAAAGACGATTTTTATGCGCATGTGTGGGGCTAGGCGGCTGGCACTACTATGCAACACGACACAGGCGCGCTAAAAATATTTCTTGCCAAAAAAGACTAAAAATTAGATTCTTTAGCCTTCGCGGTAACCCCGGAAAGGCATTCCAAAAAATCCACTTTCTAACACACCTTTCGATGGTCAGAGCACCCAAGTACCTTGAGTTTATGGGTTTTAAACTAAAATTTACTCTTCGGCACCGGGTAGTGTCCCCAGTCAGTGTCCGATCCCATACGGGTTTGAGTCGCAGCGGCTGAGCCTTCGCAGCTGCTGCCGCTCTGTCCCAATTGAGTGGGACTCACCCGCGTACGAGATCGGCAACTCACTGACCCCACTACCCCGCACCTCCAAAAAGAGTTGGTTTAAACCCAAAGTTTAAAGGTACTAGGGTGTTCTGACCATCGAAAGATGCGTTAGCAACCGATTATTTTTGGAATGCCTTTCCGGGGTTTCCGGTTAGGCCAATTTTTCCCTAAACGCGTCGCGGAATTATTATTTCCTCCGTACCAAAGAGATAGGTGGCTAATCCACACATATTAGCCGAGTGGAAGTCGCTCTCCCCCGCTCCCGAAGGTGGATCGATGGCCGGCCGTGTCTGAATATCCAATGAAGTCGTTCTCTACGTACGATTTGCATGCAGGTAATTCATTACTCAACGCTACGACGACGTCTCAATTACGGCTATTATTCGGCCGTTCGTTGTCAACGACCACCCAGTCGCAAATAGAGAGACACGCGCTGTGTGTGGTCAAGGGGTTTACGATATCATTTTTTCTTGCACGAAAAAATTCATGAAGCTATATCTTTCTAGCTAATTGTTCGCCTTCCCGGAAACCCCGGAAAGGCATTCCAAAAATAATTGATTGCTAACGCATCTTTCGATGGTCAGAACACCCTAGTACCTTTAAACTTTGGGTTTAAACCAACTCCATTTGTCAAGCGCGCGGTAGCGGGCTCAGTGAGGTGCCGATTTGGTACGCGGGTGGGTGAATCGCACTCAATTGGGGTCGGGCTGCAGCAGCTGCGAAGGCCCTGCCGCTGCGACTCACACCCGTATGGGATCGGACACTGACTGGTGGCACTACGCGGTGCCGAGAAACGTAATTTGGGTTAAAACCCATAAACTCAAGGTACTTGGGTGTTCTGACCATCGAAGGTGTGTTAGTTACCGATTATTTTTGGAATGCTTTTCCGGGGTTACCGGTTAGGCGAAAATGCATCCCAACCTGGTTCAGTCCTTCATTTAACAATTCGCTCTCCTCTCGCCCCTCTCTCTCTCTCTCTCTTCAATGTCTCCTTTCCAATTTTCGTTGTTTGTGCCCTAAACTTTCGAAAGAGCATCCAATTTTCCTCCCTTTCGCCTAAGAGTTCTCCAATTAGCGCCCAGTGCCAGTCGGCTGACTCACTCGTCCTCCTTATCGCCGCCGACGCCGCCAACCGAAGACCCCCGCGACCACCGCCGCTTCCTAAATTTAACCAGGTGCCCTTTCAATCCAGTTTTGACTTGATAACACCTGTTCTCTATCGATATTTTTTTTTTTGAAATGTGACATTTTCGCAGTTGGAAGCCTCTTTTCACATGATTTACCCTAAAAATCGTGGCCTGTGGCCGTTAAAATGGCATTTTTATAGCCAAAGACCAGGTATCACTCATTCTTGCACTGTTTTTACTCACGGTTTTTACTCGTGGAAGGGGAGGTTTTTCAAAGTCCGCCGATTGCCGCACGGTTTTTGTTCCATTTCCAGACATTTTTGCCATAATATTCTGTGTTTGCTCCCAAAACACCCCCTTATTGCAGATTTTGCCATTTCCGCACAGTTTTTCCGTTCTCGCCATTTGTCGTGCGGTTTTTCCCCGCGTAAGCGAAGATTTTTCGAAATCCGCCGATTGCCACCCGATTTTCTGTTCCCGGCGAAGCGAAAATTCCATAAATACACTTATTTTGCATCAGAATCGTCCTCGGCCGCCGTGAAATTGTAGCCTAATCCCTTAAACGCCAGCTGTCCTCGCCCCTCTCACCCTGTTTCCTTTCGTAACACCTTATTTGAATCGAAATTTCCGCGGGGAATTCGAATTCTCGCTCATTTTCCTCGAATAATTGAAGGTTCTACGTCGGTGCGACGCCGTGTCATACACATATTGCCCCGTGAAGCCCCGTATTTTCGGGAGGGATAACGGTTTTTCGATGGAACTGCGGCGCCTGGGTAGATATGGCGCTTGCGCTGCTCATTCCTTAGGCGAACCGTTGCGCAGTGCCTACTTCCGCGCGCTGCCCACAGGACCTTGGATCAATCTCACCCGCGGCTTTTCCATTTTGTCCCGGTTCATTTCACTCCATACAGCTAACATTAAAACTGACATCCCCTTCCGCCGTTGTAATTGAAGCGTGTCGTTGTGATCGCCAGAAGCGTGTCCGAATGCGCCTTTTGACAAGCGAGAGCGCTGTTTGGCGCACCGTGTTTGCGCAGCTGCGACAGCCGTTCCCACACTTTTTCAGCCGTTTCCCCCACTAATTCCCGACAAAGTACAAAGGCAAAGACTGAAGAGAAATTGCAGCTTCCGTAAAACCCCACTTTTGTACCAGTTAACCCGGGAAATCCGCGATTTCACAGAAAAGTCTTGAACATTCTATTTCCAGCCCCGCTTTTGCACGTTTTAACTCAGATCTGGCAGTTTCGATGCTGTTTGAGCCTTTCTGAAATTTATATTTTAACGAATACCCATTTTCCCAACAAAAATACTCAAGTATAATGAGACCCTTGTATATAACGCATATCACTTTTGGCGCCGCGCCACATCGGTTGCCGAGTGGTTGCATCCTTGCTTACGAATCTGAAGGTCTGGGGATCGACTTCTCTGCCGGGCATTTCTTTTTTCTAATTCTAAAAACGTTTTGTACAATGAAGAAAACATTTTGGAGGGTTTAAAGCGTGAATTAATTTTTGGGCTGTTTTTTTGGGGAGCCGAGCCGCCGTTTTGGGGGCCGGTCTGCTTTTGGGAGGCAGAACTGCCGACTGTTTTTGACTTGACCCGCTTTTTCACCATTTTTCATGCAAAATTTTGCTTTCCTTTGATTTTCCCTAATCAAAGAGCTAATTTGACCCCCTTGTTCCTATTAACCCCATTCCCACGCGCCTCCAGTCTTCACCCGACTGTCTCTTAATTACAGTCCTCTCCCCCTATTCATTGTCGCCTCCCTCTCCGGGAGATCTCCCCCGACGGTCATTATATGCCGTGTTTATCCGCGGGGCCCTCGAGTGCCTACAGTCGCCAGCCAGGGTGGTCTCGCATTTCGCGGCGCGGGCGATCCGCCTTTGTTCCGCGGATCACCCGGATTCTGGGGGGGATTCCACCAGCAATTCGCCGGCCTTATTGCGAGATTTATGTTTATTTCGCGATTATTCGCCCAGTCAACAAGCCAGAATTCCTCTCATTTGAATTCCAACCAGCTGATAATGTTATTTCAAAGTGGCAAAAATGTTTCGACCACGGCAGGATTCGAACCTACAATCTTCTGCTCCGTAGGCAGACGCGTTATCCATTGCGCCACGCGGCCACATCACGTTGCGCTGATTCCGCTGTTAAGTACAGTGGCGCCACGTGAAGGTGGCAAATGCTTATTTTCGATTTTTTCGTCTGTTTTGAAGTTTTCGTCTTTTCCTTTTTCACCTCCATTCCCTTTCCCTCTCGGCCTTCCCTCCTTCTTTGCCGTCCGTTTTTATTCCCACATTTGTCCACGGAACCCATTGAAAGCAGCTGCGACCTCGATCGTCTTCCCTCAAAAAAAGTGAGCGAAGCGCCTCCCTGAAAATGCAGCCTTTCGGCAGCAAAACACCAGCTTTTCTATTATTTTCTAATCTAATCAAAATTAATCTGTTTAAACCACTAACATAGGCGAAAAGCGATTAAAATATATAAAGCAAAAAGTTTCGACCACGGCAGGATTCGAACCTACAATCTTCTGCTCCGTAGGCAGACGCGTTATCCATTGCGCCACGCGGCCACGTGTGTTACCGACAGGACGCCGTATTACCAACACTTTTCCGTCGATTGTGTATTTTTTCGTTATGAAAGTGCAGACGTAGGCCGTTTCCGTGTCGCCTAACGCAATTTCTGACCCGTGAACAAGACTCAATCCAATTCCACGCGAGAGGCTGCTGCGCGAATCCTCAATTGTCACCAACCTTTCCCTCCTTTTTTGTGTGTGGTCTCTCTCTCTCTCTCTCTCTCTCTCTCTCTCTCTCTCTCTGTCTCTCTGTCTCTCTGTCTTTCTCTCTGTTTTCTCTTTCTTTTATTTGTTTTCGTTATAGCTTGAAAGTTACAGTATTTTTCAGCCCCTTATGGTATGGGTGCGGCGCGCACGCTGCGACGCGACGGCTCGCTTCGCGCCGCCCGTCATTGGCTCCAACGGTGCTCTCAACACCTTATCGTTTCGGGACCATCCTACTGTGGAAAGACCTATTTCGCTAGGCAGGTTGGTGATTTCTCTATTTCTCAATGTCTCTCACTCATTTCTCTCTCTCAATTAGCCCTCTCACCTCAATCAAAGCATGAAATGCTAATTGACACGTCGTCACCCACTAATGCGCACACATTTTTGCGCGCGCCTTGGCTGATCGAGTCAATTTGGTCACGGCTGACCGAGTAATCGAGAGTCCTCGGAAGTGACGCCAGCTGGCTGCACGGAAGGCAAAGCGACCAGCCGGTGTCACATAATCAGGAAGCAATCCCCAAGAGTTTTTGGAATGCCTGCCCGGGGGATACCGGTTAGGCGAAACTCTGTCTCTATTTCTCTAACTCTCTCAAAGTCTCCCTCTTTCAGCTGAGCGAGGAGCCGGAATGCGTCGCCATCCACTTCTGCCGCGACGACTCTCCCGACACCACCGAGGCAGCCACCCTTGTTCGCTCCCTCGCCGCTCAACTAGTCAAACGGTACGCCTCTCCCTCTTTATCGATCGATTATTGATTTGCATCAGATTTCCCAACCTCTCCCTCCCTTCTCTCTCCACTACCACTCTTTTGGCTGACTACTCCTCCGCTATGAGGTCATTTCTGGGTCTGCCTCTCTCCTCCCTCCCCTCTTCCTCCCGCTCCCTCTTCCTCGTCGTGGACAATGTTCAACCTCACAGCTACAAAGTTGTGCTGGAGTTGGTCTCAGTTCTGCCTCCGTGGCTCCGTTTGGTCATCACAACGAGGCCTGTCTCCTCTTCAGAGCACTTTCGCTTTGTCGACTTTCACGAACTGGTCCTCTCTGAGAACGCGGATGAACTCTGCCGATTTATTGAACTGAGACTTCCTCAGTGTTCATCTCAAGAGGTATTCGAAGCAGCTCACGATTCCTGGTTCTACGTGGAACAACTCTCCAAAGCGGTGGAGAGAGGTCTCATCAACCCGGAGACAATTCCTCCCACTCAGAGAGATCTCCTGGATGAGTTGGCTTCATCTCTCCCTGCTCGCCTCCCTCTCTACCTCCTACTCGTCAAGGCCTCCCGTCTACCTCCTCCCTTTGATCTCCTTCTGGCTGCCTCTCAACTGACCATCAGTGACAACCCAAAAGTTATACAGAATGAGCTGGAAGCTGTAGCACAGTTTGCCTTTGAAACGAAGCAACCGGTGACATTGGCTGGAGAGTGGAGCCACGTGGAGGGAGATTTGGCGTCGTTTCACAGTGCATGGGCGGAGATGTTCAAAACGAAGCCGAGGAAGAGACTTCAGGATTTGGTGGATGTGGCTTATCATCTAGCGCATTCAGGTTAGATAGATGGAGAGAGAGAGAGAGAGAGAGAGAGAGAGAGAGAGAGAGGCAGAGACAGAGACAGATACAGAGACAGAGACAGAGACAGAGACAGAGACGGAGACAGAGACAGAGACAGAGACAGAGACAGAGACAGAGACAGAGACAGAGACAGAGACAGAGACAGAGACATCGATGGAGACAGAGAGCAAGTGAGGAAAACAGCACCTCATTTTAGGATCTCCTCCTTCTGAAGCTGTTCGGACGTTAGCCTCTCTCGGGTGCTCTGATTTGATGCTTCGCTGCTCCGTAGTTGATGTTCCAACGTCGGCACTGCTTTGCAAAGCTGGAGCTACGATAGAAAACACCTCACCTCAGGTTTGTGATATCACTCTTTCCACGTACGGTTTTTCCCAGGGCAAAAGGTCAACTGGTACTGCGTAAACTTGCGAGAACTAACACAAAGTGAGCTTCGTAAAAGTTTCGCCTACTCAGAAACCCCGGAAAGGCATTCAAAAAAATAATTGGTTGCTAACGCATCTTTCGATGGTCAGAAAACCCTAATACCTTTAAACTTTGGGTTTAAACCGACTCCTTTTGAGAAGCGCGGGATAGTGGGCTCAGTGAGTCGCCGATTTGGTACGCGGGTGAGTCGCACTCAATTGTGGCCGGGCTGCAGCAGCTGCGAAGGCTCAGTCGCTGCGACTCAAACCCGTATAGGATCGAACACTCACTGGGGACACCACCCGGTGCCTAACACGGAAAGTCGGTTTAAAACCCATAAACTCAAGGTACTTGGGTTTTCTGATCATCGAAAGGTGAGTTAGAAAGAATGGATTTTTTTTTGGAATGCCTTTCCGGGGTGACCGGTTTGGCGAAAATTTTGACACTCCCTCTTTATAACTTTATCTGTTTCTCTCTCTTTCTCTCTCTCTCTCTCTCTCTCTCTATCTATCTCTGTCCTCTCTCTTTATCGCGCTCATGATGCATCCCAGGGCCTTCGGCCGCAGCTTAAACGTAGAAAGTTTCGCGGAACCCTCCCAATTACAAGACGCAGTCTCTCTATATCTCCCGGTTAGACAAAGACAATGCGCGCTGGAAATTCCCGCATTAAACCCGATTATTCGGGTTGCAAATGAGCTCGAATTGGCTTCGCAATTGGCGTCGCGGGGTCTAATGTCCCGAGTCCATTTGGAGGCAGATGGCCGGGCGTAGAAACGTCGCGGAGGTACGAATTTCGAAGGTCAATTCAAGGGACAAACTGGAAATTTGCCATTGTTTAATTTAAAATCAGTCAATAATGAAAAGTTAATATTTCTTTGTTTTAAAATTCGTTTTCACAGCTAAATTTCAGGACGACCTGGTCTACGTGTGCTCTCTCGGCGACCTCGCGGCAGTTCAACGGCTTCTACCCCGCTCGGGCCCCAATGTAAGGTCCCATCACGAAGGTGTACGGTAGTTATTAATTTAAGGAAGTCGCCACGGCACTTGTAGCATCAGCTGCTAGGGGTCATTCCAAGGTTTGTTCGATTTTACTGGAGCGAATGGGAATTCGACAAGCTTCGGCAATGTCTACCGCCTTGAGAGCAGCAGCCTGTGCAGCTCATGTAGAAGTGGTGGATCTACTGCTTCAGAAAGGTTGGTAAAATAGATTTTACCGTTGAAAGAAAAATATTAGGTGCGCTGGTACCCAACGTCAGCTTCGCGTAGGTTATAAGAATGCGCTGCTTTGAATGCGTCGGCGCCGCGCTGGTGTAGTGGCTAAAGCAGCCGCCTTTTCTTTTGAAGGTCAACGGTTCGGATCCGCCCAGATACATTTTGTTTTGCTTGCTGTTTTACAACAACTGTGGAGGGTCCATTTACCAATGTGACCATTTTTGACTTTGTCTAACCTTTAAGGGCAAAGAGATCGTGTTTCTGGCTTTCAAGGGAAATTACCTAGCCCAAACGTCCAGAGGGGGGCTAATAGGATCAAATTTACTGTTTTTAAGAAGGCTGATTTGAATATACTGTGTTTACGGAGTAACCAGCAATAAACAACACTCATCCCTTCCTAATTAGTGTTTGGAAGCGCCCATATTGCGTCCAAATTGTTGCCTAATCCAGTGGTGAGCCATCTGGAAACAGCTGTAAACAGAGATAAAAAGGAAGGGAAAGGTTGGATTTCGAGAGAGCGTGAAACATAGAAAGAAAATCCCCTTCGGGTAAGAGATTCTCCCGGAAAGACATTCCAAAAATACCCTTTTTCTAGCACACCTTTCGATGGCCAGAACACCCAAGTACCTTGTGCTTATGGGTTTTAAACCAAATTACTCCGTTGGGCACCGGCTAGTGCCCCCAGTGAGTCTCCGATCCCTCACGGGTGCGAGTCGCAGCGGGTGAGCAATCGCAGCTGCTGCTGCGTTGCCCCAATTGAGTGCGACTCACCCGCGTACCAAATCGGCAACTCACTGAGCCCACTACCCCGCGCTTCCCAAAAGGAGTTGGTTTAAACCCAAAGTTTAAAGGTACTAGGGTGTTCTGATTATCGAACGATGCATTAGCAACCGATTATTTTTAGAATGCCTTCCCGGGGTTTCCGGGAAGGCTGCAACTTACCAACACTACCATTAGGAAGTGATACATCGGAAACATGTAGTAAGAGAGAGGAACACAAGGGGGCGTGAAAGAGGCCATGTAAGCTAGAATGGGCGAGAGAAAAAGAGACAAGAGGCATGGCCCATAAGACAGGCTCAGTATCTGAGGGCAATATTTAGTGATAAAAAGAGACATTGGGGCAGACATTGGGGTAGAGACATAGACTTTGAGGAAAAGAGACATATTCATCTCATTCCAGGAACCGACGTCAACTCCACCGGTCAGGGAGGCCGTACTGCTCTGCGAGCCGCCGCCTGGGCCGGCCATGCCACCGTAGTCTCCCGTCTTTTAGAAGCCGGTGCCTCCATCGACGCCCGGGACACAGAAGGTCGCACGGCTCTGATGGCTTCAGCCTTCATGGATCACGAAGAGGTGGTTCGCCTCCTTCTGTCCCGAAAGGCCAGTGTGTCCGCGACCGACTCAGCCCGCGCCACCGCGCTCCACCTCGCCCTTGCTAACGGGTCCCGCTGTGAGACGCACTCCCAAACCGTCAAACTTCTCCTGGAGGGAGGAAGCGACGTTCATGCCCAGGACGCCCACGGACGGCAGTGTCTCCACCTGGCTGCTTTTCACGGAGACGCCTCTCTTTCTGAAGTCCTCCGCCTCACCGATGGAGTCGATGTTGCTGACAACATGGGGAGGACTGCTTTGATGTTGGCGGCTAGCCAAGGTCGCCTTGAAGCCGTGGACGCATTAGTCGCCGCTGGAGCCGACATCGATGCCATAGACTCCCATGGCCGTACCGCTCTTCAACTAGCAGCCGCTGGAGGCCATTTAACCGTGGTTGATCTACTTCTGACCTTGGGAGCCGATGAGGCCCACCGGGACAATGACGGAGCTGTAGCCCTTCATTACGCGGTCACCCATGGAGACGTAGCCTTGGTTAGGGCCTTAGCGACCAGTGCTACGGTTAGAGCTGCTGATCGCCTGGGGCAAGAGGCTTTGATCATAGCGGCTCAGCATAACCACAATGAAGTGGTACAGGAGTTGCTGGCCCTGGGAGCCCAAGCCAATAGTCAGACTCTCGATGGAATGACAGCTATGAGGGCGGCTGCGACGGCAGGGAACTCGAGGGTACTCCACGTAAGTTTTAAATCTCTATCCCCCTAAGTGAAAGTTTAGGCCTTAGCGGAACACGTAACCGATTGGGAGCAAAGAGACTTGGAAGGCTGTCCATTGCTTCACTCCCTTCTCATATCCGGGCAGACTGCGATGGCTGAGCTTTTGCTATCGATGGGCGCCAGTTCTTCAACCCATGATGCTCATGGAAGAACGGCATCTCATGTGGTCTCGGCTACAAATGATGTAACAGCGGCGAGGATGCTGAGGAGAGTTGGAGTTACGTTTGAGGAGAAGGATGAAGGAGGGAGGACTCCTCTTATGACTGGAGTTTGGTCTTGTGCGGTGGCGGTGGTGCAGTTTCTTCTGGACGCGGTTGGAGTGGAGCCAAATGTGGTGGATGATCAGGTAAAGGACTCTTTTTATCGGGCGCGAGCGCGCGCTCATTCACACTCACACTCCACACTCACACCCACACTCACACTCACACTCCACACTCACACTCACACTCACACTCACACTCACACTCACACTCACACTCACACTCACACTCACACTCACACTCACACTCACACTCACACTCACACTCACACTCACACTCACACTCACACTCACACTCACACTCACACTCACACTCACACTCACACTCACACTCACACTCACACTCACACTCACACTCACACTCACACTCACACTCACACTCACACTCACACTCACACTCACACTCACACTCACACTCACACTCACACTCACACTCACACTCACACTCACACTCACACTCACACTCACACTCACACTCACACTCCCACTCACACTCACACTCACACTCACACTCACACTCACACTCACACTCACACTCACACTCACACTCACACTCACACTCACACTCACACTCACACTCACACTCCCACTCACACTCACACTCACACTCCCACTCACACTCACACTCACACTCACACTCAATCCCAAACCAAATCTTCTCTTTCAGGGAGCCTCAGCTCTCTCCGTCGCGGCTCAGCTCGGTCACCGCGAGCTCGTCGTCCTCCTCCTCCGCTTCGGAGCCGACCCAGCTCTCCGAGACGACCTCGGCCGAACGGCTCTCGACGTGGCTCAAATCTCCGGCCACGAACACATCCGTTGCATCCTTCAAGTGACTTTAACCCCTAACTTCAGTTAAATTTTAATTTTTAGACCGCCTCAGGCTCTGCCGACTCGTCGGGCTTCGGTTCCATGCCGGCTTCTCCCCTGGATGCTAAGTCACTGGCGCGCCGAGCGGCGCAACGCTGACGGGTACCCCTTTCCTCTCCTGCACTGCCTTCGATCTCTTCGAGTGCCCCCGGTGGCAATAATAATAATTGCTGAAGATTTTATGAGAAATGAAGATTGTATTAAGAAAATTGAAAGAGAGAGAGAGAGAGAGAGAGAGAGAGAGAGATGTTTTCTTTACAACCATCTATTAGAAATTGGAAACATTCATTTTCTCACATTGCCACCCCCGCGTTATAAGTTGTTGATTGCAAGTGCTTCATATGAACAATTTGCCGTAAATGTCGCGATATACCTCCAAATTTGGTCAAAAAAATTTCTCGTGTTTTTACAAACCTGAAATTACATTTTATGATGTTTTAATCCAATTCTATCCTGCTTTGTATGGGATTCCATCAACCATTCTCTATTTTATTGTTTTGAAATGCATTTGGCGGGCAAAATCCTACTGCTCTGTTTTTGTTCGTCTCTTCACAATGTGTTGTTATTTGGTACAAAAGTGTGCGTGTGCGTGTGCGTGTGCGTGTGCGTGTGCGTGTGCGTGTGCGTGTGCGTGTGCGTGTGCGTGTGCGTGTGCGTGTGCGTGTGCGTGTGCGTGTGCGTGTGCGTGTGCGTGTGCGTGTGCGTGTGCGTGTGCGTGTGCGTGTGCGTGTGCGTGTGCGTGTGCGTGTGCGTGTGCGTGTGCGTGTGCGTGTGCGTGTGCGTGTGCGTGTGCGTGTGCGTGTGCGTGTGCGTGTGCGTGTGCGTGTGCGTGTGCGTGTGCGTGTGCGTGTGCGTGTGCGTGTGCGTGAGTGTGAGAGTGTGTGTGAGTGTGAAAGTGTGAGTGTGTGTGAGTGTGAGAGTGTGAGTGTGGGTGTTTTAGCACAGTTTAACGTTTTATTTTCAGAATTTGATGAGCTACTGGCTCACCTTCGTCTTATCACAAGTCCTCGGTTTCTGGCCATGGTGCAAAACATTGACCCGTATTTTTCACAACAATTTCTTTCTCGTAATTCCTCATTACTTAAAAGCGGTTTCAATTGTTGCTGGCTTTCTCTCAAGTACCGTACTTATAATTTACCAGTTTACTGCAATCGCTTTTCCAATAAGATTTCGGCAACCGTGGAAAAGATTCTTGCCTTTCATAACATGGGCTACTCTATTAGTTCCCGCGGATTTGCCTTTCTGCTGCTATACATAGCATCTATCAGGCGAGTAGTTCATTTTGACATTTTCAGTGAAACGTCACACACACACACACACACGTACACACACACACGCACGCACACACACACATACATACATACATACATACATACATACATACATACATACATACATACATACATACATACATACATACATACATACATACATACATACATACATACATACATACACACACAAACACACACACGCGCACACACCCACACACCATTACTTCCTTTGCAGCTGCTCCTTTTCATTTATAAGATGGACAACAGTGACCAGGAGATTCGCAAGAAGCTATCTACCTATTTACGTAAGTTGCCGATTCACCAAATGCGAAAGAATATGTTCAGCTCTGTTAATGACATTTTGCTACATGCCAGTTCCATGGGTCGTTCTTATTGTGAACTCACAAATTCGGAAGACGATTGGAAATATGGTTTGGAGGAGGATGCTTTCTGTACGAGATTCTACTTTTTTGACGACGAGAAAAAGTTTTGTACCGAAATGAAAAATGGCTACCATTCTGCATTCTTTTTTAACCTAATTAATTGGCTTTTTAGGCACCGGGTAGTGCACCCAGTGAGTGTCCGATCCCATACGGGGGCGAGTCCCAGTGGCTGAGCCTTAGCAGCCGCTGCCACCCTGCCCCAATTGAGTGCGACTTACCCGCGTACCAAGTCGGCATCTCACTGAGCCCACTACCTCGCGCTTCCCAATGGAGTCGGTTTAAACCCAAAGTTTAAAGGTACTAGGGTGTTCTGACCATTGAAAGATGCGTTAGCTACCGATTATTTTTAGAATGCCTTTCCGGGGTTTCCGGAAAGGCGAAAAAATAGGCGCATCTGTGAAGGGAGACAACAGGTAAGCCCCCATCTCGCAGCTTGTCCACTCTCCTCCCCGTTCATAAAGATACATAAGTCTCCTCTGATCCTGAGGATCGGGCAGCTGTTTTGCCTCGAACGGGTTCCTCTCTCTCTGTCCCTCCTCATCGGTCGATCTCTCCTCCATCCGGCGTGTCATATTCCGATCCGTCGCCCGGTTGCCACACGTACCGCAGCCAGTCACGCTGTGCCGTTCCAACTCTCGCCCAGCTTATCGCGGATTCACTTTCGGCGCCTCAAGGACGGGACACATCATTTTCACTTTCCACACCCACCACATCGCTTAATTTGTCTGCCAAGCTGCGCCGCCGAACCGCTTCTTTGCCGATTAGACCAAAACGCCGCGCGGGATCAGCTGACTTGATTGTTGTTTTTTGGTCCAATTTTGAGAAAGTGAGTGAGTGAGTGAGTGAGAGACCTTTTACAACTCTAGCGGTCCTCAAGGTCTCCCTCTGTCTGAGAGGCGAAGTGACCTTCCTTTTTCCACCGAAAATGAGAAAGTGGTACCTTTTTGTCCCAAATGACTACTTTTCGACCATCAATTAAAGCGCCACCGCTTTAAAAGCGGCTTGCCCAACTTTAGCGCCAGCGCTTTTCGCCTTTCGCAAATCAGTGAGGCTTGTGCACTTTTTCACGCAAGTTAGCCAGTTTTTGGTGTTTTTGCTTTCGTTTGCGCAACATTTGCTCCTCAGTGTTCCGTGTTCACTCCTTTACGACGGATGCGTTTATGTCTCCGCCCTTCGAGGACCGGAACCGTCGCTTTTTCACGACGACGGCCGGCAGCGCTTCTCCTTTTTGCAAGGGAGATGTAGTAGCCACAGCGAATGGCCGAATCGGACTGACATCAAGCGACTGAGACACCGGAGAACAGAGAGAGGCATTCTCTTTGTTGCCATCTCCCTTTTTGTCTCCACCCGATCTATTTTTCTGCCTCCGCCTCGCCGAAGTTGCACCTCTGCCTCTCCGGGATTCTCCCTCTTTCCGCCTCCCTCTCTATCTCTATTTCAAAAGCCTATCTGTCTCTGCCTCTCTGCTTCTTTTCCTCTCACCTCCCCTATCTGTCTCTCTGTCTCTCTGTCTTTCTGTCTTTCTGTATCTCTGTCTCTCTGTCTCTCTGTTTCTCTGTTTCTCTGTCTCTCTGTCTCTCTGCCTTTCTGTCTCACTGTCTCACTGTCTCTTTGTCTCACTGTCTCACTGTATCTCTGTCTCTGCCTCTCTGTTTCTCTGCCTCTCTGCCTCTCTCTCTCTGTCTCTCCTTTTCTCTCTTTCTCTCTCTCTCTCTCTCTCTCTCTCTCTCTCTCTCTCTCTCTCTCTCTCTACAATATCCTTCTCATCTTCTTGCCATTGCAAATAGGCAGGTTTTCGCAATTAACGCATCTCCTCCCTCTGATAAATCCGTGCGTAAAGTCCACTTCGACCGGATCAATTAATTCACTCACTTCTTGTCTCAATCCGTCTTTTTCACCTTTCCATTCCAGATCTCATTTGACACACGACACATGACAACGCCGAAATTTCTCCTAACATGTATTCTTTTCTGCTCAGTTCTGCTCACATCACATGCCGATCATGACGTAAGTAAAAAAGAAATACATCAAGAAAAATCCTTTTCTGCTAAAAAAGAACAATGAAAAAGAGCAAAAGATTGCTGCCTCATGCTGGAATCGAACCAGCGACCTTCTGTTTACTAGACAGACGCTCTGCCACTGAGCCAATGAGGCGTTGTGAGAATCATGCCCGGCGCGATTGACATCACTGACCCGTGCGCTGCAACTGTTATTGTGGCGCCAAAATCGGAATGCGAATGATTTTGAATAAAAGTTTGGGTTTTAGGATATTTTAACGGAGGAAGACGTGCGAGCCTTCGAAGAAGCGGTAGTTGAGAGGCGCCCACAAGGAGCCTTTGGTATTCTAATGGGAGAAACGAAGGTTTTGGAGAAGAGGTGAGTCGTTTTTCGCCTCTTTTTGATATAACTTGATTAAGACAGTCAAGTCGAGTGAGAAAAGTGAATGCAGCTCGTGGACAATTACAACAATCGAATAGGAAGAGAGGAAGACAACGCTCTTTGCTGAGAAGGTCTGGAATTGAACCACTTCTAACCAGTAACCGACGTCGTGTTTTGCGAAAGAGGAAGAGGAGGCCTTCGACTGGAAGAGGAGGAGGAGACGACCGAGGAATACTAACACAAACCAGGTCTAACGGTGGAGGGATAGTAACATAGAGAGAAGGAGAGGGAGAGGGAGAGAGAGAGAGAGAGAGAGAGAAAGAGAAAGAGAGAGAGAGAAAGAGAGAGATACTCTGATTCATTGAGGCGGTGAAGCAGGTAATTCAGTATGACAGAGGTACAGAAACGGAGACTGAGAGGTAGTGAGTGATGCGCACGCAGTGAGGCAGTGACGGAGAGTGAGACGAAAAGTTCTTGAGGTAAGTATAAAGAGGCAGTGAGACAGAGAGGCGAAGGACCAGAGTTGAAGACACACAATGAGAAGACATGAGGGATAGAGGGAGAGAGGGACAGAGAGAGGCGTAGAGAGGGAGAGGGAGAGAGAGAGAGAGAGAGAGAGATAGGAGAGGTAGAGAGGTGCATGGCCGGTGAGGCAAGGGGACAGGGAGGTAAAGAGGCCTAGATACAGATCGACAGTGATGCAATGAGTCGCTGAACCTATGATGTCTTGAGATAGTGAGATCTAGATATAGTAAGGAGGTGGTGAGGATGAGTGAGACATAAAGAGGCGTTGAGGACGCCGAGAGACAAATACACATTGACGCAGTGAGGTGGGGAGGAATTGAGGCGAAGAGGTAATAAGGTAAGGAGACTGTCAGATAGGGAGAAGCATTATTGAGGCAGAGAGGCGAAAAGGCATAGTTAAAGAGTGGTAGCAAGAGATAAGACGAGGAAGAAACGTCAGAGACTGAGACCTAGGAAAGATGGAGTACAAATCAGTTATAGTGAGAGGCAAAGAGAGAGAGAGAGAGGGGGAGAGAGAGTGATAAAGAGTGAGACAGAGGGAGGCAGAGACAAAGAGAGAGAAGGAAAGAGGGTAAGAGAGAGAGACTTGGATTTAACCACATAACTCTCTCCTAATCTAACGAATAGTTAGAATTTTAACATTAACAAAAGCTCATGGTCAATTTTGATTTTTTAAACCTCCATTTCTAGAATCCTCGGAAAATCTGAGCCAACCACCACCGAAAGACCGCAACAAGATGAAGAAAAGAGCATAGAAAATGCGGTTTTACAAGCTTTAGAAGGTTCTAAATCTAGTAAATTTTAAATATTTTTGGCATTCCAGAGGCTACTACGACAGCTTCCACCACAAGGGAAATGTCTCCTTTGAGAATGACTCCTCCGAGGAGAGGAGACTCTTTTATTCGAACTTCGACGCCAAGTTCGCAGGCGGAGGAGGCTATTACCGCTCCTTTGGATGTGAGTTTACAACCTTGGGCCGCTTTTGAGCACAAAGGCAGCCTTTGGCCGCTTCTAAGACAATTTAGGCACAGTAAACCGGTTTAAGTGAATATAGAAAGCCTCAGGCCGCTTTGGGCAAATCAAGGCATCTATAGGCCGCACTGAGCATGTTAATGTGGCCTTAGGCCGTTCTCGAGAAAATAAAGGCAACATTATAGTGATTTTTGAGAATAAAAGCATTTTTAGATCGATTTTGGGCGAATCAGGGCAACCTTTGGCGGCTGTTGGGATAATCAAGGCAACGTTTGGTCGCTTTTAATACATCGAGCCAACCTCAGGCCGCGTTGATTTACTCAAAGCGACCTAAGATCATAGGCGACTTCGAGTAAATCCAGGCTTTGAGCAATTCAAGACCAGGATACGGCGCTTTGGAGAAAAACAAGGCAGCCTTGGACGATTTTTTGGGTCTAATGGCAACCTCAGGCCGCTTTTGAGCAAATCAGGACAAACTATTGTCGCTTTTTGCAGATTTAGGGCAAAGTTAGGCCGCTTTTGACCGAACAAGAGAACCTTAGGCCGCTTGTTAGAGAGCGAAGCCGCCTTTCAAGAGAATCAAGCCTTTATAGGCTTTCGAGCAAATCAAAGGCAGCCTATAACCGCTTTGTGAGCATCAACACAACCTTAGGTCGCTTTGGAGAAAACCAATGCAGCCTTAGGCCACTTCTGAGTAAATCAAGGCAGTCTCAGGCTGCTTTTTGCGAGAATCAAGGCAAACCTCAGGCCGCTTTTGACAGAATCAAGGCCGCTTTGAGCAAAACAGGACAACCTTATGTCGCATTTCGAAAGACTCGAGGCAATCTTAGACCGCTTTAGATTGAACAGGGCCCTCATTCAAACTGCCCTTAAGCCGCTTCCAGTGATTCAAGTTGTCTCAGGCCGCTTTCGAGCAAATCAAGGTACCCTCAGGCAGCTTTTTGAGAATGAAGGCATCCGTAGGCCGCTTTCAGGCAAATAAAGGCAATATCAGGCCGCTGTTGATCCAATCAAGGCAAACTCAGACCGCTTTTAATCGTATGAAAGCAACCATTGGCTGCATTGAAGAAAAAAGGGTAACATTTGGCCGCTTTTGAGAGAATCAAGACAACCTTAGGTCGCCTCCGAGATCGGAGCCGCAGCCCGTTTCTAAGACAATCAAGGCTATTCTATGGTGCTATTGAGAGAAACAAGTCAGCCTCAGGGCGCTTTCAAGACCAACGATGTAGCCTCAGGCCGCTTTCTGCAGCTCGAAGCAGCGTTAGGCCGCTTTCGAGCAAAATAAGGCAACCGTTAGGCCGCTTTTATGTCAATTATTTAACCAATAATCCCAATTTTAGGACTTGATCGCGGCTCTGGAAGGAATTGAAGCTCCTCAGTTCCTCGACGTCCCCACCACGGAGGGAACCACGGAAGGAACCCCCACTTTGACAACTACAACCGCAAATTCTGATGATCTAACTACAACAGAGCCAAAGACAACAATTGAGGCACTACTCCTTGTGAGGTCAACCAGCGACGGAGTGGGAGAGGCGATAACTTTGCCTCCTTCGCGGCTGAGACCAATACAAGTGCCCTCAGTCGACGAAGAGGCGCAGAAGTTGAGCGATGAAATCGAGAGGAACTTCATTGAGCCTGCGGTCCTTCAGCCGCCGGAGGAGGAGACACCAGCTCCACCAATTCCGCCTCAGGAGAAGGAGGGGGAGGCTCCTGCCGCGCCTCCTCACGAGAAGGAGGTAGAGGCGCCCGCTCCGCCTCTTCCGGAGGCTCTTCCGGAGGCACCCGCTCCGCCTCCTTCGGATGAGGCGCCTCCTCCGAGGAGAGGCGTACCCTCCCCACCTGGAGAGCAGCCACCGAGTGACTCAGTTGTCTCTGAGTTGAACACGGCGGATGACTTTTTAGCTGTTGCGAAGAGACTTCGCTTGTTCAGGAGGAGACAGGCACAGCTCTAATTGAGACACGGGTATTGTACAAAGAGAATAAAGAATAATATTTTGGGAGATGTATGTATTTCAGAGGCAAACAAGAGAGAAACTGAAAGATAGGCAAGTCGAGATAAAGAGAAATTTCCGTATTCACACCACAACAGATAGTTATTGGGTAAAAATGATGATTATCGGGTAAAAATTCCCCGAAATAGGATTTTCATTATGGTTTGTCCCTTTCAAACAAAACTTGGCATTGAAAATGGTAATGGTAGAGATGCTAATAAGTGATATGAGGACGAACGTGTTTATTTCTCGGACTGCTTCTCACTCGTAGGACTGCCCTGTCTCTCCTTCACGACGATGTTGCCCTGGTTGGCCGACGGAGCAGCCTTCTTCTTCTCCACGACGATGTTGCCCTGGTTGGTCGGCGGATCAGCCTTTTCCTCCTTCACGACGATGTTGCCCTGGTTGGTCGGCGGATCAGCCTTCTCCTTCTTCACGACGATGTTGCCCTGGTTGGTCGGCGGATCAGCTTTCTTCTTCTTCACGACGATGTTGCCCTGGTTGGTCGGCGGATCAGCCTTCTCCTTCTTCACGACGATGTTGCCCTGGTTGGTCGGCGGATCAGCCTTCTTCTTCTTCACGACGATGTTGCCCTGGTTGGTCGGCGGATCAGCCTTCTTCTTCTTCACGACGATGTTGCCCTGGTTGGTCGGCGGATCAGCCTTCTCCTTCTTCACGACGATGTTGCCCTGGTTGGTCGGCGGATCAGCCTTCTTCTTCTTCACGACGATGTTGCCCTGGTTGGTCGGCGGATCAGCCTTCTCCTTCTTCACGACGATGTTGCCCTGGTTGGTCGGCGGATCAGCCTTCTTCTTCTTCACGACGATGTTGCCCTGGTTGGTCGGCGGATCAGCCTTCTTCTTCTTCACGACGATGTTACCCTGGTTGGTCGGCGGATCAGCCTTCTCCTTCTTCACGACGATGTTGCCCTGGTTGGTCGGCGGATCAGCCTTCTTCTTCTTCACGACGATGTTGCCCTGGTTGGTCGGCGGAATAGCCTTCATGGACTGGAAGCTAGTGCCCGATGCAAGAACACTCATGTACTTCTTCGCGGGGGCATAAATACGCCTCTCCCCTGCGTTGGCGAACTCTTCGTCAATGTTCACATTGTTCATAGCCGCCTTCTGTCCGTCTTTGTCCCAGGTTATGATCTGCCATTTCAGGGTCGTGGGAATGATGACAGCGCAGAGAGTATGAATTCTACCGGCTAGAATGCTCAGTTTCTTTTCGTTCACAGAGATCTTAACAAAAACGATTTTTGTTTTGTCATGTGCGCTTACGGTAGCGTTTCCATTCGCGATTGTGCAGTTGATAGTGTTCGGATAACCTAAGATCCCCAGAGTTTCGCAAGGTTCGGAAGCTGCGGTGTGTACATGGCCATCAATTAGCAGGTCAACTTGGAACAGAAACTTTTTGTATTGCACAGTAATGATGTCTTTATCCACAATGCTCAAAAACTGAACTTCACACCTGAAAAAGAACACATTCTGGTTAAGAAGCCGACCGACGATTCAGAATGGACGATTCCCTGGATAGTCACACTTTTGGTGGGACCGAAGAAATGGCGTCTGAGAGTCGAAACCGACATTTCAAGACGACCGGTTGAAGGAAGAAGAATGAACAGAATACCTTGCTAGTCGACACAGGTTACTTTAAACGAAGCGCAACGGCAAGCGGCGGACGTAGTTCGAATATTTAGGCAATTTTTCCAGAATGTTCGCTCACGGAAATCACGGCGTGAAACAATAAGTACATTTTAAAAACAAACTTTTAGTTTCTCAAAAAAAAAATTTTTTTTTTCTCAATTGACCAAACTTGTCCCTCGTACGAAAGTAGGTCAGTTACAAAAAGCAAAGATTTGCAGCGGAGGGGAGTCGAACTAGGGACCTCTAGCTTATGAACCGAGCCGCTTGCCGCTGGGCCTCAAAGACACATTTGCGGCGCCCTTGGCGCGGCTTTTGAGACAGCGCTTAGGCGCCAAGAAAATCGATCATTACTCGAAAACCAACACCGTTTAGCAAAATTGAACTTCACCCCTCGACTCAGAATTCAATTCTCTTTCAAATGGTATAGGGCTCATCTCGATCTGCTGAGGGCCGGTTGGGAGCATTCCCGTTAATGCTTTTCAAAATATTTATGTGAAAAAGCGAACCGCAATAGATGGGGGTGGTTTGGGTAAAGGATGGATAAAAAGAGAACAAAATGTTTGTCCAGCAAAAAAATTGAATTCTTAAAATCGAACAAGAAATCACTTTGAAAATATTTTATTGTAAATTGACAGCTATTTTGTCAGAAACAAACCAAACCACCTCAGCCTTTACTGAAAAGGTTTACCTTTAAGACTGTGAATAGCACATGAAACGTTTAACATGAAATCGGCACAAAAATGTACGACAATTTTTATGTCAAGGTTTAGAAACAGTATTGTCATTAAAAGATTTTTAAACAAAACATTAAAACATTAGAAAAGAACATTAAAGCCAAAAGTTCAATAGAGAACATTCAGTCCTTCAGAAATTTATTCTTGTATTATTTATTCAGCACATTTTGTTAGTTAGTTCGAACCAGTGAAAATAGATGTCCAAAAAAGTACTCCCATGTAAGGATCAAAAAAATTTATAACCACTCACTGACATGTAACACACTATGGATGGTAAAAGTTGAAGTGTGTGTCAGCGGTTAAAGACTATTTCAATAGAAAGAAATATTCTCGGAAAAAGGCTGATGTGGTTTGGTTATGTGTTTGTTTCTGACAAAATAGCTGTCAATTTACAATAAAATATTTTCAAAGTGATTTCGTGTTCGATTTTAAGAATTCAATTTTTTGCTGGACAAACATTTTGTTCTCTTTTTATCCATCCTTTACCCAAACCACCCCCATCTATTGCGGTTCGCTTTTTCACATAAATATTGTTCTCTTTTTATCAGAATTCTTTGAATACTTTTGATGCAAAATACATTTTTTTGTTTTGCCTCTTCAATCGGCCGCAGGCCGTTTTTATAAGCATTTAATCGGCCGAAGGCCCTTTTTATAAGCAGCCGTAGGCTGCCCAAGAATATCGGCCGAAGGCCGACATTCTTAACGGCCGCAGGCGGCTTTTTTAATTGACCGCAGACCGTTTTTATAAGCATTTAATTGGTCGAAGGCCCTTTTCATATGCAGCCATAGGCTGCCCATTTGATCAGCCGAAGGCCGAAATTCTTAACGGCCGCAGGCCGCGTATTTAATCGGCCGAAGGCCTTTTATATAAGCAGGCGTAGGCTACCCATTTGTTTGGGTAACCTACGGCCGCCTATATAAATATCGCCTTTGCAGGTAAGGCAGCAGTGCAACGGCCCGAGAGTTGTTACAAACTTAGCACTTTGTTTACCGTGATTTTCTTAGCCCGACGTCGACCAGAATCCGTTTTGGAATCCAATCATACTCTCTAAAATTGCGCTGAGTTTCTTAGCGGCCGCAGGGTACATTTTCATCGAGATTGGAGATAGAGAAGGTGAGAGAGAAAGAGGGGAGAGAATTTTAGATTTTCAGTACGCAAATTTAGTTTTTTTCTAATTCCAGACAGGCGGGAGTTGCTAAAATTTGCCTTAAATTAACCAAACAAACAAAATAGTAATGTGAACGAAATGATCTATCATTTTCCGTAAAACAAAAGAAAATGTTCAACTTGAGGACCCGAACACGGGACCATCCGCGTACAAGTCCGCCACGTACAGCACTGGACCACAAGGTCATGTAGAAGTATGCGCGCGGCATCGCTTTTGACTCCATGCTGCGTTGCGGCAATTGAAATGTAATGACGTCATTTTATCAGCTTTGGGTAACATTATTTTTTTGTCTGAACACATTTTCTGGGTTGAAATTATCTGTAGATTTCAATAAAAACATTCATTGTCGGAAATTTTCATGTTTTCAACCGTGGCAACTGAAAATGTCATTTTTTACCCAATTTTTAGGGTGGTGTCGAAAACCCACTTAAGTTAATTGTCTAAAAGTCTGCGCGCCGCGAGCTGCAACAGATTTCAGTCTGTAGCCAAAATTTCAGCTTGATTGCTTCATCCGTTCGCTCATAGTGAGACGGTATCAGATGTACGGGAGACATCGCCACTTTTTGGGCCTTGCAGCACAATGGGACTTTTGGCTAATCAATCTTTTTTAAGTGTAAATAGTTTCTGACTCAGTGTTTGACGCTGAAAACGGTGCTTTTTTCAGAATTGAAAAATATTGATTTTGAAAGAAGCTATGGCGCGTTTAATTTTGGCTGACCCCCGCAGTAATTGACGGAGGAACCAAACCACCGCGCAGCGCTTCGCGCTGCGCGTAATGATTCAGTTACCGACTTGTTTTTTAAACTAAACGCATTTCAGCAAATATCGTAATGTATGACGCTTTGATATATTTATTCTGTTGTACCACTTTTTACATATATGTTCCGCAAATGAATCAAGTGAGAAACAGCATCTCCATCAGAAGCTCCATCAATGAAATTGTCGTAAACGTGTGAAAAGTCGAACGGGGTCATGTCGAACATATGTGCTGGGAAGAGAGTGTGAAATAGGGTCTTCCGACTGTCGTCTTCAACTATGTAAGCATGGATCCACTGAAAAAACATTAATTGTACCACAGAAACGTACCACATCGGCTACAACGATCACAAATCCTTCTTCAGTCCTTCCTTTGCTCACCAGGAAATCGAAATTCTAAAACGATCATTGCAAAAGGGATAGTATCAGAAACACCTCGTCACTGTTACTCGACGTGGAAAGAAAATTCCCTCTCCAAATCTGCGTCAAAAATGGCAATGTGGAGAAAAAATGAAACCAGTCTCCGGGATACGAGCGAAAATCGAACAAAACCAATTTTTTGAGATTTCCAGTTGTTTGGTTTGTTTGGATTTTCTGTAATTCGAAATTAATAAACTTCAGAAAAAGCTACCTTTAGAAAATTAGAAAACAGCTTCATAGGATTGGTTCCATCCGTGAAGTCAAGTCTAACTTCTTCTTGGTGTCGGAAGAAATCGAAAATACCAGTCGAAAAGTCGGCTATATGGGCTAAGGATAATTTATTACAGTGCTGAAAAGGCAAAATAATTAATTTAAAGCTGTACCCAAACCTGCATTGGCCAAGACCTAAATTCGGAGATTTTGATATTATTTTGCCACCGGCCTCCAAAGCGAAATTCGGAAAATGCAAAAACGGAGAGGATTTTTGGCATTGTATCCGAATGAAGTCCATGGCAGTTCAGCCAATTACAGTGAAGTTTCAGTTCTGTTAACGTAAATAGCAGGTCGTCACAGGAAATAGTCCCCTCACAGAGACTTTTGTGACAGTCGAAGATCTAAAACATTCTCTGTCTCTGTGTGTGAGTGTGTGTGTGTGTGTGTAAATGTGAGTGTACACGTGTGAGTGTGTGTATGTGCGTGTGCGTGCGTGTGTTTGTGTATGTGTGTGTAAGTGTATGTGTGTGTGAACAGAGGGTGTCTCTTCGAACTCACCAATCGAATCCCGTTGAATCTGATAGCCGAGAGTTGACTATAGGGGTCAACAATAAAAGTTTCTATAAAATGTTATTGCTCAAGTGCGTCATTAATTCTGTGTAACGGAATCCTTCGGCCCACTGGAAAACAACTTTCGTTGTGCTGATAATGCATTTCTTCACGGACTAAAAAAGCATTATTGAATTTTTTTTATATAAGACATTACCTCGACGCGTTCTCCATCAAGTCTAATAATTAAGTTGTGCAAGGTATCACGTGAACATGAATTCAATCGAAAACGTTGCTCCTCCACAAACTTATTTACGCCTTCACAAGTTTGTCGAAATCGGCATAATGTTCGATTTGACATCTAAATGTGAGTTAGTGAGTGTGTGAGTGAGTGTGTGAGTGAGTGCGTGAGTGAGTGGAGAGGGAGAGACTTACCTTGGAAAATGTGACAAGTAGCAGGGAAGGTAACCTAGCGATGTTTAACTTCATCGCGAACGGTTGATATAACAAATTCGCGTTGTCTCTGAATATCTGTCCTGACCGCTTTTTATTCTCGCAGATTAGCGCTTTCTATGTCCACATAATTGACATCCATATGAAAAATCAATATACACCCAGTAATTAACATAATTTAATAAGCAAGTTCCTAAAGCTTTATTTTTTGTCTCTTTCCTGTGAAAAACCAATATTCTCAATCCCGGGTAGAATTTATTTTTTTTGTATAAATCGGTACAATAATTTGTTAAACTGTTTTAAATAACTTAATAATGTTTGTTACTAACATATGTCAATATTAGTTGTACAAAAAAGAATGTCACCGACCGGGATCGAACCCTGGTCGTGTGGGTGGCAATCTGACTGGGTGGTACAGGGCAAACGGGCCGGACAAAATTTTCTAAATGGCCCAGCCAGTGAGCAGGGCTGGCAAAGGGCCGGGCCGCTCGGTGAAAAATTGGGCACGACCCGGCCCTTTGTTAAACGATAGGGCAGGGCCGGCCCGCTCCTTAAAAATCGGGCCGAGGCCGGCCCTCAAATTTGCCAGCCCTGCCCGTGAGAACCCCGATTTTGACTCACTCTCACTCTCTTTCTAGCGACGTCTCTCCGGAGACAAAAATTTCCCCGGAAAATAACAACTCTTCATAAGGCTAACAACAAAATCAACAACAAAACAGTAACAATTCGAAGGAGGGAGGTCTACGACCAGAACTCCTTCTGGAATCGACTGCCGGGCAGAGCAGAGGCTATGTGTTCTTCGATCGATGTGGTGTCCTGAAATGAGGGATTTGGAGAGAGAGAGAGAGACTCACCTTACTCAAGTCTTCCTCTTCCTGAGAGATCTTCAGTCTCTTCGCCTCCACCTCCGACTCATTTGAAAAACTCGCCGCGTCTCCAGCTAAAACAAAGTAGTTTTATCTCTCTCTCTCTCTCTCTCTCTCTCTCTCTCTCTCGCCATTTTAAGAAGTACTAGCTTAAGCTGAGACAACCTTAGGCCGCTTTTAAGAGAATAAAAGCAACCGTAGGACGCTTTGCGTAAATCAAGGCAACCTTAGGCCATTGTTTACAGAATCAGGATAACCTAAGACCGCTTTTTAATCGATTAAAGCAACATTAGACCGCTTTAAATAAATCAAGGTAGCCGTAGGCCGCTTTGAGTAAATAAACGCAACCAAATGGCGTTTTTAAGTATGTCAAAGCAACCTTAGGCCGCTTTGAGTACATCAAGGCAGCCTTAGGCGCTTTCGAGCACATCAAGGAAAGGTTAGACCGCTTTTTATAGAACCAAGGCAACCTTACGCCGCTTTGGAACACGTCAAGGTAACCTTAGGCCCGCTTTTTAGCGAAAGAAACCCACCCTAGGCCAAATTTCGATGATGATAAAGGTTTCGCCGCTTTTTAGCAAATCAAGGCAGCCTCAGGCCGCTTATAGAGTTACTTACCACTGGCTTCTTTGGCGGCGGAAATCGTCGCCGCGTAGGCACTTCGCAACGAACGGATCCTCGTCTGGAAAGCGACCAGACACGGAGCCTTAACCTTGCCGGAATCATGCTAAAAACAGAAAATTTCAGAAAAATCCATAAAACTCACGCAAATCAGTTTCTCCAGGGCAGCCAAGTCGTTGCACATCTTCTTCAGCATGGCGGATCTGGTCATGAGGCCCTTCGTCGGCTTGGCGGACTTCACTGCGCGGAGATTTCCATTGTTGCAGGGGTTGGATTCTGGAAAAAAGGAGATTTGTGATGGAAATGAAAGCCAAACGGCACGCCCACAAAACGCCGAAAAAAAGCACGCAAATTTGAAATTGTTGCCAAAACCGTGCGGCAATTGGCTTTTCTTCCGAAACTGTGCACAAATGGGCAATTTCCAAACGAACCTTCGAGAAGCAGGTCGTCTTCAGCGTGGATCCTAGGCTCCAGCGTTTCCACATCTATGATATCCTAAAAAACAGAAATTAAAACAGAATGGTATACTCTTCGCCAAATTTGTATTCAAGTGTGTCGTGTTGGCGGTCATGACCAGTTGGTTTTTTGTATAGAGGCGAGTGCACTCGTTCCTTTTAGAAAAAATCACAATGCCGATGATCCCAAAAGAACTTTAAAAGTTCGAATGGTGGGTCTCGAAACGATTTCAAATAGAGGGGTACCTCATAGATCCCAGAACGATATTGACGGGCCGGAGTCTCTGATATCCGCAACAAAGTCAAACACCAATGTAATTTTTTTTAAAAATGAATTCCGAAAATGATTTTACTAAACTCTACACACTTTTTAAATACGGTGTCCCAGAAACATAAAGTGCTTGCGGTACAAACGGTTCACAGAAATACGGATCTGAGAGGTTTCGGTAAGTATGAACATGCTGCGGGAGGGGATAGTCAGCTTACCCCAGGTTAAGAGGGTGGAGGCCCTGAAGCAGAGGCTAGTGGGGCTTGGACACCATTTTCGGTAAACTCAGCCGTGAGGGCACAAATTAAGGGGGGTTACCTTGTTGTAGGTCCCAAAAGTTACGGGTGTCAACTGACACTCTCCCAAGGATAATGAATTTCATTACTTTATTTAAAATTAATAAACTGATATTTGAAGGCTTCGCGTGAAATAAAAGTCGAATTCGTGATAGTGCCGCCACAGAAAGCCTTTTTGTTAAGGCAGTCCTCCTCTTGAGCACAAATAGCCAAATGATTCGTGAAAAGACATTTGCAATTGTGAGAAGCGCGTACAAATTTAACACAAAAAATTAAGCAGGGATATCGCCTCACAAATGCCTCACCTCGGCCAGTGATTCCTCTTCCTCCTGCTGCTTGGCGAGGGCGGCCAAGTCGCGTCTCAGTTCAGCCGTCACGGGCTTCAATTCGGGGAAATCCATCTGGCCGAGAGGGGTCTTCAGACGAGTGGTGAACACGTGCGGATGGGGCCATCTCTGAAAAAAGGGAATTCCGAGAGAGAGAGAGAGAGAGAGAGAGATAGATAGAGAGAGAGAGAGAGAGAGAGGGTAAGAGTAAGAGAGAGAGAGACTCACATATTGCTCCGCCAGCTGATCCGACGTTTTCTCCTCCAGTGGGCGGAGCCTCTCCACGCCCTCTCGCATAATTCCAGCCGCGTCGAGCAGTTCCTCCTCCCAGATCTCACATTTAGTAGGGATTCCATTCGTCTCCCACCTTAAATTCTACATAAAATAGCGAAAATTCGCAGGTAGCGGGCCAGCCCGGCTCCTGGTAACAATTTAAAGGACTATTTATACAAGAAAACCTACTTCCTCGTGGAAGAGACCAGAAGCGTGCGGAGTTCCTCACAATCCACGATGCAGACGCGCTTCGCGAAGATATTCGTGTCGGACAATGGGCCGAATTGTCCTGAAAAAGAGGGTTTTGAAAAAAAATATAACAAGTGTGCTTTTTTTTTCGTGGCGGGACCATTGCTAACTAGCCTTTTGAGACGGCTTGCCCACCCTTCAAAATCGATTCGGGACCCACCATAGCTGGACGAGCAGTGTTTGGGGGGTTGGATGCGTGAGCCCCCCAAATGGTGCCTCAGGGGGCAACGTATGCCACCCTTTAGTTTTTTGTTACCATTTTCAACCAAACGCCGAATTACGTAGGTACCCCGAACACCTCACGTCCTGATATGGGACCCACGGAAGAATCGCTTCGTTATCCTTTCAAATCCTTCAACAAGAATGAATTCATTTTTCGTCCTTAGAAATAAGGTTTACTGCCTTTAGGCGGGCGCTTAAAAGTGGAAATCGATACTGGAGAATCCACCTGCACCAGTCCTTTAGAACCGGGAAATTACAACATTTTCAGGGAATCGCGGTATCCATCCATTCTGTGCACACCATGAAAAATTATTTTTTTAGGGATGCATTCGCGACGGGATACGGCGGTATCAGTCCTTTAAAACACACAGTTCTTTTTCCGAATTCGCTGTGAAACCCTGTCAAATTCAGTCCTTTAACATTCTTCAATTACGACATTTTCTCGGAGACTTCGAGGTACAATCGATATCGCGTTTCTTTACTCATCATTAAAATTGAGCAATTACAGTATTTTCCGGTATTTCGCTGCGGGACTTCATCGTTTCGAGACCAAAAAAACGGCACAGGCCTCTACTAATGAATCGCATTTTACAGGGCTTCGCGACGGGACCGACAGGGAACACTTTGCAACAAACCTAGGCATAGACTCACGAGGGATTTTGAGCTTATTTTCGTTTCACGATCCTAACATTACTAGTCCTTTAAAATCCTTTCAAATAAACCCACTTTTAAGGTATCTGACGATATCCGGACCCGCTTCTCCGTCCATTTGCTTCTGTGCAATGAGTTGTTTGATCTAAACCGCTAGGAATAACCCATTTTATTGACAAATTTCTACTTACGATCATCGGCAGTCGCATCCTAGCGTCGTGGCCGTAATGATCCCCGCAAGCTTCCACTGAAACCGTGCTAAAGAGAAATTTTAATCAAGGAATTGTGAGAAAACTACCCATCGGGGAAGACGGTTCCGTGGATGAAGGCCGTGCAACTGTAGCCGGTGCGGAAGGGGCCGATTTTGGAGCGAGTGGGACGGCCGGGCAAACGGTTAGTGGTGCCGGATCTGAAAAATTGGATATAAAAACGGTATTTTCATCGAAAAAGCTCGGGGGAAAAGAGGTAAATTGCTTTCACACGGCGGTAGTGGGGTGCAAAGAAAAAACCTGATACGCGCGATAGGCTGACTACAATCTTATAGCACCAGGCAGTTGGTTATAACGAGTTACTGAAGCAGCTTGTTTCAAAGTCTAGTGACAGCTGGCTTGTTAGAATTGCTCTCAATGACAGCCGTTTTCCAAAATCGCCAGTTGGAGTGCCATCTGACTAGTATAGTGTGTTACTGTGTTATCTTATTTCAAAGTCCCATTTGATGACAGCCGACTGGCTATAACAGTCTCTAGAAGGACAGCCGTTTGTCAATATTCTGGCTTACAGTGCCAGTCGGTTGCCCCTAACAAGTCTGGCTCGAGTCGTCAGCAACCATGGCAACGGGCCGGCCCGGGCCGGCCCGCTGACAAAATTTTCACGGCCCGGCCCGGGCCCGACCAAAAATTTATGCTGTATTTCAATGTAAAAATAAAAAATAACAAAAAAAATTTTTCGGGCCGACCCGTTCCCAAATTTTTCTCGGCCCGGCCCGCGATTTTGCCATGGTTGGTCGTCAGCCAGATCTGGTACTAAATCCACCGACTACAATTGAATTCATCCGGATGGTATATTCAGGCCATTGGGAGTCCGGCTGGCTAGGCCTACTGTAGCTGCCAACGGCTTTAACGACTCTTACTGGCGCAGCCGGCTGGTTACAAGAAATAAATAACGGCTAGCAGGCTACAGTCTTACTGTGATATGCGGCTTACAACAAAGTCTTACTGTGAAACTGACTAGCAATAAAGAGTCGTAATGTGACAGTTGGGTGGCTAGACAACAACTCACTGTGGCAGCCGGTTGTCTATAGCCAATTACTATATCAGCTCTTTTTCAAGGCTCGTGACAGCAGACCTAGGTAGGCATAGGTAGGCAGTACATCACGCCGATTTTTTGCAGATTCGAAATTCCCATGGTTTCATCGGGCCAAACCCTCGAAAAAAGATTGTCCAATCACTACCGAACCGAAAAATTTCCGGCTTCTCGGGCCAAAAATCCATTTCCCACAACCGAATTCCCAAAACCCCCCCTTTACTCCGGGGGAAAGCCCGCCCACCTATGTTGGCGATAAAGAGAAGAATAATGACAGTCGGGTGGCTCGAGTCAGCCTCACTATGGCAGTCGGCTGGCTACAGTCGAAAAGCGCCAGCCGGTTGGCTAATGCGAGCTAATGTAGCTGCATGCTTCCAAAGAGTTCTAGAATGACAGCCGTTTGTCAATGTAGAAGCTTGTCGTGCCAGTTGGCTGGTCCTAATGAGTTTGTACCAGTCGGTTGGTCCAAACTAGTCTGTGCCAGTCGGCTGCTTCTAACGAGTCTGTGGGCTGGCTCGAGAATCGCCTTACTATGACAAACTAAAACATGTAAATTTTCCTTTCACCAGCCATTTGGCACTAAACCGGTCGACTACTCCGCAGAATTGGTTCACGCAATGGAATGTGCTAGATGATGCTAATTCCACGGAGCGTACCGAAAAGCAGCTTACGGACGTCCGTTAGGTAACGTGTCAAGATCGCTCCGATCATAGGTCATTCTCATCCGAGTTCTCCCAGCGGCGGTTCATCTCTTCGACCAACCATGCCTGCTAACAACGACAACTACCAGACGCTGGAATCCGTCACTCCGAGTGCTGCGAGTGCTCCTCCGAGGGCTCAGAGGTACCCTCTCAGCTTCCTCTCTTAACTTTGGAGTTGCAGCTCTGCCACTCTCAGCCGCCGCGAGCGCGAAGCTTTGCTGGTGCCTCCCTACGTCACCGACACCATGGGACCGGTCCGTTTGGTGGACGCCGACCTGGAGTGTGTGCTGAAGCCCGACGGGATGTACCACTACTGCTACGTGGTCCGTGTGATTCCCGACGCCGGTGGTGTCTCTTCTTCGAGCGACGCCTCGGTGACTTCGGCCACGAGCGCCAGGAGGGCTCTCTACCCGGACAACTGGACCGTTGGCGAGGCGAGCAGCTGCGAGTGCAGGAGTTCGACGCGCTCCAGGGCGCCGTCGTTCAACTCCACCCAGGTGGACACTTCGGTCTGCGCCACTCCCACGCCCAAGAAGGAGAGCAAGAGGGATGAGCAGTACTACGAAATCAACCCCATCCTCCCGAATGCTTCTCCTCTGGAAGTGACCTTCGCCATCCTCTACAAGAACCGTCGGGGCGAGTAAGGGCTTCTGAAGCTACTTTGTACTAATTTTGCAATTCAGAGACTGCAGGAGTGTCGTCAAGGACAGTTTCGACCGCAACATGGTCCTCCACGATGTGCTCTGGGCCCACCGTCAGAAGTTCGCCGAGCGATTCGACGACGGATACCAGCCCGCGCTCTCCATGGCCATCGGAGACGGCGACAAGCGCGACATGGTCCTGGGGGACATCTACCTCCGCCTCAACCAGCTGTGCGACGCCGACGTCACCAAGCTCCACATCACGTGCGATAACTAGATGCCTATGTGCCTAAATCAATAGACATCTTTGTATTTAGGCACAAAGTTTGGTTAAGTAAATGGCCGTCGGTATTGTGTTGTATTCCGTTATTCTTGCTGTGAAGCCAACTCGGGGTTAGATTGGGAAGAGGGATATGTTCATAATTTGCTACATTTGTCTGATTTCTTGTTGTTGTTCTTGTTAGTGAATGCGGGGAGTTGTGTACAATAGAAAGTGCGAAAGTGTTTTTAAGCAATTGCGTAAATCTGATTTTCGCGAAAGACCGTGCGACATACGACAAATTTTGCTGAAAACAGTGCAGCATGAGGCAACTTCGATGGAAAACATAATAATTGAAAGTAGAGACTGGAAACCGTGCAACGATTGTAAAAACCGTGTGGCAATCTTGAATTTCTGCTGCAAACAGTGCGGTCATCGGTATCTGGATATACCGTGCAGAATTCAACAGTTTCATTGAAAACTGTGCGGCAAACGGAAACTTTCACCGAAAACCGTGCGGCAATCGACGTTTTGCAGAAAACCGTGTAACATTCGGCTACTTCGATATAAAAGCGTGCTGCGATCGGCAAATTCGATGAAAAACCGTGCGGCATTCACCAAAACTAACTGAAAACATTGTGGTGATCGGCATTTTCTTAAAACAGTGCGACAATTTGCAACATTTTCTGAATACCGCGCGGAAGTCGCAGTTTCGAATAAATTATGCGGCAATCGGCTGAGAACCGTGCGACAACCGACAATTTTTGTGGAAAACCGTGCGTCAATTGCTAAGACGGAGTAAAAACCGTGCGGTCATCGGCATTTTGTCAAAACCGTGCGGTATTTCGCAAGTTAAACTGAAAATCACTCGAAAATCGTCAAGTTTCGCCGAAAAACGTGCGACATTCGGTAGAATTGCCTGAAAACCGTGCTGTGACCAGCATTTTGTAAAAACCGTGCGGCATTCGACAACTTTCGCCGAAAATCGTCTAATTGTAACCGAATATCAATATTCTAAAAAAAAAAACCACATTTTCAGTAAAAAGCATTGTGAAGTTCGAAAAGTTTCGCCGAACGGCTTGTACTTATGAAACTCCAATTAAAAAGCGTGTGGAAAACGACATTTTAGAAATCAATCGCGTTGTCCATCGATGAAGCAATTGGAAAACGATAAACGCAGGCCCGAAAACCGTGCGGCAATTGGAAAACTACGGAAATTAGCGGTAATAGACGATTTCCACAGAAAAAATATATGAACCGGTGGTTTCTTTCTGCTGTAAATCCATGCGATAAACGGCGATTTCTGTAGAATATCTCATGATAATTGATAAAAGCTACAGAAAATTAACAAAAACGTTATAAACCGACCTATTGCATGCCATGAAAATCCCCTTTCCACTGGGGCGGGCCTTCGTTCCGGATTTGTGGCGAAAATGGGCTCCGCCCTCTTTCTCCAACCAGTGGACGTAACGCTAAACACCTAATTATTTAGGAAAAACTACGTTTTTTCACATCAAAAATGGCCTTCGATGGGAAAGTGATGCGATGGACATGGGCATGGACCTCGTGTTCCGTCTGAAAATCGATTTTAGCGACTTCACAACCATTTCACAATAAAAAACACACATTTTAAATTTAAAAAAAAAACGTACACTGAGGTGTTCAAAGAAGGTGGAACGCATGACGAATTCCTCGTAGCACACACCGCAGCAGTAGATCTTTCGTCGATCGGTGTCGCCAATGGGCTCCTGTTTGAAGATTCGACACTGGAAACAAAGAGATACAGTATGCCAAAGAGTTACAGTACCCCATTGCCCCTGTGGTACTCGATGGTTCGCTGGGCGAGGAGTTTATGACAGCCGTAGGGACAGCGCTTGCGCCCAGTCGAATTCGGGAATTCTTCCTGAAACAATAGCTTTTTTAACGCTTTTAAAGCTATGCAGAAACTAATAAATCAATTATGACACTGACCTTTGGAATAATAAAGTCGCCGTTGGCCGTAAGGTCCTTCACCGAAACGTTTTCCGAATCCGAGAGCTTTTCAAGCTCCGCTTGGTCGTCTTCTATCATTTCACTATGTGTCCTGAAATACTGAAACTTATTTTAATACAGAAAAATTCATTTAAAATATAAACCAAACAATGAAAACAAACATTTTAAAAATTAAAAACATTAAAACTACAATTACTCAACCACCCAAAAACTGAAAAGCTTAAAGGTCTAACAGCTGGTCCTGTAACTAAATTAAAGGTTTTAGCTAGGTCCCACAACGATTCTTCATGATTTTTGAATTTACAGGCAATTTCGTAATGTTTTTTTTTGCGCAAAAAACGCAATTGTGTTTGAGTTTGATTTGTGTTTCAATTCTGTTATTCGCTTTTATTGTTTTTAAAAAAATCACTGGTCGGGAATGTGCCGAATGCTACGCGGTTTTTGCGGAAATGTGTCGCTGGGCGCGATGTTTGGTCTAAAAAATCGATTTCTCTCCGCGGGCGTCGTGTGTGCGCTGTTTTGCCGGCCGTCGCAGGGTTTTATGAGGGAATTGCTGGTTGCCGCATGGCTTTATTATTGCTCACGGCGGGGATTTGATCGAATATGCTTCAAATGAACACCGGTTAAAAGGCTAGTTAATGTGACCGTTTCATGTGAATCTAAGCCTGTTTCTGGACCCATTGCATACAATTTGTGCCTAAAATGGGCTGTCGTGTTTATTTGACTGTTTATTGGGTTATGTGTTTATTCCAATTTGAACATTTGAACTAGTCCTTCAATATGCATCCTTTTCACGGTGTACGAAAAAGTGGCGCTATATGTCCTTTTTGTTTCCACCGTGCTGTTAAAGTTGCACATGATTGCCCAAAACGAATCTTTGAACTAATGTTTGTTGTTTCTGTATATTTTTGCACATGTGTGCACCGCCCTATACAGTAATCCTCCGGGCCGCTGTGGCGGCCCGCACGCTTGACGAAATGGGTCCTGTCACGAAAACCATGAAGACCAACCTATTGCATCATGCGTGTCGCGCCAGCGGCTCGCCGCATTTCGATTTGTTGGCTGTCTAAACTTTCGTATTTATTTCTGTGTTTGTGGTACTTTAACGTTTCTTTTCTTCAGATTAACCATGGAAGACGAAATCCGCCCGGAGGTGCAAAAGTACCTGGCCCAGATGAGGACGATCATCGCTAAATTGGACGCAGGTGGGGTTTTAAACGAACTTTAAACTATACGTTTGTTTATTTTGGTCCGATTCTCGTTCTTTGGAAAAATCCAGACCACCTGGGGCTGCGATTTCAACAAATAAATACATTATTCAGGTGATTATCTTATGAAAATGTTCAGAGACGAAGGCCGTTGACGCCGAGAACGAGAAGAAACAAGCCGAGATCGACGCCAGTCTTAAGGAGGCCGCTGAAAGTGATATTTTTTGTTCTCTCTCTCTCTCTCTCTCTCTCTCTCTCTCTCTCTCTCTCTCTGACTGTTCACTCTTTAGAAGACGACCTCCTGTCGCAACTGACCATGACGGCGGAACAGCTGCAAGTCCAGTCCCAGTGTTTGGACGACCCGCTGGAGGAGTTCATGGCCGCCGAGGAGCAGTGAGTTTTGTTACATCATTTAATTACATTTTTTTAAATAAAAAAATAAATATATTATTAATTTTGTTTCCATTCAGGCACCAGTCGGAAGTGGAAGAGGCGGAGCGGACGCTGAACGAGCTCAAGGAGGAGAGGAGGCAGCTGCTGGCGGAAAAGGCGAGCTACGGAGGAGATGAGATCAACGACATCCACGAGGGCATCAACTTCAATCTGGCCGAATTGGTACGCGGAATTTTTGTCGTAAATATTATGAATTCAGACCATGTCGTCGGGAAAATCGCAGGTGGCGAATATGGCTGTTCAAAAGCGGGAGTTGGCCGATGCGGGTTAGTTGTTTTTCTCTTTTTTTTGTGTCTTAGTTCCAACATTCGCCTGGTTACGAGTGCGTTGTCTGTACGAAAAAATCTGGCCGGCCGCTGTGGCGACACGCACGCGTGACGCCATGGGTCCCGCCGCGAAAGCCCTAAAGAGCAACAGAGGCCCCGATTGGATCCAAAATTGGTTTTTGAAATTTGCACCGCCCGTTTACCGGTGCCTTTGTTGATCTTGCGGGTTTTCGTGGCGGGACCCATTGCGTCACGCGTGAGTGTCGCGCCAGCCACTCTCGGCCAAATTGGGCGGTGCGCCTGGTATTTAACGGGTCCTCGCTTCATAGCTAGCGGTTCAATGGAATTTTCTAATCCTGTAAATGCAATGCGTCCAAATTTTTTTTTTTAGAAATTCCATGTGGGAAACCTGTAAATTTTTGGCATAATGAAACTGTCCCCATCCGCGAACCGTGCCCTGGAAAATGTGCGCCGCTTGCATGCAGTTTTGCGCATAATTTTTTGCAGAGGCAGTTTGAACTTAGCAGAAAATGCAGAATATAACATCGTTGTGTTTCAGTGTTCCAACTGCAGAACATCGTCCAACAGGAGAGGGAGGCCGTGCAGGCGCTGAAGGACAAGTGGAAGGCGTCGGGAGCCTGCACCACCACTCGCGCCGAACGCGAATACGCCACGTGGGTTTAATTTTTTTTTTATTTTATTGTAACAGCCGTTGAAACCCCAGTTGGTTCCCAAATTTGGCGCGCGACGCGCCCAGAGAGGTACTTGTACCTTAAAGGACTGTGCGAGATTTCCCGGATAGAAGATTTTTATAATTCTTGGAATCATGTCACGAACTAAAAACGCGCTCCAAGCGTGTTTTTCTATTTAAGGTCTCGCAAAGATCACTCGAAAACATAGCTGTACGTTAGATCGGGAGTCGTATATTCAATCGAAAAATGTTCTTTCAGTCCTTTAAACTGCCGCCTGTTACTTAGCCCTTTAAACTGGTGGCGCTTTAACTTTGGCGTTTACGCGCTGCGACGCTGACAGTCACTAGAATTCGGCACCTGTTCTTTATTTTTTAACATGGCCATTTCAGGGAAATGCTGAATGCGCAGTACAAGGCGACGAAGACGCTCTACATCACCTCGAAGGTGGAACTGCTCCAGTTGAAGCAGAAATGCGACAATTGATCCCTCCCCTGTTATCTGTTTATAGAGCCCTGAGGGCATTATCGCTTGTGATTTATATCCGAGTTTTGCATGATCTATGAAATGAATAGTTTTTTTTAAATGAATTAATTATTTGACGAAAAAGACAGTTTTTCTGTTTATACCTATTTGCCTATTCTCGCACGAATCGACACTACCAAGTCAAGATCATTTGAGATTCAAATATGCTCCGAAACCAGCCTTTCACGAGATTCTAAGTGCGCTTCGGGTATCACTGCACACAATCGTGCCTAAATTTGTCTGTCCTAGTTATGACACAGTCCTTTAATCGGGAAACCTTTTATGGCAGCTGTGCTTGCCGTGGCTGTACACGGTGAGATCTGGCCCAAGTCAGGACGGACCTGGCGCTCGTCCAAGAAATCCGTACTGACTACGGTAATTCTTTCAAAATACACTGAAAATTCAAAAGCCGCGCTCACGAGATGCACACGCTGAGTCATACACCAGCGTACACCTTGACTTGTCAACGGCGCGATTTTTGAATTTCAATGATTTTTCAAATGAATTACCGTAACCAGTACGGATTCCTTGGACGAGTGCCAAGTCCGCCTTGACTTGGGTGGCTGGTATCGCTGGTCTCGCCGTGTGTATGCCAACCGCTGGCGAAGTGCCGAGCGCCACCCCCTCGACAGAAGGTGCAGGCCTTTATAATGTGTCTTTAATCAAATTACCATTATTTTTATGTAATAGCAATCGGTGTATACAGCTCGCCATTTGAACTAGACCGCGGGCAGTTTAAAGGACTGTGTGCGCTATGTCAATTAAAACTATCCGTCACAAATTCTCAGGAACGAGGAGGTTTCATAAAATGGTTTCAATTAATATTTTGTAGCTCTACACAGGTGTATTATAGAGTAATTCTTTAGTAGCAAACAAATTCCTCTGAAGAATAGAAAAATGCAGCTGAAATTTTCGAAAAGCTCTATCTCAGCGAAGAGTTTTTCGTCGGGATCCAAAGAATTGCTCTATAGGTTTTCAATAGAGCTCTTTAAGGTGATGATAATCGGATCAAATAAACATTTATAGTTAAACAGATTTTGAAGCGAAATCCTTGTGGCCGGTCCTTGACAGTTGCATCCTACAACGAAAAGGCCATATTAGCTGCGTGCAGCTTGCACTTAGCTGTGTGCATCAACGCGCGGAGCTTCCACGGGTCCACCCGCGGATTGGTCCGGTACATGAAAACGAAAACGACTACTACTATCCGCGGCATTATTCGGACTTATACAAAGGAAATTAATAAAAATTCTTGATGGGACCGGGACAATGTCCTTTAGATTGTGTCCGGTGTCGGCGAGCTGTGTGTAAAGTATGGATTTTAATAAGCTTAATTTATAAGAATTACAACCAGATAATTAAGAAAATCGCCTGTAAACTAGTTTATTTAGTTGAACACTAATCGTAAGTAATTCGCGAAGCGCGGACATAGATGGGGGAAACTCATACCGTAATTCCTGTAAGGGGCCGTGATCGCACTATCTTAATTATTAATTAAAAAAAAATAAACTGGAATCTGTGTGGAATTTGCCGAATGCTACAAGCTTTCCTGAGAAATTTGCCGTCTGCTGCACGATATTTGGTCGGAAAAAATCTATTTCTCCCCCCTGCGCGCCACACCTTGACACGGTACTGAGGGGGTTCTAATGGTAAGGTCTCCTCAATGAGAAGGGGACCATCGCAATGAAGAGCCTCATTTTTTCTAGGTCTCCTTACAAAAGCAATCCTGCAAAAGCCAGGCCCCGGCACCACGTGATTCCCATGAAAGATCTATGGTGCGCGCTTGTGCCGAATATCGCATGGTTTTATGGGAGGAATTGTTGGTTGTCGCATGGCTTCACTATAGTTGAAGGCATTATTGACTACCTATGTCTCTTTTTTCGACATTTTTATGCCCATTTTCCCGCCTTATTGTCATCATTTTCAGTATCGAAAGGGGTAAAAAGGACGCCGCTGGTGCGTTCTGCTGTTTGCTGAACAAATTTGGCTCCGCCTGTTATTCTTACGAATTTTAACCCCGCCCCTGTTTTTTTTTCTTGCATTAAAGTTGCAACGTATGTCATTTCATCATTTCAGATTCTTCAAAATGGGTGAATGCGAAACTTGTTGCTGGTGTTGCTGTGCGTTTGGCGTAATCTTCATTATCCTTTTCGGCGTCATCTTTGGCGGAGCCCTCAAAGAGATCAATAAGCATAACATCGAGCGATACGCGGCGATGTATTCGGAATACACTCGCTGCAAGAATCCCTGCGGGTATTGTATTCTTTTTTTTGTGGTTAAAATTCTACTTTTTAGCATGAATATCGCCGAGAGCATCCCCACCGGTCTCCACTTCAACAGCTCCATGAACCACAGCAAGACACACGAGGAGTGGCTGGTTGGTTTAACTTTTTCTTGGTGATCTGTGTTAAAATCGCGCCTATACATACAAGTAAGCGGAGCTTTAGGATAATTTTTGAGACGGCCATGGAGTTTGTTGGTCCAAAGCATACGCATCATTTTTTTTATCCGAACTCGTTCATAAGCAAGTGGATCTTTGATATTCGAGCTGTCGCTCAGGTGTTTTTGGAATTAATAGCTAATACAATAGAATACAATAGTTACTCCCGAAGCGTGAATGAACCTCTTATTCCATTCCATAATAGCTAATATGGAATGGAATAAGAGGTAACGAATGCAATAAGAGGTAACAAACAGCTATATATGTATGTTGGGAACATCATTTTGGCAACTACTGTTGATAGTAAAGAGTCACTAATTATGGCAACTACTGTTGATAGTAAAGAGTCACTAATTCGGCCGAGCAGGAGAAGATCGGCTACGCCCGCGTCAACCACAACAAGTACATGGTCACCGATAAGGCTGGATACATTGGTTGGTTTTTAAAGGACTGGGGCTTGAATTACAGTAACCCGTACAGGACTCAAAATAATCGTTTCAGGAACCTCCAACTGGGCTGGGGACTACTTCATCAACACGGCCGGAGTGGGCCTCGTCGTCACAGCAAACGGCCCGAACAGCGTCCAGGAACAGCTCCAAGCGGTGTTCGACCGCGATTGGAACTCCAACTACTCCCACCCGTTGCTCTTATCTGTTACTCACTTGTTGCTCACAATTGTCACTTTGTTTTTTTTTCACGTTGTTACGAATTACACTGGAACCCTGTGCGGCTTTGACCCAATAAACTTGTTTCTTCTATAGTTTTAGTATGTCAGTAGTGGATAGCCATGCCATTTTTATATAAATTCAGTTTTGGAAGAGTCGAGGAATAGCGGTTTTGGAATCATTTTGCCCGTTATAGAATAGTTGTGCATTGGGCCAATTTTCATCGATGTTTCGTGAAACCGTCTCTCATTTTTAGTGGGAGCTTCTGAAGGATCTGGGCTACGCGTCGGCGAGAACTTCTCGGACCCGCCACGAAAAGGCCCATCTGAATAAAGGAAATATGTAAGTTTCAATTTACGATTACTAAAAAAAGCTGTTTACGCCACGCCCACTTACTTTTCCCCCACGGCAAGCCGCCGAAACTCTGTCAGTCCCAGGGCCTTTGCCATCTCGATTTTTGAAGGAACTTCAGTGACAGAGAAAACGGATTGCGCGTGTTTGCTTGCACAGGAATGCACCGTGTAGGAAAAAAGTCCCACCACGAAAGCAGCTGTAAATTTGCCAAAACCAATTTCCGTTCTATTTTTGATGGGACCCGAATTATCAATAGGAGAGAGGAGACTTCAAGACCATTCTGGCGAAGTGGCCTTGCGATATGAAGCCGGCCAGATGTGCCAAGTGCCACAGTAAATTCGATTACGTTGCTTTGGCGAAGCTTGACGACTCTGGCCTCACCACTTTCTATTGGGTTGCCGGTGCATTCGCCGTCGGGATTCTTGTAGGTGTGTGCCTTAAGTCTTAATCTATTTTCTATCCCTTTCGCTTCATTATGTTGTATATTCATTTTTTGTTGGTGCTTAATGAATTTTCCCTTGCATCTTTTGATTCATGCGCCTGTAATATGGTTTCACAGCCAGTGGTTACTTTTAGTAAAGTCCATCCGAGGTCATATGGATTTTGCAGCTCGTCCGCCAGGCGGCGGAGCACACCTCAGTTATGTAAGTTGAATTTTTTTCAAAACATTTTTAAAGGGGACATTGCCATTAACGGGTCGATGGAGTTTTGAGCTGGAGTTACCAGAGAAAACCAGAGCTGAAGTTTTGCCAATCCTCGCCCCTTCTCCTTAAAGTGGACAAAGAGTCCCGCCACGAAAAGCACTGGTAATTTGCCAAAAACCACGCATTCAACACATTCGGCAGTTTTAGTAATTTACCACTGACACAGTTTGTGGAGTCATTGTTGTAAAAAAAACCATTTGAAAAACTTGTCTTGCCGCACCCAAAATTATTTTCCTTCGATGTTCCCCAGATTTGAAACTAGCGATAAATCTCTGGATCCCTAAATATCGCACCCGATTTTCTATTTTCAGAGCGATCTTCAGAAGAAAATGAGCCCCGAAGCCATCAAAAAGTTCATGGCCGCTACGGGAGATGAAGCTCAATTCACCAAAAACGACGTCAATCAGATTCTGAAGAAGTTGCAGGCCAAGGAGCAGAATAAGTCGTACTGCCCCACTTGCGATGATCGCTGTAATGGCTCTTTGCATCCCGTTTCCTCCTCGAGCAACAGGCTCGTAGCCTTCGTCTGTGATCGTGTCAAGGGAGTCAAGTGCGGCTGCTGTGGCACTACCCTTCAAAAGAAATAATTGATCCACTCTGTATTTAGTTCAAGCACTCACTCTCTTTTCCAATTCCTCTTGTTGCTCACATTTGTTATCTTGTTCTCTTCATGGGTTGTTTTCGATAAGATTGAATAAAATTGTTTTTGCAGGAATTTTTTTATAGCATAGCTGGAAATACCTTTATATTCATCTCAAAAGCATGGAGTTTTGTTTGGTGTTTGTCATTGAAAAACTGTTTCATCGGAAAATGGATAATCCATAAAACTGGAAAACTTACTAAATGCGACGTACTGAATGCAGAAGACTAGGCGTGACATGAGGGCCGGCCCTCAGGGCCCTGGTGTCAGCAGAGGGCCCTACACGGCATCCATGGACGTCAACCCGACTTTGACGGCTCGGTCTCACCAAGCAGAACTCACCAACGACTTAAATAACAGGACTGTTTCCATTTGAATTCTTTGACAATTTTCTAATTTTCTCTCATCCCGCCTGTGGCACGGGCGCCGGCCCTCTGCTGACGCCGGAGGGCGTGAGGGCCGGCCCCGTGCCACCTGAGACACAAATGAAAACATTGAAAATCTCTCTTTTGTCGGTCAGAAATGTTCATTCTTGTTTACTTCTCCACCCGTCTTATCAATCCGTATAAAAGGTTGTACGCCGCCACCTTATCAATTTTCGCTTCTTTAGTAATATTATGCTCAGGACACTTCTAACCAGCGCGCTTAAAAAAATTTCTTACAGACAATGGTATCGACATTCGTCTACAACAATCCTGATGGGAAGCAAATTTCGCGAAACTTCGACCCCTCCAAGGTCACTCCGAAAATTCTTGGCAAAGTGTTCAAATTAGATGAGTCGTCAATTTCTCTGATAGCCGGTGACAAATTTGGCAATGTTAGGTTAAAGAGGGTGTTTTAGATAGTGAACTCTATGAGCAGTTAATGGGAAACTTCCAGGAGCTTCCAACAACGGCTGATGAATTTGAAGTGCTGGGTGACGTTGCCAAACTTGTTGTGTTAGTATATAATTCTATCATTTAATTTGATTTTTTTTTTTCAGAGCACCAGTACTTTTCAACAAACATGAAATTGAGGTGAGATTTATTAAACGCTTCAAAAGACTTTTCCAGGTTCTGCGGAACGAGGTTACAAATTGCACGTTGCATCTTCAACAAAATTTGGCGGGACTTACAAGTGCGCCTCAGGTATAGATAAATTCAGTTTTTCAGTTCTAAATGTTTGTTTTATGCGGAAATTTCAAAAATATTTGGTTTATATTTTTTCAGGCCGTGAGAGTAATCTCAATTCTTACAATTCTCGCCGCATGCACTAAAGATCCTTCCCTCAAAAATGAACGAACCAAGAATTTTGAATTCAAACTGCTTCACAATCCAAAGTTCTTGTTTTAATAATTGTGAAGCTTAAATTTGATATTTAGTTCATTTCGAGCATCTCTTGTTCAACTGATCAACCAAATCACGGAAGCTTTTATAAACGCCAACGCTGCAATTTGCAAGCTGTATTCAAACATGGTGGATGTGCCTACCCTTCTATCGAGTTCAATGGAAGCCATCTGTAAGGTTGTATATTCTCTGGAAATGGTTGAATATTTTGAAATTGTTCAGCCTAACGACCACGGCGTCCCCGAAATTCTCAATTTGAACAAGGAGCGAATATCATTGGTTTCGGAAAACTGTGCTAAAGAGGCAAAAGGAATTGCTGGAATTTTTGATATGGTGATGCAGGTTCGTGAAGAGAGAGAGAGAGAGAAGGAGTTAAAAACAGTGTTTGAGCTTGTTAAAAAAGCACAAGAATGTGTTTTTTAAGCGTAAAGTGTGATATATGTTTCTTGATGTCCTCTAACCAAAACATATGAAACGGTTTTACTGTAAAATCCTGCTTGTTTCAGGTCATCTACGAATTAGAGGAAGTAGCACAAGCAACTCAAAGCTACAGTGATGATGAGCTAGCAAAAATCAAAAAAGAAGGCGAAGAGGCCAAACAGCGACAAGAAACTATTTTGTTAGAGCAACAAGAGTAAGCCAAGTTTTGAGAAATCTTATTTGTTCTTTGTAGTTTAGAAGAATTGTTACAACGACAGAAACGACAAGTTGAGGAGGCGCAAGTAGATTTTAATGTGAGCGGGTCAACTGCGAAGCAGATTGAAGAAATCCGTTTTAGAAAAAATCGGCCAATCTTGGTAGTCTCGGAATGATGACAGTTGCCTGTTTGTGCGAAGTGGCTCTACTACATGGGGCTAATGGAAGGAACCACATAGCTCAAGTGTCCGTTCAGCCAAAACACGCCTTGGAAAAAACTTATGTATAGTTTTTGAATTTGTTTAATTATTTATTTTATAGGAACGCAAAGTGCTTGATTTTCTGGTCGCATTTTTTCAAGAAGAGCTCACCACCGAAATTTTGGCACAGTTTCCGGAAGCTATTGCGCCTCTTCTAAGAGTTCGTCCTGTAACCGAGCAAGGGAAAAACATTTACCATGCCGTTTGTTTTGATATTAATTGTACAACGATGTTCACAGGTTGAAAAACTTCTTAAACATCTGAAAAACGTTAAAAATCCCGAAGAAGCAATCTCAGATGAGAAAGTCAAGAAGTGGCACCAAGTTCTTGATGTATATTGCAGTTTTTTAACCTGAGAATTTACTTCTTTCTTAGGTAGCGGTTCAGGCGGCTGTTGAAATGCAAACAAAACAGGATGCAAAGAAAGCGGAACAGCTAAAAATAGCCGCAGGAATGTTATCAACGATGGCTGTGGGTAGCTTTACAAAAATCATTTGAGAATGTCCAAACGCACTCTATGTGTTAAATTTTCAGGACGTTGCCGCTGATTCTCGAAAGACGTTGTCCAGTGAAAGAGAAAAAGAAGATGACATTCAAAACAAGGTGATCCTTTTCCGTATGAAACGTAACTGCTTACGTGCAGGTATGGGAAACCCGAAAGGAGATTTGCGACCTCACTTTAAAAATTCAAAATGTAGATTTGGATAAACTTGATCTGACCGATATTATGAAATATCTTGGCGAGTTTTTGAAGCTGTTAGGCTCTGTAAAAGCCAGTTGGATCCAAATGTCACAGTTTTTCAGCTCTATGAAGGTGGTTGAAATTTCATTTTTTTTACATAGTTTTAGAACGTGGTGGAGGGGCCGATGAAAACCAACTTTGATGATTTCTTGAAGAAGGTGGATTGCAACACAAATTCCCAGCTGCTCAAAAAAGAACTTCTGAAAAATGCGGTCAAAGCATGTGGAATTATTATGGAAGTAATGAGCTCTGCTCTCATTTATCGAGACATCTCGCAAGAGTAAGCTTTTTTTTCATTTGCTCAGGTGAAAATCTTGTTAGCAAATAAATTTTTTCAACCGTTAGATTTTTTAAGTACTTTTTTGTTTCTAGATTTGTCATCTCTCAAATTGCAGTCGTCTCCAAAAACCTCCAACTTTCTAAAGACAAAGCAAAGGCTAGTATTCCTTTATTGAAGAATGTGTATTTTTTTCAGGCACTGTTACCCAAATGTGAGGAAGATTTTACGAAGGAAAACGAAAACGTGCTGAAATTTATTTCGGATAGAAAACTCAAACTGTTCAATGAGACGGAACAGCAACTGGAAATGTACACTAAACCGTTTCAAATGACCATTACTGATTAGATCAATATTTGTGTTTCAGTTTGCTTCCAGCCGGGATACGCAATCGTTAAGCTACGGTTCATTGTAATTGCAATAAACTTTTTTCATCTCTTTTTTCTTAATAATAAATAGCGCTCCAGAAAAGGAAACGAATAAATGAAAATTCGAAAAGATCCACAGCAAATCTGCCTACTACCATCCCGGAGTACATTAATATGCATTTCTTAGCGTGTAATTTACCAGAAGTCAATGCCTTGGCGGAGCGGTTCCCGGTTTTTGTAATTTTCTATACGTTTCATTTCTTCACATAGTTGTAAACGGTTCATTCCCGGCTCGAAAGCAATGTTACGGTACCTTTGTTTGACCGTTTAACATAAGGTAAATTAGATTGAATCAAAGACAACTCATTTTGTTTTGACCTCCTTTTTCATCTAATAAGAATATATTTATAATTATGCAAAGATGTTTATATACTTGATTTGATCATCTAAGAAACACCGATGAGAAACACAAGCGTTCTGAACATGTAAAAATATTTATGTATTATCAGGGCTGAGTGCCTCATAACAGGAATGTATGCTACATCACGTCTATGACTGTACACACTGCACTACTCTTACGATCAGATATCGAAAACAATATTTACAATTTAGAAATTAAAGCAAACGATAAAGTTGTCTTATTGAACAGCAAGAAATCGAATTAAAACAGTTGTTTCACGTAAAAGTCGCCAATAATTCCAAAAAAAGGTTTTTCGACTCACTGAAAGACAGTTGAAAGACAGATGTGTTTACTTTAAAAATATAACTAATTTAAAATAATATGAAGTACATCTTTTTTCGTGATCACTGACAAAGCTCCACTTATGTGTAGCTTTCTAACGGTAGAACTTGAATCGTTGCAAATAGTCTTCAAAGATGCCAGAGCATTTTTCACCAGCACATTAGCAGTTCTGAACAAACCACATATAAATTTGTTCAAACAGTACAAACTTTAAAGAATTTCCTCTTGAAAGAATACAAGCTTCGATGCTGTATCCCAGGTTTCTTCTGAGACGTTCAATTGCAGGAGTTACCTAGAAATTGCTAGACTGTGTAAGCATGGATACCTGATTCACAAAATTGTACATTCCTACAGTATGTGTTTTGTAGATTTCTAGTTTCTTTAGTTGTTCTAACATCACTGTTTCTTGTTGTTCCAATGACTCGATGTGTTCCTCTATATCTTGAGCGCAACATGCACAAGAAAGAAAATCGACTTCAGCTTTAGCCAAATCGTCTAAAAGAATACGCAATATATAGAAATGAACGGGAAGTTACATCTTTTCAACAGGCTATCAAAAAGTAAAATAGGTTCTTCAGATCGAATCATATGAACGTTCAGAGAATACACCTTAATATATAATGTCTGTCAATAATGTCAATGAAGCAATCAGATAATATTTCATGTAGTAAACTAAGCGATACGAGAATAAGGTAGGGTCTCTATATCCTAATAATTTAGGGAACAAACTGATATAAATAGTAAAGGATAGGAAGAGCAACAAAAAATATAGTAAGATCAATCGTTTGTTAAACTATTTCTTATCTACTTAAGCTCATGTCTGTGGTAATTCACTCCTCCAAACCATGTAAGAAGTTATGCGTGGATATATGAATGCCATTACGGATAAATCAAAACAAAAATAAATTTTTAATAAAAAAAACAGGGTGAGGAAAGCCGGGCGAGGCAAACAAAAATTTTGGTATTGGGCCTGCTCGGGGTGGCTTGTCAATATTTTAGTTACGTTTGATTTTGTTTTTTTGTTACATTGATTTCGGGCATAAATGTTTCCAGCAGGCCCAAAAAAGTTTTTGGGGGTGTTTTTACTTTTCCTGGTGCTGGAGAATGCAACAATTTTGCATTTTCCGTCTTATCCGACAGCGCAAAGTAACGATATCACCCCTGCTTATGGGTTATTATTTGGTTGGATCGATTAGCTCAATGTCATGAATTAAAAACAACACCCCACCTTTTTTTGATACCACAGTACCCCTATAGCGTACCCAACACAAAGGCCTGTAAGGGGTAGAGCGAACAGTGGGTTTATTAATGAAAGAGCACTAAATGTGCTTCCGTAAACAGCTAAACTAATTATGGACGGTTCAAATGGCTTCATAAAAAGTTTGAGCTTTTTTTCTCCTTTTTCACGTTTTTCTTTTGTTTCTTCAATCAGACGAGCATTTGTCTTCAGTTCCAGCATAGCCTAAACGCCGTGAAACCGCAGGCGTAACACACAAACCTTTTGAAAGTCCTTATTTGCTGAAATCATTATATTTCCCAAATGCTTGTAGGCCACTTTGTGTTGATCTATTGACTCCTTTAAGACTGACAACTCATTTTTCAACTCCGTTGTTTGGGGAATGTTGTTCTCCAAGCTTATGTTGATATCTTTTTGCTAAAACAAAATAAAAATTTAACTTAGTGTAAAACACTTACGCGTTTTTCAATCAACTGCGTCACTTCGCTAAGATCACAAACTCCGTTTGACAGGTCATCCACAATTTCCAATATTTCAATTACGTCAGGGGCAAAATCCGCCTTTACCACCAGCAAATCAAGACCAGCAGCGAACTGAAAATGATAATTTTTTTTCTCTAAAAGACGAACTTTTGCTGCAACAAGTGTAGAAGCAAAAACCTTGTCTTCAATGTCAGCCATTACTTTAGTGACATCTTTGTCCATTCTAGAAGAGAAACATTTTTTAGGAGAGGGATTCTCTCGAACATAAGGAAAACAAAAAAATTAAAATATAACCACTACTTCGGACACGCAACCGGGGAACGTTATCTTATTTGGTGTTTTTGAGCGCAAACAGTTTTAGCTGTTTACTTTACTTAAACCCAGGCACGTATATCTCATCCCGAAAATATGTTGTTCTCTTCTTAAGGCAAACATTGAACCAATTTTGTTTTGTACTCCTGTCAAGGGACCAACTGCAAAATAGGTAACTAATACATCTGTGCGATGAGAAACCAATATCCTGAACAGCTAGCTTATTCTTCAAGTTTAGTACAATTTATGTTTTAAGTAACATAAAGTAGATTAATAGAACAATTGTACAAGAATAAAATGCTTAAAATTTTATAGCAGCACATATTACGTATAGAGCCCGCCAATCCTACTTCGGTGATTCTTAGAATTGAGCCAAATTATTCTGAGTTTGTTATTCAAATTTCCATTATTACATCAAAATACTCAGCTACAAAAGGGGCGTGGCCCATTTTCGGCCGAAGTAGGATTGGCGAGGAGTATATTCTAAATCGTGCTACGTATTAAACAACACAACGTATTATGAAAAGCTAATCGTAAGTCAAGGTAAGGAATGGCTAAATAAAATCCAGGAATTACTGACCTCCTTACGCCAAATTTCACGTTGGTGGGGCTAAAGGCATACGGTAGCGCTGGGGCGCACTTTGTTTAATGACTGAACTTGGCATAATGAGTATTTACCAAAGTTATTCAAATGATAAAACAACATTGTCGTTGAATGGAAAATAGTTAAAAAAAAAACTTGTGGAAAAGCTTTTATGAAAAAAAGTATTTATTTAAGAAGCATAACACGTTTGCCTTCAAAAGAATACTGAGTTGTCAGAACATCCACTATCATTTCGAGTGTTGGCGATTGCGTGTTTCCAACAAATTGAAATAATTTCATTGTTGGGGCGGTTTCATTGCACACGGTTTTTATGGATTTCACCGAGTTTGTGATAAGCTGAATATTTGTCCTGAAAAATATAGTTTTTGCCAATCTTGTATCTTATAATTCTCACCTTGTGTAATGTTCCCCGCAGTGCTTTGCACTAAAAGTAACGTTATTTTTGAAACGTTCAATTTGCGGTGTTATCTAAATAATAAAGTTGTGAATGATTTTCTTCTTTTCCTTACTGATTAGTAAAAATAAAAAAAAACAAAAAGTATATTACCTGATTCAAAAAAGTCTGCATTCCGATGACATGATACTTATAAATCTCCAGTTTTTGTAATTGATCCTTCAAAACGACTTTAATAGCCTTGCACGTTTTGACTTCATTATCTTTAGTTTCCACGCTAAGAAGACTGTTTTCCAGTTCACTTGCTACTTCTTCAAGTTTTTCTAAATTAGTCTAGTTAAGAAGAAGCACATGGAACACCTTTCTTTAGATGAGCCGTGAGCTTCATTTCTTGGAGTTTTTCTTCTAACCGTCGCAGTTCAAACTAAAACATAGTATAGTAACAAAAAAGTTTTATCATTACCCATATTTTATCAAAATTGTGGCCTAGAAATATTATAAGATAAACTGCGGTGAACGCAACTCTTGGGCTGATAAGTGCTGCTACATTTGAAGCTACCACAATAGCACCACTGATGGACATCATCAGTTTCACAGCTTCTGGTTGAAAAGATTCTATTCTCCTTTTTTTAAGCAACTTTTGTTCATTTTTTTCTACTTCTTTTGCAATCTGAGTTAGACCTTAGGTATAATATTAGAAATGAGCAAACTTTTTTCAGATCCGCTTTCACATCAAAGAATTTTTCTTTCACCATTTCACAAACATTCTTCTGTGCCTCAACTTCTTCTCTCAAAAGAGACATTTCCCTTTCTCTCTCTGTCAGTTCAGCAGTTTTGTCCTCCAGATTTCTTCCGATTTCCGTTTGCTAGAAAAAAGTTTTCCCCAGACTCGGATAAAAAGTTACCAGTTTTGTAATTAATGCAATGACGTCAATGAGTTCGCCCACCAGTTTTTCGGAGTCATTCGCTATTTTGAAAGCACTTTTACAAATAGAATCAAGAGTCGAACTGGACATATCATCAATCCGAATCACCAGCTTAGCACGACCTATGTTTGCTTGCAAATTTTCCCCTAACCTTTGCAGCGTTTGATGTGACCGAGACTACTTTCTTCTCAATAGCGGCAAACTGGTCCATCGTTGGATTGTATCAATGCCTTAAAAATTAGATAAAATCAAAGACAGAGTAAACCAAGGGAAAAAAGTAATATAAAGCCACACCGACACCACCCTCTGCAAGCAACATTATCAGCCAAAGCTGTTTACAACAAAATTGGCGATAAGCCGTTACTGTTTTCTCACTGTTGATAGTTGATAGATCAAACACAGGGGGTTTGACCAAAATTTTTTTTTGTTAAGTGAAAGCTAAGCCTTTTTGTCAAATTTTAAACGAGGACGCCCGCGAACAGTAAAACAGATGAAACACAGAAAACACATTTGAGAAAAATGAAAACGTTTTGCACCTGAGAACATTTCGCAATCCAAACAGAATATTATCAGTAGCTCCATTACTCGACAATAACAAGATTTTTATCTCAACAAATATTTTAGGCCAATTAGGTTACAAAAACGGCAAGCGTGTCCGGGAAGATCGAGGACAGTCGCTTGGAAAGGAATAGTCAGCAGTGAATAATCGGCTGTCGTGTCCAGGAGAGCAGAAACGGCGAGCGTGTCCTTGAAGAGCACGGACCGAGGCTAGTCAACGATTAAACAGCAGTGAATAAAACAGTTCCGTGTCTTGGAGAACCAACAGCGAAAGCGGCTAGCGTGCCCTTGAACGGCGAGGGCAAAGGATAGGCAGAGAATAATCAGCAGAGAATAAACGATCGGCCCTCGTGGTGCGAGTGTCCTGGAACAGCAAGGAGGCTGGACGATAAATATTCAGCAGAGAATACCGGCTTTCGTGTCCTGGAGAACCAAGAGCAGTAGAGGAGAGCGTGTCTTGGAATACCGAAGACAGAGGCTTTGTAGAGGAATAGTCAGTAGCGATAGGAATAGTGGAGAATACTCAGTAGATTGCCACGCGGGACTTAGGAATAGGATAGGATTCGATGCCGATGAACAAAATGTGCTCCGTACTAACAACGCCTTAGATTATAAGGTTTATTAGACAAAGGTAGACATTGAATAGAGAATATTGTAGAGGGAGAAGGAGGGGGATCCGCTCACGGCTGGGATCGGGTGAAGGACTGTCCGCCGGGGGCGGGGATACAGATGGGAAACATTAATGGATTTCCGGTAAGAAGGGCTCGCGATCGCGTGAATCGGAGACAGTCCCAGTCGCAAACCGTGTGTAGGGACACATTGCAAACTATTCTAAGCACCTTTCGAGAAATAAACAATACGGTGTGTTGCAATTGATCTGACGGCAGTACATAGGTGCCACAAAGGTGTTGTCGGCGCGGGTAGCCCGAATCCATAAGAAATTTTCTTTTTTATGCACGAGCGCACAATTTTATAAAAAAAAAAACTGGATATTTAATCATTGATTATGACGTAAACACGTACGGACAATAAATACATTGGTGTAAGTGGTTTTTGGGGATTTAAATGTCTTACCTCTGAAAAATGTAATTAAAAACGGATTTTTGATATAAAACAGGTTTAATTTTTTAAAGCGCGGGGTTTCTTTTCTTTTTTTACGAAGTAATTCAAATCAACGCTTGCCGCAATACGGGCCGTTTGCAATACGTGCGGTTTCCACCAGCACCCAAAGGTTTTGAATCGTCCCACTAATATTACGTCCAGTTACAATTCGTGAGCGTGCCAAAATCATTATCATCTATTTCAAAGCTCTCAAGCAAAAAAATGTTATACGTACAAGGTGATACAGCCGTCGCCAAACGGAAATCGGCGAGAAAAAGCCGTTTTTCTTTACGTCTCCGCTGTAACTCGGGCCAACCATGACCAAAAACTAAAGTTAGTTTTTAAAGTAGTACTTTTTACGCTGACTTTTTTGAAAAGAAGTCCCAAAAACAAAAAATTGTTAAAGTTTTTAAGCTCATTTTTTGGATTAACTAAGTTTTATTTTCTAATTGTTTTTTTATAGAACGAATGGTCATCAAACACGACAAAATCCTACGTTAAAGAAAAATTTTGAGCTTCACCATCCTGACGAAAATATACAAATTTGTTCTATCGATTTGAGCTAGAAAACATTCAACTTTTGTCAAATTGACTTATTCAAAAGTCATACTACTTTCGCCAATTCTAATGTTTTCCAGCTTTTAGGCTTCTAATATGAATTTTACCTATCGACCCTTCAAAAATATTGATTGTCGCATGAGCTGCTGAGGCGAGACCAAAAAAGGGCAGAAGGGGTAGAGCTCTTATGAAAAGCTGAACGTAGCGGCTTTTCCGCTGCTTTTGTGAATGTAGGCTTGAGCGTTAATTCACTTGTAATCATTGCGCTATAAAAATGTTAAAACCAAACTACAAACGGAAACTGGAAAAAGTTTAGACTCCCAGACTACCTCATGCGACATAGCTTCACGCGCTTCTTAATCGAACGCCGCCCGGAAAGCACTTCCGGCGGGGGTATAGCTCAGGGGTAGAGCGCTCGCTTTGCATGCGAGAAGTCTGGGGTTCGAATCCCCATACCTCCATAGTTTTTGAATTTTCGTAGTAAAAACAATTAGTGGGTATCATTCGTTGTTTGCTTTATTAATGATAGCATTCTCCATTTCTTTTACAACTAACAACACGAATGTTTTAATAGAACGCTCCAACGAACGCTTTTAGTACAACTCCAACATTAACAAATCTGTACAGATGATGGCTTCATTTTCTTCAATATCACTGCCATAAACACTTTGCTAGCGACTTTCGCCTTGTATCCGATTTGGCTGAATCGACGAAAATTGTTGTTGTAGTAGTTGTTTTTAAAGCTGCTGTTGTTTTTGAAGCAGTTGTTTTTGAACTTGTTGCAAATCACACAATGACAAGTCTGAAAATAGCCTGTTATGAGTTTATCGTGTAAACAAAATGTTACCCGAATATATGGAGCCAACTCATATCCAGACAATTAAACATTTAAACATTTATAAACTTTGTAAATGATGTTGTCCGAGGATTTATGCCTGAAAAGAAGCAATATCGAGAAAATGCGGAGGAGAGAAAGGGGGATAGATATAATGAAACAGAGTTGAAGGGAGAGGGAGACACAGGGCCAAAGACAGAAACAGAGAGATTTCGAGAGGTGGAGAAGAGGAGGGTTGCGGTGCCGAGGTGCGAATAAAAGAGACTGATATACGTGTTGCCATGGAGATGGACCTGGGAAACGCCAATCATGTGCTCAGCCCGTGACAGAGACGCAGATCCAAGATATGGATATACTATGTGGCTCATTGCGACGCTCTGTGACTCTGTCTCTTGTCGGAGCACCTTCGGATTTTTGGAATAATCGATCTCCGCGTCCCGGTTTGAGGCGTTGCCAATTTCTCTTTTATTCGTCCGCCCAATGCATAACACACAAACTCACACTCACACTCACACTCACACTCACACTCACACACTCACACACTCACACTCACACTCACACTCACACTCACACTCACACTCACACTCACACTCACACTCACACTCACACTCACACTCACACTCACACACTCACACACTCATACACTCATACACTCACACACTCATACACTCATACACTCACACACTCATACACTCATACACTCACACACTCATACACTCATACACTCACACACTCATACACTCATACACTCACACACTCATACACTCATACACTCACACACTCATACACTCATACACTCACACACCCATACACTCATACACTCACACACTCATACACTCATACACTCACACACTCATACACTCATACACTCACACACTCATACACTCATACACTCACACACTCATACACTCATACACTCACACACTCATACACTCATACACTCACACACCCATACACTCATACACTCACACACTCATACACTCATACACTCACACACTCATACACTCATACACTCACACACTCATACACTCATACACTCACACACCCATACACTCATACACTCACACACCCATACACTCATACACTCACACACTCATACACTCATACACTCACACACTCATACACTCATACACTCACACACTCATACACTCACACACTCACACACTCACACACTCACACACTCATACACTCACACACTCATACACTCATACACTCACACACTCATACACTCATACACTCACACACTCATATACTCATACACTCACACACTCATACACTCATACACTCACACACTCATACACTCATACACTCACACACTCATACACTCATACACTCACACACTCATACACTCATACACTCACACACTCATACACTCATACACTCACACACTCATACACTCATACACTCACACACTCATACACTCATACACTCACACACTCATACACTCATACACTCACACACTCATACACTCATACACTCACACACTCATACACTCATACACTCACACACTCATACACTCATACACTCACACACTCATACACTCATACACTCACACACTCATACACTCATACACTCACACACTCATACACTCATACACTCACACACTCATACACTCATACACTCACACACTCACACACTCACACACTCACACACTCATACACTCACACACTCATACACTCATACACTCACACACCCATACACTCATACACTCACACACTCATACACTCATACACTCACACACTCATACACTCATACACTCACACACTCATACACTCATACACTCACACACTCATACACTCATACACTCACACACTCATACACTCATACACTCACACACTCATACACTCATACACTCACACACTCATACACTCATACACTCACACACTCACACACTCACACACTCACACACTCATACACTCACACACTCATACACTCATACACTCACACACTCATACACTCATACACTCACACACTCATACACTCATACACTCACACACTCATACACTCACACACTCATACACTCATACACTCACACACTCATACACTCATACACTCACACACTCATACACTCATACACTCACACACTCATACACTCATACACTCACACACTCATACACTCATACACTCACACACTCATACACTCATACACTCACACACTCATACACTCATACACTCACACACCCATACACTCATACACTCACACACTCATACACTCATACACTCACACACTCATACACTCATACACTCACACACTCATACACTCATACACTCACACACTCATACACTCATACACTCACACACTCATACACTCATACACTCACACACTCATACACTCATACACTCACACACTCACACACTCACACACTCACACACTCATACACTCACACACTCATACACTCATACACTCACACACTCATACACTCATACACTCACACACTCATACACTCATACACTCACACACTCATACACTCATACACTCACACACTCATACACTCATACACTCACACACTCATACACTCATACACTCACACACTCATACACTCATACACTCACACACTCATACACTCATACACTCACACACTCATACACTCATACACTCACACACTCATACACTCATACACTCACACACCCATACACTCATACACTCACACACTCATACACTCATACACTCACACACTCATACACTCATACACTCACACACTCATACACTCATACACTCACACACTCATACACTCATACACTCACACACTCATACACTCATACACTCACACACTCACACACTCACACACTCACACACTCATACACTCACACACTCATACACTCATACACTCACACACCCATACACTCATACACTCACACACTCATACACTCATACACTCACACACTCATACACTCATACACTCACACACTCATACACTCATACACTCACACACTCATACACTCATACACTCACACACTCATACACTCATACACTCACACACTCATACACTCATACACTCACACACTCATACACTCATACACTCACACACTCATACACTCATACACTCACACACTCATACACTCATACACTCACACACTCACACACTCACACACTCACACACTCATACACTCACACACTCATACACTCATACACTCACACACTCATACACTCATACACTCACACACTCATACACTCATACACTCACACACCCATACACTCATACACTCACACACCCATACACTCATACACTCACACACTCATACACTCATACACTCACACACTCATACACTCATACACTCACACACTCATACACTCACACACTCACACACTCACACACTCACACACTCATACACTCACACACTCATACACTCATACACTCACACACTCATACACTCATACACTCACACACTCATACACTCATACACTCACACACTCATACACTCATACACTCACACACTCATACACTCATACACTCACACACTCATACACTCATACACTCACACACTCATACACTCATACACTCACACACTCATACACTCATACACTCACACACTCATACACTCATACACTCACACACTCATACACTCATACACTCACACACTCATACACTCATACACTCACACACTCATACACTCATACACTCACACACTCATACACTCATACACTCACACACTCATACACTCATACACTCACACACTCATACACTCATACACTCACACACTCATACACTCATACACTCACACACTCATACACTCATACACTCACACACTCATACACTCATACACTCACACACTCACACACTCACACACTCACACACTCATACACTCACACACTCATACACTCATACACTCACACACCCATACACTCATACACTCACACACTCATACACTCATACACTCACACACTCATACACTCATACACTCACACACTCATACACTCATACACTCACACACTCATACACTCATACACTCACACACTCATACACTCATACACTCACACACTCATACACTCATACACTCACACACTCATACACTCATACACTCACACACTCACACACTCACACACTCACACACTCATACACTCACACACTCATACACTCATACACTCACACACTCATACACTCATACACTCACACACTCATACACTCATACACTCACACACTCATACACTCACACACTCATACACTCATACACTCACACACTCATACACTCATACACTCACACACTCATACACTCATACACTCACACACTCATACACTCATACACTCACACACTCATACACTCATACACTCACACACTCATACACTCATACACTCACACACTCATACACTCATACACTCACACACCCATACACTCATACACTCACACACTCATACACTCATACACTCACACACTCATACACTCATACACTCACACACTCATACACTCATACACTCACACACTCATACACTCATACACTCACACACTCATACACTCATACACTCACACACTCATACACTCATACACTCACACACTCACACACTCACACACTCACACACTCATACACTCACACACTCATACACTCATACACTCACACACTCATACACTCATACACTCACACACTCATACACTCATACACTCACACACTCATACACTCATACACTCACACACCCATACACTCATACACTCACACACTCATACACTCATACACTCACACACTCATACACTCATACACTCACACACTCATACACTCATACACTCACACACTCATACACTCATACACTCACACACTCATACACTCATACACTCACACACTCATACACTCATACACTCACACACTCATACACTCATACACTCACACACCCATACACTCATACACTCACACACTCATACACTCATACACTCACACACTCATACACTCATACACTCACACACTCATACACTCATACACTCACACACTCATACACTCATACACTCACACACTCATACACTCATACACTCACACACTCATACACTCATACACTCACACACTCACACACTCACACACTCACACACTCATACACTCACACACTCATACACTCATACACTCACACACCCATACACTCATACACTCACACACTCATACACTCATACACTCACACACTCATACACTCATACACTCACACACTCATACACTCATACACTCACACACTCATACACTCATACACTCACACACTCATACACTCATACACTCACACACTCATACACTCATACACTCACACACTCATACACTCATACACTCACACACTCATACACTCATACACTCACACACTCATACACTCATACACTCACACACTCATACACTCATACACTCACACACTCATACACTCATACACTCACACACTCACACACTCACACACTCACACACTCATACACTCACACACTCATACACTCATACACTCACACACCCATACACTCATACACTCACACACTCATACACTCATACACTCACACACTCATACACTCATACACTCACACACTCATACACTCATACACTCACACACTCATACACTCATACACTCACACACCCATACACTCATACACTCACACACTCATACACTCATACACTCACACACTCATACACTCATACACTCACACACTCATACACTCATACACTCACACACTCATACACTCATACACTCACACACTCATACACTCATACACTCACACACTCATACACTCATACACTCACACACTCACACACTCACACACTCACACACTCATACACTCACACACTCATACACTCATACACTCACACACCCATACACTCATACACTCACACACTCATACACTCATACACTCACACACTCATACACTCATACACTCACACACTCACACACTCACACACTCACACACTCATACACTCACACACTCATACACTCATACACTCACACACCCATACACTCATACACTCATACACTCACACACTCATACACTCATACACTCACACACCCATACACTCATACACTCACACACTCATACACTCATACACTCACACACTCATACACTCATACACTCACACACCCATACACTCATACACTCACACACTCATACACTCATACACTCATACACTCACACACTCATACACTCACACACTCATACACTCATACACTCACACACTCATACACTCATACACTCATACACTCACACACTCATACACTCATACACTCACACACCCATACACTCATACACTCACACACTCATACACTCATACACTCACACACTCATACACTCATACACTCATACACTCACACACTCATACACTCATACACTCACACACCCATACACTCATACACTCACACACTCATACACTCATACACTCATACACTCACACACTCATACACTCACACACTCATACACTCATACACTCACACACTCATACACTCATACACTCACACACTCATACACTCATACACTCACACACTCATACACTCATACACTCACACACTCACACACTGTTTCGTTTGTCTTGGCTTTTAGTCTTACTTTTTCACGCTTTCAGTAAATTCTTAGTGTTCCCAGTTCTCAGGCATAAATCCTCTGAGATCTTTTAATACACACGTCAAACCGTTTCATCAAATATTTCATTAACGCATTGGGTAATGAAAGAAAACACTAATTAACATAGAAACTACTTTATTAATTCAAACTCTTACAAAATTATACAGAAAAGGAATGCGAGAGAGGTGGGATCAACTCGGGGGAATGCATCAGAGAGGCGCTGCTAGCATCGGCCTGCGGGAGCGGAAGCGGCCGGCGATTGGAGGGAACGGATTTCTAAAAGCGACATTGGCTTCTGACCACAATACCTCCCTACCCTTCTGAAGATGCGGCCCGCACGCCCTGTTGCCGGCGGTGTCGCTTGGTGCGATGACGGGGTCCATAGATGGCGGACAGGCTTGGATTGTACAGAAGGGGAACCTCTCCTCCTCCAAGAACCTAGCCTTGTCCCATATGTCCTCTAGCCATGCTTCCGTCTGGTCGGCGAGGACGCATACGGCCTCGTGGTGAACCACCCAACGGGGCGTCTAGATGGATATCGATGGCCTAAAACACTGATATCGGGTGGTTGGCGACTTTTCTTACCTTTATGCAGTAGTTGCACAGGTGGGGCCGCGCCGTGCACCGACTGCTCAGACAGTACAGGCACAACTCCAGCTGTCGGGCAAGGTCCTCCGTTTGGAACTCTCGAGTGCAGAAAATTTTGTGAATACCAATAATTTTAATTTTGTAACTGTTGTCGTCTGAGGATTTATGCCTAAAAACAGAAAATAACAAAAAGTGAGAAAGGTTGTAGATATATAAGAAGAACGAAACGAAGAGAAACAGAGACAGAGACTTGAAGAGGCGGAGAAAAGAGGTGCGAATGAAGAAGATTGGAATAGGCGTTGCCATGGTGCAACGTGAATGCCAATAATGCGCACGAGCTCATCCAGTGTCAGAGACGCAGAGGATCTAAATCATGACAGATGGCTCATTGGACTCCTCTGTATCTCTGTCTTTGCCGAGCACCTGCGGGTAATTGGAATAATCGATCTGCGGGCCCCGTTTTCTCACTCATTTGTCCTTGCTTCACACACACATACACACAAACACAAACATACACACACACACACACTTATACACACATACATACAAACACACATACACCCACATATATACACACACTCACACACTCACACATTCACACACTCACACACTCACACACTCACACACTCACACACTCACACACTCACACACTCACACACTCGCACACTCACATACTCACACACTCACACACACACTCACACGCGCAGTTTTCTCGCTTCCAGTCTTTCTTTTCAACACTTTCAGTAACTTCAATTAAATCCCAGTTTTCAGGCATATATCCTCGGCCAAATTTGAATAATTGGAATATGTAAAGTTTAAAAATTTAATCAGTTGCTTTGTTTTTCTCAGGTAATTCAGTTCAATTTTCAGAAATACCCATTTTTCAGACGAGTTTTAATTCGATAATTTGCTCCGTTTCTTCTGAATTGTGCGGAAGCATACAAGCTTAATTTGGATCCATCTTCTGTGAAGAAAGCATCGTCACCACCTCTCTTGCAAAGATTGAGAGGACTTGAGCGCAGTTCCATTCCCAAATGCAGAAACGTTATTTTACTGTATTGGATGCCATGATATTCTAGGTTTTATTTATCTTTGCCCTTTTTTACCGAATTAACAGTGTTATTGACATTGTATGTGGCCCACCTTTTTTCCACTTTTCTTATCCTGACCTTATCGTATTATGAAAAGTTAAGGAAAATAAATTTCATCTGCTAGTTTTTTTTCTTCTGGAGAGTGTCAAGATTGGACGTCGTATTGAAAATATTTGTTAGGGTGGAGACCTTTTGGTTTTCTTTTCAGGATGTCGCAAAAATTAAAATTTTGTGGTGATTCATACTTATGTTACAGTTCACAATATAGAAGAACGTATGTCCTTGACCACGTTGACAATATTGAGATTTCTTATCTTTGCCATCTCGGCGCAAGGGCAGCCGAAAGACACGAGGTTTATCCTGGATGTCATTTCTCTCTCTCTCTCTCTCTCTCTCTCTCTCTCTCTCTCTCTCTCTCTCTTACTCTCTATCTCCCTCTCTTTCATACACACACACTCTCTCTCTCTCTCTGTATGTCTCTGTCTCACTTACTCTCTCTCTCTCTCTCTCATCACACACAAACGAACACACACTCTCTGTATATGTCTCTCTCTATCTCTTTCATTCACTCACTCTCTCTCTCCCTCTCTCTCTCTCTCTGTCTCACTTACTCTCTCTCGTAGACACACACACACTCTTTCTCACTCTCTCTCTCTCTCTCTCACACACACACACACACGCTCTCTCTTTCTGTGTATATGTCTCTTTCTCTCTCTCATTTATCAATTGTTTCAGTGTCTCATAGTCAGCCCATAACATCTAAAATGGAACAAAGCCATCCCGAGCTCAGTTAAAATAAAACGGTTATATTATTTGTTAATTCTACTACTACTCATAGTAAGTTCGCATTTTTTCTTTAGGAAACATTATTTTTCCAGCGGCTGTGTGTTGGCGTAACTCTAATTATGGTACCTGTAATGGCTTTGATAGAATTCAGCAAGGCAAACCTGCCTTGTCCTATTATGCCGCAATTTATCGTTACAATTTTCATTCCATTCAACAATTTCTGGGATATCGAACCGTACAAGGTTTGTTTTTATACAAAAACTACTTTCTAGTCTTAGAATTGGCTCAAAATTGATCTATAATCTTCCTAGGCAAATATACTCCATTTGACAACTTTTAGCCCAATTTCGATTTTTGCCCTGGGTTACGGTAGGGTACTGTAATTTTCCAAAAATGTTCAAACAAGTAATGTTGGGGTTATTCTATAAGTATTTGACACGGATAACTCAAATATAACCATAAAAATAGTTTTCTTGTGTACTTCCGCAGAGGACCCAGAAAACCTCAAAAAGGTGAAAGTTTATTGTGGTTTTTCGCTTTTTCCGACCCACTAACAAAAGATGAGCCACATTTTCCAGAAAGAAAATTGTCTTGGAAAGTGAAATTTTCGATGGATTTATTCAGGGAAAAGTTAATTTTAGTAGGTCAAAAAAAAGGAAAAGTTCCCTTTTGGTAGATCAAAAAAGGAAAAGTTCTCTTTTGGTAAATCAAAAAAGGAAATGTTCCCTTTTGGTAGATCAAAAAAGGAAAAGTTCTCTTTTGGTAAATCAAAAAAGGAAATGTTCCCTTTTGGTAGATCAAAAAAGGAAAAGTTCTCTTTTGGTAAATCAAAAAAGGAAATGTTCCCTTTTGGTAGATCAAAAAGGAAAAGTTCACATTTGGTAGGTCAAAAAATTCTGATCGCTTAAACTAGACACAAAGTTTATGGCCTAAAAATGCAAATTGAATTGGTTTGTAAAAAATATATACCAAATTTTCCTGTTCAAATCGATGGAAAATTTCGGCTTCAAATGCGACTTTCGCCATAATGGGCACGATCATCCATTTAGCTAATCAAAGAAATTAAACGAAAGGCCTTTAATTTTTGAAAATATGCAGAAAAACTATGCAAATTTTTGTGTCGTAGAGGTAGTGCGACTTTTTTTCGCGAAAAAAGCGAAAACTGCAATTTCAAAAGCAAATTTTTGCTTTTCCGAAGTTTTTAGACTCCGTTGCGAAAGTACACAGCTTTTTCGTTTTTCGAGTATTGTATTTGAAGTATCCATGTCAGAAAATTTCCTAACAACCCCATATTTACCTGTTTCGGAAATTTTTGGAAAATTACAGTACCCTACGTAACCCAGGTCAATAAATCGATTTGAGTCAAAAAAGTTTTGAAATGGGGTCTATTGGTCCTAGGAAAGTTTTTTAAAATCAATTTTGAGCCAATTCGAGACTATGAACTATTTCTGAAGACAACCTGCTCGAGTTTTCCAGAAACAGCGTCTAAATTTGTTTTTTTTCAGACTTCATGTCGTCCATTTTCATTAGGTACTAAGGAAAATCTGCTGGTGGTATTTTTGTATGTATTTTGGTTGGTAAAATTGTTTTCAGAACAACTTGATCATATCTGCAAATGTCTTGGTTTTCTATACCAGTCTGCTATATTTATTACCTTTCAAACAATTTATTGATTGTCTTCCATGGTTCGTATTGATAAGTGGAGGTCAGTGATAGCAGAAATCAACTTTGACATCGGGCCGGCCCGCTCCAAAAATTTTCCCGGCCCGACCCGGGGGGGGGGCAAAATTTGGCAGTATTTAGTTGATCTCTATAATTTTAGAGAGCGGGATTTCATATATTTTGGCATAGCATAAATTATGCTGGTTTCTGAATTTATAGACTTGAATTTTGACAATAGACTTGGATATACCCCTAAAATTGTTAAAAAAAAACTTGTTAAAATCTTTTTTCAACGAACATGATTTTTTCACTAACCTTGCATTTGGGCAAAAATTGTCGACATTGCTTTTTCAAAGAAACACCGACGGATAAGGTTTTCTAAAATTTTGGGTTTTTTCGGGACTTTTAGTGATATTAAAACTTTTATGATTTATTTAAGAGCATTGACAGTTCGTTCACAAATTTTAACAAAAAAGTTTTACAAAAATTTTTTTAAAGTCAAATTGATTTACTAGAAGTACTGAAATTTCAAGAAGAATAGCGGAACATTTTTACAACCAAAAGTATGAAAAAATCGAAAATTTAGCTATTCACGGACTGATTATCACAAAAACTTGTTAACAAATTTTTTATAGTAAATTTGTAACCTGAAAATAGAGTTTTAGGCCATACGCAAGTTGTTTTTTTTCCAAGTTTGATCGAAATTCGTTTTTTGGATGTTTTCGGGGTATTTAGATAAATCGCATCTAAATGTACACAAGAAATATAAAATATTGTTTTCAGTAGCCTTCCTGTGGCCATTGGCGGAGCACTGTCTTTCAGTTATGATTCTCAAAGAACATGCTACCAGCTATGTAAGAATTAATAAATTTCACCTTATTAGTGTTTTAGTGGCCACTAAACGGAAGATCAAAATACGAAGTTATTAGAATTGAAACCAGTATTCAGGTTTGTAGTTTAGAAACGCAAAAATTAACCGACTAATTTCAGGATATAACAATTGTTGAAAGTCGATGTGACAGAATTACGATTAAGAATTGTGGAGAAGAGGTATAGTCAATTGTTTGATATTTAAACTAATTAAGTAATTAAGGTTTGGAGTGCTAAAGGCTTTAAGGTGAAACGAGAAGGAGCTGAATTTGGTATCGAATTCGACTTGCCAACTGATTTGACAGTTGAACCTGGTGAATCAATCACGGTTAGTCATTCTACTAAAAAGATGATTTTACTCTCACAAACGCACTCACTCACTCACTCACTCACTCACTCACTCACTCACTCACTCACTCACTCACTCACTCACTCACTCACTCACTCACTCACTCACTCACTCACTCACTCACTCACTCACTCACTCACTCACTCACTCACTCACTCACTCACTCACTCACTCACTCACTCACTCACTCACTCACTCACTCACTCACTCACTCACTCACTCACTCACTCACTCACTCACTCACTCACTCACTCACTCACTCACTCACTCACTCACTCACTCACTCACTCACTCACTCACTCACTCACTCACTCACTCACTCACTCACTCACTCACTCACTCACTCACTCACTCGCTCGCTCATTTGCATGATTTAGTTCATTCCTCGACGAGGAATCGATGCTGAAGGCGTTATACGAATTGACGAATTCCATTATTTTGGAAGTGACATATCATCAAATGTTTACACCGTCCTCTTTGCTGCTGAAAAGAAATATTGTTATTTTTACGAGCATTTTGCTGACAGGAGAGAAGGCAAGAACAGTGAATGGATTGAAGTTCAACAGAAATCAAAACACAATGGAAGTCGCAGCACCTTACGTTTTTTGAAATATGAAGACGAAGGTGAATCTGTTCAATGGATTTATAGAGGAATGTTCATTCCTCCTCGCCCGGAGATTGACATTATTAAAATAAGAATACCTGTCATTCTGTAATCAAGACTATTTGTGTAATAAAATGTTAATGAAAAATTGGTTTAAAACTATTTCACAATAGACGCAGTCACATAAAACCCACATACACCCATACATACACATACATAAACACACACATACACACACACACACGCACACACACACACACACACACACACACACACACTTTTCGCTTTCTTCTTCATACATCGCTTTTATTTTTGCCAGACTAGGTTTCAAACCATCCAATTATCAAGCATCTCCCCATTAGCGTAATCTACGCAGATTTCGTCGTTTCGCCTGTTTTCGAAACTGTCCGCCCGCGTGAATGCACCCAAAATGCACTCTCAATACGCAGCTGTTGTTGGAGATTTGCCAAGTTTCTGTGTCTCTTTCGCTCTTGTTGTCTGCGCTCTCTCCTCATTTGCGTAACCTATGCTAAATTTTCTGTTCATCTGTTGCTTATAGGCAGCTTCTTGTCATTGCGCAGTTGCTCGTTTTAATTTCGCCTAAACCCTATGTCTTCCTTTGTTAACAACTTTCAAATATTTTCCTAACATTTTCAGACCCGCATATACCGGGGCCTCACCAAATCATCAAATTCTACGATTCGCGAAACTGCGAGCACTCTGCGGTTCTGAAATACCGCATCCGAGTCTGCAACTACTAAAGACGGCACGGTCGAAGTCGATGAACATCGCAAAAAGATGGTTGGTTGAGTTGCAAAAGAGTGAATTTGAGAGAGAGAGAGAGAGAGAGAGAGAGAGAGAGAGAGAGAGAGAGTTTAGTCTTGAAGGAAAAGTCAAAAGTCTCGGAAAGCAAATTAGGGGGAAAACCTGCGGATAACAGCGATTTTCCCTTCGCTAGCCAAAAACTGGCTCATAACTATGGACCGCAGACCATAATTTGCAGATTATTTTTTCGAATTTTAAGGTCAATTTTCCATCAGATAATACTCTAACTTAAACTTTTTCTTTTAACACTTTGAAATTTCATTCACAATGAAGCGATACATCACGCTTTGAAAATGCGAAATTTTGTTTTGTTTTTGTATTGTGGCCGTGGTTGGGAGGGGCTTGTCTGGCGAGGACACAGTTCCTGCTAAACAACGGATATATACTGGCTTGACTATAAAACTACTGTTTTTTATAGGTGTTTTGAAAATATTTATTTATTGCAAAGATTTTGCATATTTTTTTCGAATTTATGAAAACAGAATTACTTTCGAAAATGATAAAAATACACGTTTAAATGGCCTCGTGGAAAATGCGACATTTGACAATAGAGCACGCATTTGGCAGTGGAGCGGGAAAATTGCTCCGATAAAGAATAAGATTACATTTTTGAATACAGATTGTGAACGAGGGGGAGGATCGAAATTGCGTTTTTTATTCTTAAAATATAGAAAAACACCTGATTTGTCAAAACAATTTTGTCTCTTAAGTGCTCCTCACTTATTTTGCTTGTATTCCGGAGGGAATTGAAATCTTGCTAAAAGTGGCGCTACAATAATCCAATGTTTGAGGCTGTAAATGGACGTTTGAGTTCCCTTAGAATTTTTAGTTCTTAAAAGATTAAAGTTTGCATAACATCACAACTCTTAGATAAAATATGCCTCGGGTACTTGCATCTCATTCTGTAAAGCTTGTATTGTTATTAAAGGAGAAGGACCGCGTAAATAAAAATTTTCTGGACTTGTGATAAATGAGTAGATCTCATTCTTCTGATTCAAAAAAGTATCCCATTTATCGTTTTGGAGCAAAATGAACCAAATTAGGCGCTTTTGAAGTTTAGTCGAGAATATCGTTTGAATAGCGCGCAATTCTGCGTCTCCCTTTCAACCGCGCTCTCTCGCCTTTCTCTGCCGTGTACACCTGCACCGGTTGCAGTGCAAAACATATAAAAGGGGTATGTTTCGAAATCGTAGCAACGGTATCTATTCAATGAAGTTGTTATTACAAATATTTGAAAAACCAATTTTACGAGGTCCTTCCCCTTTAATGTGATAAAATGCGACGTAGCCCATAATTACACTAGGTGGTGGTCCCCGACTGGTCAAAAGGTCATCGATCCCGGCGTCCAGCCGGCCAGCCGATGGCCGTTCGGACCACCTGCCGGCCGTTTGTTTCTGTTCTAAACATGTGAGTAGGTGCTGGGTTTCACACGCCAAAAAACATTAATGGCATTGTAACCAACGTTTTTTTTATTTCTACCCCCTCCCCCCCGAAGCAAAACTGGAGGAAATGCTTACATTGTAATTCTTTAACATTGAAAAATTCAATTATACCATCTTACAAAATTGTTCACAGCCTCAAAATTGACCCAAATTTGGTCTTTCGCATTCTGAGAGCCTAAATATATATTCGCCATTTTGAAGTTTCATATCGAATTGAATTTGGGTAACGCAAGGGTAATTTACACAATCTATTTGGAAATTTATCAAACTATTTGGAATATGTGTTAGTTTACAGGCTAAAAAACAAAACGAACTGTTTAAAAGCTAAAATTTTGTGCAGGGAAATCCGAAAATCTTGAAAAAGAAAAAAGTACAAATCGCTTTTTAAGTTTAAACTTTCTGCCTCATAAGACGCCCAAACTAAAATCTTTAATTTCTTATTTTTTTTTAAAGCAAAAACGACATATTTTGAAAATTAATAGAATTGTTTTTTCACTGTCAAAGTGATGGAAAAATTTGTTTGCAGCTTTTAATTAAAATTTTCTGTAACGTTCGGGAAATACAAAACTTCTGACGAAATTTTCATTCTATGCAGAATTTATTTTGTTTCCTTCTCAATTTAGTAATGTTATATTTTTGAACATTTAAAAATATTTCAGCAGATCCAAAAAACGTGTTTCCAAACATTGACAAACGGTTTTATGGCTTTTTTGAATCTTTGTTCAATTTATGTTTATTTTTAGTCAATTACAAACTTTGTCGGCTTAACAAATCCTATTGAATTCATACACAAATAATTTTTAATAATTTGATCGTGGTCGGCCCAAGTCATAGGGTGAGCCAAAAATCTACCTAAAAGTCTCAGAAAGTCATACTTTGTCCAAATAAACACTTTTGACAACTTGTAGGCCAAATGACCAAAATGTGTGTGAGTGAGTGTTTGTGATTTTAGCTTCAAAAAATGGTTTTCAGGCGAATTTCATTGGTCTCATTAACGTTTTGCACTTTCACCTCATTTTGCGTTCAGTTTACACTTGATTGACAGGTGTTATGCCCTAATGACGCCAAAGTGTCTGTAGGTGACGGCAGTATAACTGGGTCATTCGATAAGGCAGTGCAAACACGTTCATGCGATCCAAACCATGCTCTTGCGGATTAAGCCACACTGTTTTCGATTTTTGGAGGTGTTCTTTTTGGAGAGAGAGAGAGAAACAGACATATAGAATTTTCGTTTCTAATCTGTTTTGCACTAATTACCCCGCCACACCTATCTATGCCTAATTGCATTTTCCCAGGCCAGGCGCCGGACTTTTGTGGGAAATGTGTCATGCATTAGCGACTTCAATTGGACCCTGCTGGTCCCTTTAACCGTAAACAGAGACTAGCAGAGAGAGAGAGAGAGAGAGCGAGAAAGAGAGAGACAGAGAAAGTCATGTTGTTTTCTTTTCTTTCGGTCACACTATAGCTGTCCTGCCGCGCCTAATACACAATTTCCCACACTGAATACCTGCCCGCTCATGGGAACACGACCTTTCTGCTTTACGCAATTTGGGAAGTTCACCGTCATTGCGTACCGGCCACGGACCATTGGCGGGAATTCAAAATTTTCCCCTGCGGGTGTTACGGTCGCTCAATATGATGCTGTCGACATGGGAAAGTTGATTGTTGTAAATTGTGTATTTTTTCATATTTTTGCCACATTTTTTGGTTTTTCATTAAGAAAATTAAATCAGAGTCGTAATTTTAACGAAATATACCGGAAAAAAAGCAAAAAAAAAAATTAGATAAATAAGGTCTTTTTCTTACCCAAGGGATCCCATTTAGGTTATAATGACACTGATCCTTGTGTTTACATTTTCTTTGGTATGTATGAACAGTTTTAAAGCATGTGTGCTCTTTTAAAGGCAAAAGCAAGGCTAGAACTCTTCAAACCCTACAAATATCGTGATTTCGTTCGATTTTTCTCATAAAATTAATTTATTACTCGGTTTTTCACTTTATACCACTTTTATTTGCTGTATTCGACTTGTTTGAACCGTGAAATAAAGAAACAGCCGCCCATTTAGGCGATTTCAATTGTTTTTGAGCCGCGCGGCGGCTGCGTCGCGGCTCGGCCGACGTTTCCATTACCGCCTACTTCCCGTCCAGAAAGGCCGTGGGAAGCCGGGCTACAAATCTATTAATTATTTTCCCGATGAACCATAAAATCGCTTGTGAAACGATTCCCAGTATTGTTTCCTTCGGCTTTTTAATATCCATTGTGTGTGTGCGTGTGTGTGTCTGTGTGAAGAAGAAAAGAAACTCATTCCTTGCCATTTTTTGCACTGTGTATATTGCGCAACCGTGTGTGCACTCGACTCGCCCGATAACAAAGTCCGGAAAACCAAGATAACGTTTTCCAACTCAAATCATCTTTCTTCAAAATTCTGAACATCTCACTTTGAAATTTTGAAAAAATCATGTTTTGCAAATTTTACCGCAGTTTCGTAAATAACATACGCCATTCTATTTTGGTCAAAATATTTTAAAAAAAAAAACGTTTTGAAAAAAATCGAACGTTTTGTCGTTCCAACTTTTTTGTATTAATGATTATTTATTTTAAACTATTAATGTTAAAACTTAAAATCTATTAAGTGTACTAATTAGTCGCTGACCTATTTTTTCTAATTACAGTTTCGAAAAAGTCGAAAAAGCGAGGCATCTGCGCTTAGAGCAAAACTCTGTGATCGCGTTATTTTAATCAGCTTTTAATCAGCGTCAAAAATAAGTCGAAATTTATTTCACTATTTAAAAAAAACACTTTCATTAATTACTTTTTCGACTTAAATTTACACTTTTAAGACAGACTTTTACACTGTTTCGCTTGGAAATATGCCAAAAATAAAGAAAAAAGCCCAAAATTAGGTAGTTTTGTAAGTTTTGTTTAGTTTTATAGTAAGGTTGTAATTTATTAAGTAATTTTTTAATATACCGTATCCGCGTCGTTCTCATAATGGTCCTAAAAGTTTTTTGGTTAAAGGTTTTAAAAAAAATCTTTTGCTTAAAGATACATTTCCAAAAAGATGTCAATAGAGTTAATTTTTCCTCTCTCTCTCTCTCTCTCTCTCTCTCATTATCTCTTAATACATTTTTTTCAGAAATGGCTTTTTCGATCAACTTCCAGACGCTTTCCGAGGAGACCCGCTGTGCCATTTTGAGCAAGGTTTGTTATTATTTTTAAAATTCTTTTACAAAATTCATTTTAAAAAAAAACCAACTTCTCTTCTTCAGATGACTCCTCTCTCTTGTGTAAGGATGAGAAAAACCGGCCGTTTTTTGGATCAATACGCGGAGAACAGGAAGAAGCACATCGGAGTGAGGCTGGACTCCCTGAAAATCAGCTGCCAGACGATGGAGTTCGACCACGAAGGGGTGAGTAACAAAAAACGCTTTGAAATGACAAAAGAAAGTGGTTTTATGCTTTAAAACAAGAAGCAACACAGTAATTCTCAGAGAGGATTCGATCCCCGGACCTTGCGGGTATGAAACAGACGCCTAACCGGCTGCGCCATTGAGAACCTTGCAATAAGCCGCCCAGGCGCGCTAAATCCAGTGCCGCGGGAACCACTTCGAATTCTGCATTTTTATACAGTTTTAATCTTCTTTTTCAATTTTAATTCACTCATTATTAAAATTTTCAGAACGAAGAAGCTGTGGTGACTGTGAGCCCTACGTTGTGAACAAGAACCCTACCCTCCCCTACGTCACCACAACGGAGATCTTTCGCTCCCTCTCCGGCTTCTCCTTCAAAAATATCAACTTTGTAAGTTAAATTTTACATTTAAAAATACCAATTTTTGAATTTAGTTCTCCACGTTGGAGCTGAGACCCAGGGATGCCCTCTTCTCCCTCCTTGGAGATATGAAAAAGAGGTGCTCCAACTTGGACCTGGTGCTCCAAGACCCCCGTTTGGTCGAAATTGTGAAACCGAAGGATGTCACAATGAGGTTGGAGTACTTTTCGCACCACCCTCATGTAAGGGCCGGGAATCAATCAATAATGAGATTTTTCATTTCAGACAGCTATTCCGGTACCATCTGCGTTGTCAATTATGGTGAGTTTGAGTTACAGTAATCTGGAAAAGCTACAGTAACCGTTAGAGTTTGAAATTCTGAAGATTTGGGTTCATTTTTGAATTCCAAAGGCCACTCGGCAGCCTTTGAATGCCGCCGCTTGTTTTAAGTGCGGCAGGCAGTCGCAGCGTGGCGGAGTGGTTGCGCTCTCGCTTGCAAATCTCACGACCCGGGTTCGATTCCCCACAGCGGCATTTTCATTTTGCTACTTGGAAACCTACTTATGACAGTAAAATCAGCCTAAAATTACATATTTAATTTCCAACAGTTGAAAAATCGACCAGTTTAAATCGCAAAAGTTCAAAAAAAACAAGCTTTTTTCAGCCGAACATGGAAAATCTCTACATTAGCATGGAGAACTGCGATCCTAATGGAGGCCCAGCCCTGATTCAGAAGATTAAGAGTGCCAAGACCATCCTTCTCTCGCCCAGGCACGTCCCAAGGAATGAAGTGTGTCAGCTGATGGGAGGCATCCTTTCGGTAAGAAAATGGTTATTGTAGCCCCTAGTTACGCTGTGTTTTAGGCTTGGCAGAAGGGAGAGTGCTTCGGAAGAATTGAGACCCTCCTCATTCAAAGTGGAGACATGGGGTGCTCGGCGGAACAAGCTGTGAAGAACTGGTACGCGCTTGCTGTAAAGGAGACGGCTTACGAAATGAGGGCTCCGGAGATTGAGACATCTGAGTCAGAGGGATCGGTGAGTTTTTCTCTAATTGCCTCATCTTACTCTCTCTCTCTCTCTCTCTCTCTCTCTCTCTCTCTCTCTCTAACTCTTCTTTTTCTAGGTCCGAGCCCGCGCTGAACTCAGAACCCCCTGGAGGGAAGGAGGAATGTTTACAATCACAGCCACCCACTACAAAAGAATCCAAGGCTGCGAAATCCAGCTCTTCTTCTTCACAGAAGGACAAGAAAGCATCTCTACGAAGAAAGTTTTCCCAAGGATATACATCGGCGGATACAGTTTGTAGATATTTATGCACAAATGGTTTTGATCTCGTTAAACGGGTTGTATTATTATGGGTATTAAAAAATTATTGATTTTTAACTGTCGCATCTTTTTTCTTTAAAAACGGGCCCACGCATTGCGTAATTCCCAATTCTGAAAATCGAATTTTAAAAAAAGATATTTCCGACAATCCACTCTGTGTATCGCCCGAGGCGTCAAACATCGAACTGAAGATAGGCACCACAACAAATTTTTGAAAATGACTATTTTTGAAGGAAAAAAATATCCAGTTGATTACTCAGAATCTAATTAAGAAATTCTTCTTTGCAAAATGAAATTTGGTTAAATTTGAACGGAGTAATTTAAGTTTGAATGGCGCGCCTCGAGGCGGAGGGATGCCACGCCCACTTTTGGCGACTGTCACGAGCAGCCGCCGCTGCATTTTCGGTTGTTTCCGCCTCGCGTTAACTGAATCTTGGGTAAAATAACAACAAATCAATTACGTAACAGTAAAAGAACAAGAATTTAACTACTTCTGATGAATAGACGGTAAATATTTTTTTCTAGCTCTCAGCGTGCCACCAGAAGGTATAAAGGCGCTTTATTTTACCAATTCGCGTCATGTGGGATATAAAATGCGTAATTTTAATTATTTTTATACAGTTTACGCAGATTTCATGCAAGAAAATAGTAGAAAATGAGCATTTTCAGCGAAAAACTCCAAAATCGGGGGAATTGACAAGGTGCCATGTTGTGATTGGGGCGCGCTTACTGAAGAATTCAATGCTTCCGCATTTTATTCAAAGCAAAAAAATGTTTCAACTTTACAAGATTTATACAAGAAAAATAGCGCATTTTGGAATTGAGCGCAGATAATTTTAAAATAATTAAAATTATGTATATTCTCAATTTCAATGCTAAAACGCCGCGTTAGCTATTTGTAAATTAGTTTTGTGCCCGAAAAACTGATTTTTCCGACATTGAGGCTGAATATCACCTTTTACACATTTCATCTTTCAACAAACGGTATACCATTCGAAAGATCGTCAATTTCTATATCATATTCCGTTTTTAAAACTTAAAAAAGTTCCCCGGGTAGCCAGGATTTGCCTCCTTTACGGCGCCAGAAAGTGGGCGGGGCTGCGGCGCCTGTGAAGAAAATACTGTCAGAAAACGAAAAATCAATATATTTCTTAAAAAGTTTACAATGAATTAGGTAATATATGGATTATCTAACACGCAGAATTCAATGAGAAATCTGCCGATACATGAAAATTCTGTTGTTGTGAGATATCGCTGGTTTTGCGGGTGGGGTCATAGTTTTGTACGGAATATGTATAATCACCGCTCCGACGACGGATTGTGGAGACCTTCGTCGTCTCAATCAATTCTTCGTCGTCACTATCATAATTCGGAAAAATCTCACACGATGTAACATGCAGCCAATGACGCAAATATTTCCTCTGCAAAATGCCCTTTATAAAGTTGAATTCAAAAAACTCACGAAGGCATCTTTGTTGGGATCGAACACTCCGAAATGAAATACATTGTACTGATAGGTAGTTATTAACATGAAAAAGAGAATGGACACTGAAATTTTCAAGTAAAATAACTTTTTGGCATTTCAACCTGGTAGGTCTTTGTAGAAGTACTTTTTAGATTCAAAAGAGGCGAGTTGGAAAATTGCGAATGGAGCATGAATACAGAAGAGAGTTAAGGCGTGCTGAAAAGCGAAAAATAGTTCAAAACACGCACACGCACACGCACACGCACACGCACACGCACACGCACACGCACACGCACACGCACACGCACACGCACACGCACACGCACACGCACACGCACACGCACACGCACACGCACACGCACACGCACACGCACACGCACACGCACACGCACACGCACACGCACACGCACACGCACACGCACACGCACACGCACACGCACACGCACACGCACACGCACACGCACACGCACACGCACACGCACACGCACACGCACACGCACACGCACACGCACACGCACACGCACACGCACACGCACACGCACACGCACACGCACACGCACACGCACACGCACACGCACACGCACACGCACACGCACACGCACACGCACACGCACACGCACACGCACACGCACACGCACACGCACACGCACACGCACACGCACACGCACACGCACACACGTTTTGTTTGTTATGTTTATCGCAAATGTGACAAACAGGATACTCGACTGTTGAGCCAGAAAGATTTCAATTTTCTGCACCCAGTTAGGGTTGGGGTTGATCTGAGCTACTCCAAATTTCATGTGAATGTGAGTAGTGCAGGCGAATGCCTTAAATGCATATTACAATGGATATGAATAGGGAAACCCATGGAAAGATGAGCGACCAGACCAACGCATGAAATGCCAATAGAAGATTTCTAAAATTAAAACATTTATTTGATCGTTTTTTTTCACTAACTTGCTGGTTTTACTTGGAGGTGGGTCGACAGCATTTTTAGTTGTCCTGAAATGCCAATTTTGTTCTCTGTCTCTGTCTCTGTCTCTGTCTCTGTCTCTGTCTCTGTCTCTGTCTCTGTCTCTGTCTCTGTCTCTGTCTCTGTCTCTGTCTCTGTCTCTGTCTCTGTCTCTGTCTCTGTCTCTGTCTCTGTCTCTGTCTCTGTCTCTGTCTCTGTCTCTGTCTCTGTCTCTGTCTCTGTCTCTGTCTCTGTCTCTGTCTCTGTCTCTGTCTCTGTCTCTGTCTCTGTCTCTGTCTCTGTCTCTGTCTCTGTCTCTGTCTCTGTCTCTGTCTCTGTCTCTGTCTCTGTCTCTGTCTCTGTCTCTGTCTCTGTCTCTGTCTCTGTCTCTGTCTCTGTCTCTGTCTCTGTCTCTGTCTCTGTCTCTGTCTCTGTCTCTGTCTCTGTCTCTGTCTCTGTCTCTGTCTCTGTCTCTGTCTCTGTCTCTGTCTCTGTCTCTGTCTCTGTCTCTGTCTCTGTCTCTGTCTCTGTCTCTGTCTCTGTCTCTGTCTCTGTCTCTGTCTCTGTCTCTGTCTCTGTCTCTGTCTCTGTCTCTGTCTCTGTCTCTGTCTCTGTCTCTGTCTCTGTCTCTGTCTCTGTCTCTGTCTCTGTCTCTCTCTCTGTCTCTGTCTCTGTCTCTGTCTCTGTCTCTGTCTCTGTCTCTGTCTCTGTCTCTGTCTCTGTCTCTGTCTCTGTCTCTGTCTCTGTCTCTGTCTCTGTCTCTGTCTCTGTCTCTGTCTCTGTCTCTGTCTCTGTCTCTGTCTCTGTCTCTGTCTCTGTCTCTGTCTCTGTCTCTGTCTCTGTCTCTGTCTCTGTCTCTGTCTCTGTCTCTGTCTCTGTCTCTGTCTCTGTCTCTGTCTCTGTCTCTGTCTCTGTCTCTGTCTCTGTCTCTGTCTCTGTCTCTGTCTCTGTCTCTGTCTCTGTCTCTGTCTCTGTCTCTGTCTCTGTCTCTGTCTCTGTCTCTGTCTCTGTCTCTGTCTCTGTCTCTGTCTCTGTCTCTGTCTCTGTCTCTGTCTCTGTCTCTGTCTCTGTCTCTGTCTCTGTCTCTGTCTCTGTCTCTGTCTCTGTCTCTGTCTCTGTCTCTGTCTCTGTCTCTGTCTCTGTCTCTGTCTCTGTCTCTGTCTCTGTCTCTGTCTCTGTCTCTGTCTCTGTCTCTGTCTCTCTCTCTGTCTCTGTCTCTGTCTCTGTCTCTGTCTCTGTCTCTGTCTCTGTCTCTGTCTCTGTCTCTGTCTCTGTCTCTGTCTCTGTCTCTGTCTCTGTCTCTGTCTCTGTCTCTGTCTCTGTCTCTGTCTCTCTCTCTGTCTCTGTCTCTGTCTCTCTCTCTGTCTCTGTCTCTGTCTCTGTCTCTGTCTCTGTCTCTGTCTCTGTCTCTGTCTCTGTCTCTGTCTCTGTCTCTGTCTCTGTCTCTGTCTCTGTCTCTGTCTCTGTCTCTGTCTCTGTCTCTGTCTCTGTCTCTGTCTCTGTCTCTGTCTCTGTCTCTGTCTCTGTCTCTGTCTCTGTCTCTGTCTCTGTCTCTGTCTCTGTCTCTGTCTCTGTCTCTGTCTCTGTCTCTGTCTCTGTCTCTGTCTCTGTCTCTGTCTCTGTCTCTGTCTCTGTCTCTGTCTCTGTCTCTGTCTCTGTCTCTGTCTCTGTCTCTGTCTCTGTCTCTGTCTCTGTCTCTGTCTCTGTCTCTGTCTCTGTCTCTGTCTCTGTCTCTGTCTCTGTCTCTGTCTCTGTCTCTGTCTCTGTCTCTGTCTCTGTCTCTGTCTCTGTCTCTGTCTCTGTCTCTGTCTCTGTCTCTGTCTCTGTCTCTGTCTCTGTCTCTGTCTCTGTCTCTGTCTCTGTCTCTGTCTCTGTCTCTGTCTCTGTCTCTGTCTCTGTCTCTGTCTCTGTCTCTGTCTCTGTCTCTGTCTCTGTCTCTGTCTCTGTCTCTGTCTCTGTCTCTGTCTCTGTCTCTGTCTCTGTCTCTGTCTCTGTCTCTGTCTCTGTCTCTGTCTCTGTCTCTGTCTCTGTCTCTGTCTCTCTCTCTGTCTCTCTCTCTGTCTCTGTCTCTGTCTCTGTCTCTGTCTCTGTCTCTGTCTCTGTCTCTGTCTCTGTCTCTGTCTCTGTCTCTGTCTCTGTCTCTGTCTCTGTCTCTGTCTCTGTCTCTGTCTCTGTCTCTGTCTCTGTCTCTCTCTCTGTCTCTGTCTCTGTCTCTGTCTCTGTCTCTGTCTCTGTCTCTGTCTCTGTCTCTGTCTCTGTCTCTGTCTCTGTCTCTGTCTCTGTCTCTGTCTCTGTCTCTGTCTCTGTCTCTGTCTCTGTCTCTGTCTCTGTCTCTGTCTCTGTCTCTGTCTCTGTCTCTGTCTCTGTCTCTGTCTCTGTCTCTGTCTCTGTCTCTGTCTCTGTCTCTGTCTCTGTCTCTGTCTCTGTCTCTGTCTCTGTCTCTGTCTCTGTCTCTGTCTCTGTCTCTGTCTCTGTCTCTGTCTCTGTCTCTGTCTCTGTCTCTGTCTCTGTCTCTGTCTCTGTCTCTGTCTCTGTCTCTGTCTCTGTCTCTGTCTCTGTCTCTGTCTCTGTCTCTGTCTCTGTCTCTGTCTCTGTCTCTGTCTCTGTCTCTGTCTCTGTCTCTGTCTCTGTCTCTGTCTCTGTCTCTGTCTCTGTCTCTGTCTCTGTCTCTGTCTCTGTCTCTGTCTCTGTCTCTGTCTCTGTCTCTGTCTCTGTCTCTGTCTCTGTCTCTGTCTCTGTCTCTGTCTCTGTCTCTGTCTCTGTCTCTGTCTCTGTCTCTGTCTCTGTCTCTGTCTCTGTCTCTGTCTCTGTCTCTGTCTCTGTCTCTGTCTCTGTCTCTGTCTCTGTCTCTGTCTCTGTCTCTGTCTCTGTCTCTGTCTCTGTCTCTGTCTCTGTCTCTGTCTCTGTCTCTCTCTCTGTCTCTGTCTCTGTCTCTGTCTCTCTCTCTGTCTCTGTCTCTCTCTGTCTCTGTCTCTGTCTCTGTCTCTGTCTCTGTCTCTGTCTCTGTCTCTGTCTCTGTCTCTGTCTCTGTCTCTGTCTCTGTCTCTGTCTCTGTCTCTGTCTCTGTCTCTGTCTCTGTCTCTGTCTCTGTCTCTGTCTCTGTCTCTGTCTCTGTCTCTGTCTCTGTCTCTGTCTCTGTCTCTGTCTCTGTCTCTGTCTCTGTCTCTGTCTCTGTCTCTGTCTCTCTCTCTGTCTCTGTCTCTGTCTCTCTCTCTGTCTCTGTCTCTGTCTCTGTCTCTGTCTCTGTCTCTGTCTCTGTCTCTGTCTCTGTCTCTGTCTCTGTCTCTGTCTCTGTCTCTGTCTCTGTCTCTGTCTCTGTCTCTGTCTCTGTCTCTGTCTCTGTCTCTGTCTCTGTCTCTGTCTCTGTCTCTGTCTCTGTCTCTGTCTCTGTCTCTGTCTCTGTCTCTGTCTCTGTCTCTGTCTCTGTCTCTGTCTCTGTCTCTGTCTCTGTCTCTGTCTCTGTCTCTGTCTCTGTCTCTGTCTCTGTCTCTGTCTCTGTCTCTGTCTCTGTCTCTGTCTCTGTCTCTGTCTCTGTCTCTGTCTCTGTCTCTGTCTCTGTCTCTGTCTCTGTCTCTGTCTCTGTCTCTGTCTCTGTCTCTCTCTCTCTACCTGGAATAATACTCCTTAATTGTTGTGCAAAAATTACACTTACATCTACGCTTAGTAACTTTTGTCGGTAAAATGGGATTCTTGCTTTGTTCCATTTCTGAAAAAGGGATTCTATGTTCGCATAAGCCACAAGTAATGAGCCCAATGATGCTCAGAATGTAATCTTAATGTAATATAAACTTAAATATATAATAAAAGTTTTAGAACTTGTGCAATAAATGGGCAAAAAGAAGTTTGCTTATACATATAGTTAGCATATAATCAGAGCGAGGGCGGATTACACTCAGGGATCGGGGCTTCACTCCAGGATTATCGATTTTTTGTGTGTAAACGATTGGAATGAAGGAAACGCCTCACTGCCCGGGGTTCTCAAATGACGGGCCGGGCCGATTTTTTGGGAACGCCCGGGTTTTATAATTTTTTTTTATAATTTTGTGTAAAACGATACAATACTTTTTTAACTGATTCAAATAACTTAGTAATATTTGTTAAAAACATATAAGTCAGTATTAGGTGAACAAAAAAGAAGGTCACCAACCGGGATCGAACCCTGGTCGTGTGGGTGGCAATTCGAAAACACAAAAATTCAAATATGCGGGTGGCGCAAAAATGAAAAAGCGTTTTTTTCTGTCTGAATTCGATTTTTTATGATGACTTTTACCCGTTTCCTGCAATAAAGCCTTTTTGGCAGAATTCCTATTTGGCTGTCGATATATTTCGATACACCTTTCTCATTGTATCTCTCTCTCTCTCTCTCTCTCTCTCTCTCTCTTTCTCTGTCTCTCTCCATAATGGCTTTAGCCTCAATCGCATGGGAAATCCTCATTGTTGTCGTAAAATCTCTGCCAGATTGCCTCTGATCTCAATTCCCCATGGGTGCTTATCGCAAAAATTTAGTTCTCCAACTTGCATCCTGGTGCAAAAGAACAACAAAAACACGTATACAGAGAAAGAGAAATGATTCAGATATGTATCAGCAGAATGTGTGTGTGTGTGTGTGTGTGTGTGTGTGTGTGTGTGTGTGTGTGTGTGTGTGTGTGTGTGTGTGTGTGTGGTGTGTGTGTGTGTGTGTGTGGGTGTGTGTGTGTGTATGTGTTTGTGAGAAAATCTTAGAACTCCTGAGCTTTATAATACAAATCACAGTTTTAAACAAAAAGGTGTGGTGCTCGATAGCATATCACCACCGTACAAAGAACCAAGAAACAGCTAAAAGTCACGAAGCATAATCGATCGATAACCATAGCTGCGAACATCCAGTCGGCTTTATTCTTGTTCATCATTTCCTAAAAACAGTTGAATTTAATACTCGGCCCAGAAGGTGTCAAAATGTGACCAACCTCTTTGCGAACTCTGGCTGAGATCACCCTCAATTCCTCCATAAGGGCGCCAAATTGGCCTTCATCGAGGGTAGTTTTACAGAGAGATTGAGACTTTTCTTCGTCTGGAGGGGGCCTTTGCTGAAATTAACCCATGTTCCAGCTCAATACTTCAAGAGGCACACACACAAACACACACGCACGCAGACACGCACGCACGCACACACATACACACACACATATACACACATAGACACACGCACACATACACGTACATACACACATACACACATACACACATACACACATACACACACGCACACATACACGCACGCACGCACACACATACACACACATATACACACATACACACACGCACACATACACACATACACACACATACACACACGCACACACACACATACACACATACACACATACACACTCATACACACACGCACACACACACACACGCACACACGCATACATACACACACTGACGTTATACTGGTAAGGTGAATGGTTAAGCTGGGTTGAGTTCAAAGTGGCATACTGTTTTTCCTGAGGCGCCGGCCGTTTTCGAACATCGAGGCAACCACCTAATTTTAGCATTTAAAGTCCTTAAGGTCTTACTTACCGCTACAGAAGTCAAGGTGTACGTTCTTTGACTTATGTTGGCCTCGTATCCGACTTTGCACGTCTACAAGAAGGCCTTTCCGATGACAATGGCCATTTTCGTTGAAGAGGGAGAAGGGAGGAGGGCGTTCGATGCACAGGAGGGAGGGAAGCCAGTCGAGGAGGACTTTTCTGACCTGAAAAGAGGATTTTACAAATGTCCTCCTGTCACTCACTCACTCACTCACTCACTCACTCACTCACTCACTCACTCACTCACTCACCTCACCTCACCTCACCTCACCTCACCTCACCTCACCTCACCTCACCTCACCTCACCTCACCTCACCTCACCTCACCTCACCTCATGTCTCTCTGTTTCTCTCTCTCTCTCTCTCTCTCTCTCTCTCTCTCTCTCTCAAACCCACAAAAGGAGTCATTGGTCGGTGACTCTCCGGAGTCCTATGATGAAAATTCAAAGCCAGTACAGAACACACCACACTGGCTCCAACTTCAAACATAATACAAGAGAAATAAACCTCTGTAAATGTTTTTTTTAAGAATTTTAAAACAAAAAAAAACTACCTATAAGAGGAAGAGCATCGCTGGTTTGAGGCATAGCTTCAGCCACCATTAGCATAAAAACGCACAATGACATGAAAATGGTTACACCTGAAAAATTGTGGTTCAGCTGGTTTTGGCACGGCTTTTTATCAATCTACTTTTTTTTGATTACGGGTTTTTTTATTACGGTAACCTATACTTTCACTGTGTGTTAAGACACAGCTGCACATTCCATGCCCAATAAAATTTTTCCAATTCATTGCGATAATCGCCCAATTATCTAATTATTCATAAATTGGATGGGTTCGTAAACAATTTTGAGGAATACGTCTCCGCGTTAGGGTTTTTTGGCTGTACGCAAAACCGCGTGAGAGTTAAAATGCCCACAATTCGAAAAAACTCACATGACTAATTAACTTTTGCAAAAACGGACAATAATTACCCAATTATGTAATTACTAAAAATGAATTAGAACATTTTAACCATATTGGGAGATATAAAAACACAATTTCGAACAAAAGCCAAATCGTTGGGGGCACATTTTTGATCTCACGTCACATTGAGTACTGTGAGGGAAAGAGTGTTTTCATTTTTTCGCCATTTTACCCAAATTAGGAAGATTAAATAACTTAGAAATAATCGATTTCGCGCTAAAGCTACACCAGCTGAATACATTTTCCATCTCACACAAAATTGCGTGCAGGGAGAGAAAATGCGCTTTTAATTTAGTTTTGTTGCAAAGTTTTCTTCTATAATTTTCATTTTGAAAAAATGGCGTTTTTCTAGAAACGTTGTTTTGCGTATCCGCTGAGAGATCGCTTTTCACTCCATGTACGCAAAACGGCGTCGGAAGGAAAACGTCAGTCTTTGAAGCCGTTTTGTCTTTAAAATGACAAGAAAAATACCGAAACTCACATAAATTCAGCTTTTCTCCAGACTCGGCAGGCAGAGTGAAGCCCAAAAGAGCCAAAGCTGATATGAGCATTGAGGGTAGGATCAGGTTGAAGCCGTAGTAAAGGGTCCTTCTCCTTATGGATATGGTAAATGTGACATCGTAGTAAGGCTCTGGGCAACATTCGTAGTAAAAGATAGAGCGCTTTGATTGGAGACCTAAAAATTTCTTTAGGGATTGAGAGAAAGCTAAAGTTACTCAGAAGCTCCCACTCTCCGTTGGGTTGATAGGTTCCGGAGGAGATGGTGGCGTTGCGGAGGTCGGTGAAGAAGCCGGAGTAGGTCCAGGAGCCGAATTTCATGGAGCAGTGCTGCAAAAGAGGTGCATGATGTGTGTGCGTGTGTGACAAACCTGGGTATCAAATGGAAAGTAAGCAATGTCAATAGAGCAACTGCTTCGAATCACTGCTGGTGGGATCCAGGTCACGTTTCCGTCACTGAAATAAACAATTTAGCTGTGGCCAAATTGGATTCCTGCCAAAAAAGCCTTGACGCAGCTATCGTGCCATATGCAGGCGAAAATAGGGTGTAAAAATCGAAGACGCAGAGAAAAAGCGGCTTTTTTCGCCTTATAACCAAGCATGGCAACGGGCCGGCCCGAGCCGGCCCGCTCCAAAATTTTTCACGGCCCGGCCCGGGCCGGCCCGACTCAACCGAAAATTTATGCCTTTTTTCAATGAAAAAATTAAAGAAAACGAAAAAAAAATTTCGGCTCGGCCCGGCCCGGCCCCAAATTTTGCCATGCTTGCTTATAACTTAACCCGCAGCTCTCTAAACCCTTTTTTATCTAATTCTCGTTTCTTAGTCCGGTTCTATTCCATTCTAGCGTCATCTGGCGGAAATAGGGGTCCATGGGAGTAGGGGTCCACGAGAATATGGGTTCATGGCCTTAGGGGTCCATCGAAAAATGAGTTTTTCGGAATAGAGGTCCATGGGAATGGTGGTCTATGGACATAGGGGTCCATGGAACCTCAATACGTTTTTACTTGTTTCCTTTCCCACTTTATAGTAAATTACACTAATGATCAATATGAGAATATCTGAAAATTAACCGCGCGCCGCGTCAAAGTCAGATTTTAGTGAACAACGATTTTGAGAATTCAAAAAATCTAAACATGGTTTTATGTACTTTCAAACATGCTCTTTCACGTAAAGTAATTCAAATAATCTGAAAATCAGCCGCGACCGCACAGCATCGATTAAAAGGTGCAAAACTGACCCATTTTGGGCCCATTTCGCGCACAAAATTGAATGCCACTTTGTTCGACGCGAACCAAAAAATACAAAAAAAATATTTTTGAAATCTACTTTTTACAGCGCATGCAACCATGTAATTCTCATGTCAAAAAACAAAAGTTTTTTGAAAATGGTGTCACAACGATTTTAAGATTTTCGGAAAAAGAAAAATTCGCTATCGATCTACTTTTTCTGTTGATTTCAAAAATCACAATCTTAAATCGTGAAAATGATTTTGAAGCCCGCTGTGTCGATTCTAAGTGCCGAAATAGGCCGCCAATACGGCGCCAATCGCGCCCAAAAAAGTAGGTCACCCAATAAACGCCGCATCCGCAGCCGCTTTTTCGGAAACGCATAACGTATCGCGGATAACCTTAGCAAATTTTAAGTCAAATATAAACATTTAAAAAAATTTTATCTCAACTGGTTTGAATAAATAAAAATAATGTAATTTCAGATAAAACATTTCTCCGTTTACTATAGTAATTGAAAAGGTTAAATCTGAAAAAAAACACTATGCAAAAAAAACGTTAGAGTAAGAGAGAGCGTTAGCCTTAAGATTAGAGTAAGAGAGAGCGTTAAAGTTAAGGTTAGAGTAAGAGAGAGTGTTAGCGTTAACGTTAGAGTAAGTGAGAGCGTTAGCCTTAAGATTAGAGTAAGAGAGAGCGTTAAAGTTAAGGTTAGAGTAAGAGAGAGTGTTAGCGTTAACGTTAGAGTAAGTGAGAGCGTTAGCCTTAAGATTAGAGTAAGAGAGAGCGTTAAAGTTAAGGTTAGAGTAAGAGAGAGTGTTAGCGTTAACGTTAGAGTAAGTGAGAGCGTTAGCCTTAAGATTAGAGTAAGAGAGAGCGTTAAAGTTAAGGTTAGAGTAAGAGAGAGTGTTAGCGTTAACGTTAGAGTAAGTGAGAGCGTTAGCCTTAAGATTAGAGTAAGAGAGAGCGTTAAAGTTAAGGTTAGAGTAAGAGAGAGTGTTAGCGTTAACGTTAGAGTAAGTGAGAGCGTTAGCCTTAAGATTAGAGTAAGAGAGAGCGTTAAAGTTAAGGTTAGAGTAAGAGAGAGTGTTAGCGTTAACGTTAGAGTAAGTGAGAGCGTTAGCCTTAAGATTAGAGTAAGAGAGAGCGTTAAAGTTAAGGTTAGAGTAAGAGAGAGTGTTAGCGTTAACGTTAGAGTAAGTGAGAGCGTTAGCCTTAAGATTAGAGTAAGAGAGAGCGTTAAAGTTAAGGTTAGAGTAAGAGAGAGTGTTAGCGTTAACGTTAGAGTAAGTGAGAGCGTTAGCCTTAAGATTAGAGTAAGAGAGAGCGTTAAAGTTAAGGTTAGAGTAAGAGAGAGTGTTAGCGTTAACGTTAGAGTAAGTGAGAGCGTTAGCCTTAAGATTAGAGTAAGAGAGAGCGTTAAAGTTAAGGTTAGAGTAAGAGAGAGTGTTAGCGTTAACGTTAGAGTAAGTGAGAGCGTTAGCCTTAAGATTAGAGTAAGAGAGAGCGTTAAAGTTAAGGTTAGAGTAAGAGAGAGTGTTAGCGTTAACGTTAGAGTAAGTGAGAGCGTTAGCCTTAAGATTAGAGTAAGAGAGAGCGTTAAAGTTAAGGTTAGAGTAAGAGAGAGTGTTAGCGTTAACGTTAGAGTAAGTGAGAGCGTTAGCCTTAAGATTAGAGTAAGAGAGAGCGTTAAAGTTAAGGTTAGAGTAAGAGAGAGTGTTAGCGTTAACGTTAGAGTAAGTGAGAGCGTTAGCCTTAAGATTAGAGTAAGAGAGAGCGTTAAAGTTAAGGTTAGAGTAAGAGAGAGTGTTAGCGTTAACGTTAGAGTAAGTGAGAGCGTTAGCCTTAAGATTAGAGTAAGAGAGAGCGTTAAAGTTAAGGTTAGAGTAAGAGAGAGTGTTAGCGTTAACGTTAGAGTAAGTGAGAGCGTTAGCCTTAAGATTAGAGTAAGAGAGAGCGTTAAAGTTAAGGTTAGAGTAAGAGAGAGTGTTAGCGTTAACGTTAGAGTAAGTGAGAGCGTTAGCCTTAAGATTAGAGTAAGAGAGAGCGTTAAAGTTAAGTGTTAGAGTAAGAGAGAGCGTTAGTCTCAACGTTAGAGTAAGAGAGAGCCTTAGCAAAAACGTTAATGCAGAGTTAAGCTTAGATATAGAGAGAAAATCAAAGTTAAGTTCAGAATCAGAGAGAAATTCAGAGTTAAGCTTAGAATTAGAGAGAAATTCAGAGTTAAGTTCAGAATTTGAGAGAAATTCAGAGTTAAGCTTAGAATTAGAGAGAAATATAGGGTTAAGCTTAGAATTAGAAAGAAATTCAGAGTAAAGCTTAGAATTAGAGAGAAATTTAAAGTTAAGCTTAGAATTAGAATGAAATTCAGAGTTAGGCTTAGAGTAAAAGAGAAAAATTCAGAGTTAAGGTTAGAGTAAGAGAGAAATTTAGTGTTAAGGTTCGAATAAGAGAGAAATTTAGCGTTAAGGCAATAGAAACGAGAGAAAAAATAGTTAGAATTAGAGAAAGAGAGAATTTGACCTGAATAAAAGTTTGATCTAAGGTTGGATAACCTTTTACAAAGTCAGGCAAAAGGGAATGAATTGAATTTTGAGGGTCCCATAGCGAAACGCGCCAGATAGCAAAGATTGTGCATAAGTCAATCAGATTACATAATTAAGCTGTGGAACTTGACAGTTCCATAGTGTAATTAAAGGAACAGCTGTGAATAAAGTCAAATTCAAATCCCGAGGCGATGGCGCGCCAGATTGCAAAGTTTGTTATAATTCCAGAAACTTACGTAATTAAGCTGTGAAACTTGGCAGACTCATAGTGTAATTAAGAGTGCAGCTGCGAATAAAGTCAGATTCAGGTCCTGAAGCGGTGGCGCGCCAAATTGCAAAGTTAGCGTATAAGTCATCAAGTTTACATAATTAAGCCGTGCGACTTACAGGTTTATACTGTAATTGAAGGTGAGTCTTTTGACGATATTAAGCAATTTTGATATGTTTTTCCTTTTTTACGATTTTAAACCTCTCCTTTATCTTTTTATATTTTTATCTTTTACAAAAAATCGGTATCCCGGGCTGGCCCCCGATTTTGCCATGGTTGGTCACCGAAACGAAAAATACTGCATCAGGTTTTAATAAAACCATGCAAAAATGTAAAAACCATGCTAATTTAAAACACAAAAAACTTTACAAACCTGAATGACAGTTAGTGGCCCAACATGTACATTTTTATTGTGTAAAAACACCGATTTTTTTTGTAAAAGATAAAAATTGTCAATTTCTATTGCCAAAATCTTTGGCCGACTAGGAATGTGTTTGCAGGAAACAAATAGGACGAGAAAAACTGGAAACACAAAACTGAGAATGGAAAAAGAGAAAATGGTTTAAAAACAGAGAAAAAACTTGGCCAGAGTGGTTTAAAATCGTAAAAAGGGAAAAAACATGTCAAAATTGCTTAAAGGGGAAGGACCGCGTGAAATTTTTTTTCTGGACTTGTCATAAATGAGTAGATTTCTTTCTTCTGATTCAGAAAAGTGCCCCACTTTCTCTTTTTGGAGCAAAACGGACCAAATTAGGCGCTCATGAAGTTTTGTCGAAATTATCGTTTGAATTGCGCGCAATTCTGCGTCTCTCTTTTCCCCGCGCTCTCTCGCCGTTCTCTGCCGTGTACACCTGCACCCTTTGCATTGTTCGGCCGTGTATACCTGCACCGGTTGCAATCCAAAACATATAAAAGGGGTATGTTTCGGAATCTTGGCAACGGTTTCTATTCTATGAAGTAGTTATTACAAAGATTTGAAAAATCAATTTTACGAGGTCCTTCCCCTTTAATAGCTTCAAAAAACGAGTAAAAAAGTATTGAGGTTACCCTTATTCCCCCATTTACCCCTATTCCCGCCAGATGACGCTAGAATGGAATAGAACCATGACTTTTTCGTATATATTAACTTAAGCCATCTTTCATTAGTCCTTAATTTTGTCATCAGTCCTTAGTTTTTTCCCCCTATATCTTAGCCTTTAGCTCTTACTCTGACCGTTGTTAGATTTTAGTCCTTATCGTTAGACCTTATTTTATGCCCTCAGTCTGTTCTTCTAAGTCATGCCTCCCTAATATTTGCGCTCTAGTCTTTAGCCTTTAGGTTTTAGTCCTTAACCCTATCCTTCTACTTAAGTATTAAACCCATAGGTCATATCTCTGAGTTCTTTCTCCTTAGCTGTTTTGGTCTTAGATAAAAAATAAACATTGTATTTATCCAAATAATCATGTCTCCCGGGCGTTACCGCTTTCTTTTCCTTATATTGTTTCGAAACTGATTGTGAGCATGCTCAAAACAAGGGTTATAAAATGATTAGATTTTGTTGTTTCTTAGAAGTCTGCAAGTTTTCTTTATTTCTAAATACGAAAACAGTTTTTACAAGTGCTACTATTTGCGGGTACAAGTTGACTAAGGAAGCCAAAATAGAAAAATGCTGAAACGGTTTTCGGCCTAAATGGGTTTGTTTCTATTTTATTTTGCGTGTTGTTTCCCGCATTGCTTTTCTCGTGTAATTCTATTTAAGATTACATTATGATAACAGAAAAATTTTTTGCAATGCGAGCGCGAGCCGCCAAAGTCATATTTCCCTAGCATACGTGGCTGACCGCCCTGATGCGTTTGCGGTTTCTACCTTACATGGAAAGTATTTCAGGTTAAGGTGGCCGATTGAATCGAGGTATATCTCACATGGTAGCCCTTTGGATAAAACTTAAGGGGCCGGTTTCAGTTTCTGCTAAGGAGCACCCATTTTCGAGAAAAACGATTTTTAAATTTTCATTTGCCACACTAGTAGACCGTCCAGCGCGCAAATCACCCGCCCGCGGCAGCTACGAAAATGTAATTTGGTGGTCAAGTGGTTAAGCGGATAGACTGTGAATATAAAGGTTTTTGGTTCGAACCCACTATATGCTGTTTTATTTTTTCCTGAACTTTGTGATAGTTTCGCCAAGTTTTGGAGCAAAAAGTTTTTTTTTAAATCTTTGCATTTAATACGTATTGAGTTGGCCAATGTGCGGTTTGTGTTCCAAATTGGCAATTGAGTATCTCCGTTAAACGATGTTTCAATTGGCACCAAAGATAAAAAATGTCGAAATTTCTTAAAACAAAACAGCATATAGAGGGTTCGATCCAAAAACCTTTATATTCACAGTCTAACCGCTTAACCACTTGACCACCAAATCACATTTACTTAGCTGCCGCGGGCGGGTGATTTGTGCGCTGGACGGTCTACCAGTGTTGCAATTGAAAACTTAAAAATCGTTTTTCTCGAAAATGGGTGCTCCTTAGCAGTAACTGAAACCGACCCCTTAAGTTTTATTCAAAGGGCTACCAAATGAGATATACCTCGATTCAATCGGCCACCTTAACCTGAAATACGTTCCATGTTAGACCTGTCTACTTAGTTTTTTTAGCCACCAGCTCTTACTTTTTAGATTTTAGCTCTTACTGGTTAGTCCGTTTCTCTCAGCCTTTAACCCGTAGTTCCTTATTCCCCAGTCATTAGTCTTTCTTAAATCCTGAATTATTAGTGAGCTAATAGATAAGGATTGCTTTCTAAGGACCAAAGACTACGGGCTAAGGGCTTCACTCTTTCCCTCTCCTCTTTTCCCCTTTTTCCTGCCCCAAATAAGCTGTTCCATTGCCGCACCCTCTAATCGTAAGTGTTCCCTCGACGGCTCGTTTTCTTCGGAACGGCACAAAAAGTGACTTACGCGCCCTGCCGGCCGCCCCAAATGGCCATGTGATCTATGACAACTACATAAATATTCTCCCCCGCTACATCCTAGGTTTAGTCCGTTTGGACTGGAGTTATGGGGTTGGGTAGATCAAAGTTCAAACTACAACTCATCGGGTATTGGGGTTTGGTATATCAATGTTCAAGCTACAACACATCGACTAGATCGATTAGAGAGATCAAAGTTCAAACTACAACTCACTGCTTTAAGTAAGTGATTTGGTAGATGAAATTTCAAACTACAACTGATCTAGTGTTGGGATTATGTAGACCAAAGTTCAAACTACAACTTATATAGTGTTGGGATTGGGTAGATCAGAGGTCAAACTAGAGACCTCGAATTATTCGATAGGGCAAAGTTCAAACTACAACTCATCGAGTATTGGATTTGGTTGTTCAAACTACATCTCATAGATTAGGATTGGGCAGATCAAAGGTCAAACTACAACACATGGAGTAGTGGGATTGGGTAGATCAAAATTCAAGCTACAACTCACTGAGTATTGGGATCACACTACAACTCATCTAGTATTAGGATGGGGTAGATCAAAGTTAAAACTTCAACTGATCTAGTCTTGGGATTGGGTAGATCAAAGTTAAAACTACAATAAATCGAGTATTGGGATTGGGTAGATCAAAGTTCAAACTACACCACATCCAGTAAATCGAATGGGTAGATCAAAGTTCAAACTACAACTCATCAAGTGTTGGAATTTGGTCGAACATAGAGTCGAGCGATTAGGTAGATCAAAGTTCGAACTACAATAAATCGAGTATTGGGATTGGGTAGATCAAAGTTCAAACTACACCACATCCAGTAAATCGAATGGGTCGATAAAAGTTCAAACTACAACTCATCAAGTGTTGAAATTTGGTCGATCAAAGTTCAAACTACAACACATAGAGTCGAGCGATTAGGTATATCAAAGTTCAAAATACAACTCATAGGGTAATTCGATTGGGTAGATCACAGTTCTAACTACAACTCATCTATTGTTCGGATTAGGTAGATCCAAGTTCAAACTAAAATTCACTGCTTTAAGTAATATGATTCGGTAGATCAAAATCCAAACTACAACTCCTCGGGTATATTGAGATTGGGTAGATCAATGTTCAAACTACAACACATCGAGTAGATCGATTGGGTAGATCAAAGTTCAAACTACAACTCACTGTTTGATAATTGCGTTGACCGGCCAAGTCGAGTCAAAGTGTTGATCTACCGAATTATACAGTAGTACATCAGGTTTCCAAATATTTGCGATGGGTAGTCGGACCTCTTTTATGCCTCCGAATTCCGCCGGATCCCACTCCAAGTAGTGATCAATCCAGGACTGAAAACTTTTTCGTTCGGGACCCAATCTCTGAACCCTTACCATTCTCAGCCACACATTGGACTGCATGATCTGGTGCTTTTCGTCCTGAAACGGAGAAAAAAGTTAAATCGAATCAGGCGCAATTGCTTTGTTTTCTTGGGGAAACAACCCCGCATGATGTGCTCATAATAGGGCCTGCGAACGGCCGATGTGGCTGGGAGGACCAGGAAATATGGCGTCTCGGGGGAGCGATCATAGAGGGGAATAGGGTGCGAATCAAAGGGCAGAGGGCAGAGGAGTAGGGTATGATTGAGAAAGTGGTTGTTTAAAAAGGTATAACAAACTTTCCGAATTTGCGGTAAAACTTAAGGCGGGCTAAAGGAAGACAGGAAGGATGAGGCAGGCGACTGTGAGGGCATTTGGGGAAAAAAGGAAAAAAGGATGAGTCAGTTTTAAGCGTGTTTCCACGTTGAGAAAAAGGCAAACATGGGTTTTTGTGAGATAATTGGCCCAAAATTACAATATAGCCGTCGCCAAATGGAAATCGGCGAGAAAAACGCTTTTTCTATGTGTCTTCGCTTTTTCCATGCTATTTTCGCATGCGTATCGCACGAATGCTGCATTAAGGCTGTTTTGGCCGGGTTCCAATTTGGCGGTAGCTATAAAACCTCTCGCTCAAAAACATTTTGAAACTTATTGGTCAATATCGAAGCCAGGGTTTCGGTAGGCACCTGAGACCAGGGTTACGGTGGGGTACTGTAATTTTTCAAAACTGTTCAAAATAATTTAGAGTAGTTTAAAGACGTTTGCAGTGAATAAATCAGCACTGAAATGCCAAAACTTCCCTATGGTTCCACATAGGAGTCGATAAACGTCGTCAAAAGTTTTGCGTTTGAAATTGTAGTTTCCCCATTTTTCAACCCGTCCTAAAAGGGCTGCAAAACTCACTATAATAACAGAATGATGTGTCACACTTTTGCGCATCTCTTGATCTGTCAAAGTCCGATAAAATTCCTTAACCATCATGTCGAAAATCGATTTTCGGAAAAATCGATTATCGAATTTTACACTGACAAAGATTTCAATTATACTCGTCGCCCAGCGAGCTTTCCTAGCCGGCAGCGGGAAACAAACGGCTTTTTATCTGCGTCTCCGCGACTTGCACACTATTTCGCGCGTTAGATGTGCAGACCATCGAAATTTTAGGAAAGGTCCGTGGGCGAGGAGTATACCAAAGACTTTGAGGGCTTCACTGGCCTAACAAATTACAACAAATAGGTTTTTTAGACAGACATTTTTGGGACAATATAGGAAAGCAGGCGTTTGGTGAAACAAACAAGCCGATTAAAACACAAGAGAAACTGCGACAGTGGCAGAATTTAATTGAAAAAAGCGTGAGAATCTGTGTTTCGAAATAAGGAAAACGCGACCGAATTAGGTGAGGCAGAAGGGGTCATAATTCTCACTAGAAGGGCCTGCCCGCGGGCCGAAGCGGACCGGTCCGAAGGCCGGCACTGCCCAAGTTTAAAAAAACGTGAAAAAGTAAGTGAGATTATACTTGGTAGAATGTTTCAAATCAGACAAAGATATTGTGACACTGCAAGAATTAGAAAAGAGCCTACAAACAGAAAGGACAACTTGATTTGCGAAATATCCTACACAGTGATGTGCCAATGTCAGTCGTATAAATAACATTCAGCACAAAAAATCAAGAGTTAAAAAAGTAAAATGTGAGAAACCAGAATTTTCAAAATTTGAAGGTTATGAATTTCAAATCACCAAGTGCAATGAACAAAAAAGCCGAAGTGTATCATTGCGAAAAACTTGCAAAATAAGCATTGTGGAAACAAAGTTATAAAGGTATTTATGAAAGTTGAACTCACAAT
>OZ059902.1:21028517-21058517 GCA_964057215.1 Oscheius myriophilus
TGAGTGAGTGAGTGAGTGAGTGAGTGAGTGAGTGAGTGAGTGAGTGAGTGAGTGAGTGAGTGAGTGAGTGAGTGAGTGAGTGAGTGAGTGAGTGAGGGAGTGAGTGAGTGAGTGAGTGAGTGAGTGAGGGAGTGAGTGAGTGAGTGAGTGAGTGAGTGAGTGAGGGAGTGAGTGAATGAGTGAGTGAGTGAGTGAGTGAGTGAGTGAGTGAGTGAGTGAGTGAGTGAGTGAGTGAGTGAGTGAGTGAGTGAGTAAGTGAGTGAGTGAGTGAGTGAGTGAGTGAGTGAGTGAGTGAGTGAGTGAGTGAGTGAAAAAGGCAATTTTTCATGAAAACTCATCTATCCGTGACACAAGGGGCTGGAATGCAAGGTTTCGGTAATAAATGGGTCTCCGCGGAACTTCTTCAGCTACTAAAACGGATTACGATCAAAATATTATGCAGCAGGGAAGGCGCAGTAATGCAACGGAGGAGTAAAAACATAATAAGCGGGATGAGAGAAGGGTCTGGAAGACGAGGGAAAAACGTCTCACTCTTTGAGGAAGTTCCCAGGGATGAATCGCTTTCTAAAAAATGTCATCAGTTGGGAAAACAGATAATTCTTTTGAAAAAAAAGCGCGCCAAATTGTTTTAAGCTCCTTTGGCGCGCCAAAATGAGATCATTTGACCTCATTATCAGTGATTTCTGTATGTTCGCTTTCTTTTTTCCCCTTTTTCCTGCCCAAAATAATCAAATTCAAACAATTTCAAAAACTTCATGACAATTTCGATTTTTGTCGCCTGTTTTTTCTGTGTCTCTTCACACAGCACAATTCAGGATTAAGTTAGATCAAATTATTAATCAATAACGTGTATCAGTTCTGGTAGGTCAAAAACAAGTATACTGTTTGACCTACTAAAAGTGAATTATCTCCTAGTAAATTTATCGAAAATTCTACGGCCATTTAACAATTAACAGCACTTAGATATAATAGCAGCACTTAGATCAAATTTTACATCGTTAACAAAGGATAGAAGCACCAAAAAGAATAGTTCCAAAGTTTGTATTGTGTACTATTTTCTTCCACACGGCGTGTTTTGAATTACGGTATTTTTACTTTGAATGGCGATTTTATAATTTGTTTTACCGTAAAAAAACATAAATTACAAAATCAATTAAAGGATTTTTATGGTTATCAGCATTAGAAATAGACTCAGATCGTTTTCGTTTGTCCAAAAATAGAGTAAGCAAAACAGCAAAATTCGGGAACTCGTGGGGATTTAAAATCGGTAAATACTATGGGTAGAGGAAAATTAACAAAAAAATTTTAGCGATTGTAAAAAAGCTAATATTTTATAGAATTTAGATGGTGAACTTCAATTTCTGAAATCCACACGAGCAAAATTCAAAAAGGGCGGAGTTTTGTCACATTTCAGCCTCTTCGAACGACGGATGAAAGAGTTCCCTAATGGAAAATGCGGAGCGCGAAATGGAATTCCACTAATGTTCTGCTCTAAAATTTTTTTTCTGATTTTACGTGTTGTCTGCACTGTGTTTACGAGCTGTAAACAAGCACATCGTTGGGGAAAAAATGTTTGTTGAATTTCAATAGCTTTAACGGCTGCAAAAAAGCGCTGCAACTGACACCCGTACGATATCGGATCCTCACGCGAGCGATATTTTGGACTTTAATTTACATTTTAGCTGGCCTTCGTGCTAACCTGAAATCGACCTTAATATCACCAACATTAGTTAATTAGTAAGATCCGGCCAATTAGGAGAAGGGCGAGGCTATAATAATGGCTGGTGATGCCCCGGGCGCGCCCCTTTGGTGCTTGAGAGGGAATAACAACAATCCGCCAAGTGTCCTCCTCCTTCTCCTTTTCTGAGACCGTGTGGCGTTCCTCGTGACAAACGGCCTATTCGCCACCGGGCGAGAACGGAAATGGCGTCTGCTATGAATAATCAGGCGGTGGATCGCATTTCATCAAATGCTCCGCAAACAATTGCCTATTGGGCGCGGTGAACTCGAAGGAAAGAGTTTTGGTGTTTTTAGGATACTTGAGTCATCAGAGAGAGAGAGAGAGAGAGAGAGAGAGAGAGAGAGAGATAGGTATACCTGCACTCTCGGCAGCGCTGCAATATATCTTTGTCCTCCGGTCGTCAAGGCGAAGTGGTGACAGCGAAATGTTTTTGGAAATGACAGCAGTTTGACTCAGAAGCACGGAAGGTTCTCCAGAGCATAGAATGAGGGGTTCTCCCAAAAATGGAAGCAACGCAATTAACCTCCTACCCAGTAAAAGCGCGCCGTTGCTAAGATGCAAATGCAAGCCAATTTGTATCTTTCAGTTGAGACCTTTGGATAATTGTCGCAAACATAAGGAGAGAGAGAGACGGAGATAGAGACAAAAGCAGAGACAAAGAGACATTTTTTGTCGTACTAGCTAAGCATGTGTATATGCCCGTCCTTCCTTTGACACATTCTGAAAATTCTGAATTTTAGAAATTTTTTTATTCTTACTTGTAACAAAACGAATTAAATTTTTATAATATTTTATAATCTTTCTCCTTTGACACCTGAACATTTCCCTTTTGATGTGAAAAGCTTGAAAATGTAAAAGGAAACACAGATACGTCGTATTCATAGTCGTTGAGCATAGCACATCACTTTTTTTAAACTTTTTGTATACTCCTCGCCAAATCTACTTCGACCGATTTGGCTGCGTACACGGGCTGAGTATCCTATCATATTGCACGCATTTCTCTAGGTTCCACATCGAAACATTGGAACATTGTGAGGAAGTAGTTTGACATTAACTATATATTTCTTTGGAATTCACGAAGCTATTTCAACATATAATTCTTTTGTGTATCACTTTAAATACCTGATACCTGACTACATTATGCTACTGCTTTTTCACTTCACATCCTTTAAAAAAGCAAATTCATTCTTTAATGTTTAAAAACATAGAAAGAAGGTCCACAATAAAAATTCTTACACCCCGGGAGGGGCTGCAAAATTGACGCATATACCCTTAACTTTAGGGCTTAAAATTGGATAACCATGGTTTTTAGGCCTTATTGTTAGACCCTGCTGGTGACGAATTCCCATTAATCTTTCCTATTCCCCTCTCTCCTAATGTATCACCATTGTGATTTGCGCACCTCGTGTTGTTTGTGTGAACAAACACCCCGTGTAACCGATTCCCATGACGAACACCTCTCACTCGAATATTCCATTGCACTTTGGTCGGCTCTTCAGAAAATTAACTATTAAAATAAATACATCTTTAATAAATATAATTATTACATGCTTAAAATTACCCCAGTTAGCCACAGATCACAGTCGGTTATGAAACAAAGCACGTCAATGTACACTAGTCCTTGTGGAGGATGAGGTAGACCTGCTGCACACTCGGCAGGCCGGCGATCTGTCTGCCCTCCTCGTCGTAGGCTCTATTGGCGAAGGCCGTTGCACGGGCGAACGTGTCGGCGATGCGTTTGCGCACGGGCGAGAGCAGGATGGCTTCCGTCTCCGAGACGCCGATATAGAGGGAGTACTTAGCGCGAAGCTGAAATTGAAAAATGAGGAAATTCGTATATGAAATATTCACTAGTGAGATTCCAGATAAGCGGCAGACTCGGGCCGCTTTGGATAGATTTCGGGCAGCCTCATGCCGCTTTGGGCAGATTTAAGTACTCTCAACTCGCTTATCATAGATTCCAAACATCCAAAGGTCGCAGTAAATCGAATGCAATGAGCCTCAGGCAGCTTCGGATAGAATATGGGCACAGGTCGCTATTATATATTCCAACAAATCCCAGGGGGTTGTTTAGAAAGATTTCAGGCATACTTAGGCCGCCTTCAATGCAGTCATCCATGAGCCATACCTTGCTTTTTCAAACAAACTTTTATTACAAAGGGACGGTGCGTTAAGGCTCATAATGACGTCATTAAAATCCCCAATGACAACCGGCTGGTACGCATTACGGTAGACCACCCACGAAGTTCCACATTTATTACAAAAGGGGGGTCCGTTCAGGATATAGCGCCAACTTTTGGCCCATGCCAGCATGCAGTCATAAGCCGCTTTGGGTAAAGTCACAAGCGGCTTTGCTAGATTTCCGACCGCTTTGGAAAGATTCGAGCAGACTCAGGCCGCTCTGGACAATTCCGATACCGCCTCAAGCCGCTTTAGATAGATTTCTGACAGGCTCAGGTCGCTTCGGATAGATTTTAGACAACCTCAGCCCGCTTAAACAAAATTTAATCAACTTTCAGGTCTCCGAAAGCCTTTCTTACCTCAGGCCATGCCGTCGATAGGGCCTTAAAAGCGGCACTCGACACATCATGGAGAGACCTTGGCGCCAAGTTGGCGTGCTTCTTCACGTCGAAATCGGGCTTCAACGCCTAAGAATACCATAATTAATTGTAAACTGTGCACAAAAATTACCTCATCCTCAGCGGTGTCGACGAGGGCGCTCATTCCGGCTAGAACGACGGCGGCGGAGGAGGTGATCAGCTGGTTGCAAGCGGCTCGCAGCCGACTGTCAATTACCAGCCGGCTGTCACCGGACTGCTCGCTCACTTGAACTGGCAGCTAGAAAACGGAGATTGTAGTTTGAACTTTAAGAAAAACAATACCGCAAATAGGATTTCGAGGAAGGCGTTGTTGGAACTGAGTTCGAACCAACGGCCTTTGTCTTCGAACAGGGAATTCTTCATCTTGGCAAAGTCGATGGAGAGCTCGCGAGTGGGCAGGGTGGCATCAGCTCTGGAAGGATAGGGTTAGAGAGAGAGAGAGAGATAACCATACCTCTGGGAGGCAGCTTGGCGGTAGGGAGCCGTCTGTTCGCGGAGGATGAGGAGGTGCTTCACTACGAAGAGCTCGGAGTCCAGTTTACGCCAGATTCCTCCCTGAAAGAGAAGTATGAATGAAGATAGGCCGAGACGCAGAGTGAGAGAAAGAGACGGTTAGACGCAGAGACATGCAGAAAAAAGACGAGCATTGGCAGAGAAACAGTGATAAAAAGAGAAAGAGGTCAGATTGCTAGATGGTCAGTAAGAGGAATGGGTCACGGCGAAAGGCTGGCCCAGAATGATTTTTTAGACGGACAAAGAGAAGTAGAGAAAGCGAGATAAGGAAAGACTGTTCCAGACGCAGATAGTCAGAAATTCTGCACAAGACATACTGAGAAACAAGAGAGATATATTGAGAAACACAGAGAGTCAGGCAGATAAAGAGTGATAAGACGTGAGAGGAGAGATGCAGACCTACAGTGAAAACCAAACCATAAGACGTCAAGGTGAAGATGGGAGACGCAGAGAGAGAGAGAGAGAGAGAGAGAGAGAGAGAGAGAGAGACAGTACACAAAAACGATTCGAAACATACGGGAACAATCAGACGACAGAGACGCAGGGGAAGAGGCGCGAAGAAACCAATAGTTAGAGACGCAGACAATCCAAAAGTGAGATATTGTGAGACTTATGGAGACGCAGCATACAGACTGGAGGAAGAAATATTTCTCAGAGACGCAGACAGATGAACAGAGACCCAGACACTCCAACGGAGGCTAGAGACGCAGGCCCATCAAGGGAGGAAAAAGACCCAAACACCAAAAGAGGTTAGAGACGCAAACACGACAAGGGATTTCAGGGGCGCAGCATACCTCGGGAGACCCCGTCAGTTGGCCGACCCACCCGTAACTTTTGGGGCTACAAATGGGGTAACTTTTGACTTTTGGGCTTACGAGCTGAATTTTTTTTGACATTTGTGCCTAACCCCCCCCCCCCCCCCCTTAACTTCTGCGTATTTGGGGTATCTACCCCCCTTAACCTGGAGAAAGCCGACTATAGTCTCCCGAGGTTTAGGGGCGCAGACACACCAAAGGATATTAGAGAGGTCAGAGACGCAGGCACGCCACAGGATGCCAGACAGTGAGAGACCGGAGGAGACGCAGACAAAGGAGAAACAGAAACCCAGACAGGCAGAAAACAGTATTGACATGTTAGAGACGCATACACAAACATACAGATAAGTAAAGGAGCACATAGGCAGTGCTAACAGCTAACCTTGTAAGACATCAGATATGTAGAGAAATAGACAGCGATGGGATGTTAGGGACGCAGACACACACATACAGAGAGAGAGAGAGAGAGAGAGAGAGAGAGAGAGAGAGAGAGACAGTACACAAAAACGATTCGAAACATACGGGAACAATCAGACGACAGAGACGCAGGGGAAGAGGCGCGAAGAAACCAATAGTTAGAGACGCAGACAACCCTGAGACACGGGGGAGGGGACGCAGAGAAACCAATAGTTAGAGACGCAGACAATCCAAAAGTGAGATATTGTGAGACTTATGGAGACGCAGCATACAGACTGGAGGAAGAAATATTTCTCAGAGACGCAGACAGATGAACAGAGACCCAGACACTCCAACGGAGGCTAGAGACGCAGGCCCATCAAGGGAGGAAAAAGACCCAAACACCAAAAGAGGTTAGAGACGCAAACACGACAAGGGATTTCAGGGGCGCAGCATACCTCGGGAGACCCCGTCAGTTGGCCGACCCACCCGTAACTTTTGGGGCCACAAATGGGGTAACTTTTGACTTTTGGGCTTACGAGCTGAATTTTTTTTGACATTTGTGCCTAACCCCCCCCCCCCTTAACTTCTGCGTATTTGGGGTATCTACCCCCCTTAACCTGGAGAAAGCCGACTATAGTCTCCCGAGGTTTAGGGGCGCAGACACACCAAAGGATATTAGAGAGGTCAGAGACGCAGGCACGCCACAGGATGCCAGACAGTGAGAGACCGGAGGAGACGCAGACAAAGGAGAAACAGAAACCCAGACAGGCAGAAAACAGTATTGACATGTTAGAGACGCATACACAAACATACAGATAAGTAAAGGAGCACATAGGCAGTGCTAACAGCTACCCTTGTAAGACATCAGATATGTAGAGAAATAGACAGCGATGGGATGTTAGGGACGCAGACACACACATACAGAGAGAGAGAGAGAGAGAGAGAGAGAGAGAGAGAGACAGTACACAAAAACGATTCGAGACATACGGGAACAATCAGACGACAGAGACGCAGGGGAAGAGGCGCGAAGAAACCAATAGTTAGAGACGCAGACAATCCAAAAGTGAGATATTGTGAGACTTATGGAGACGCAGCATACAGACTGGAGGAAGAAATATTTCTCAGAGACGCAGACAGATGAACAGAGACCCAGACACTCCAACGGAGGCTAGAGACGCAGGCCCATCAAGGGAGGAAAAAGACCCAAACACCAAAAGAGGTTAGAGACGCAAACACGACAAGGGATTTCAGGGGCGCAGCATACCTCGGGAGACCCCGTCAGTTGGCCGACCCACCCGTAACTTTTGGGGCCACAAATGGGGTAACTTTTGACTTTTGGGCTTACGAGCTGAATTTTTTTTGACATTTGTGCCTAACCCCCCCCCCTTAACTTCTGCGTATTTGGGGTATCTACCCCCCTTAACCTGGAGAAAGCCGACTATAGTCTCCCGAGGTTTAGGGGCGCAGACACACCAAAGGATATTAGAGAGGTCAGAGACGCAGGCACGCCACAGGATGCCAGACAGTGAGAGACCGGAGGAGACGCAGACAAAGGAGAAACAGAAACCCAGACAGGCAGAAAACAGTATTGACATGTTAGAGACGCATACACAAACATACAGATAAGCAAAGGAGCACATAGGCAGTGCTAACAGCTACCCTTGTAAGACATCAGATATGTAGAGAAATAGACAGCGATGGGATGTTAGGGACGCAGACACACACATACACACAGAGAGAGAGAGAGAGAGAGAGAGAGAGAGAGAGAGAGAGAGAGAGAGATCACTCACTTTTCCTCCCTGGCGAGCAGCAATCTGGAGGGCAGCGGCATCCAACGATTCGCAGCACATGAAGAGCAGATCCCTTGCCAATGATTGGAAAACTCCGATCTGAATCCAAAAATTTCGATATTTTCGACAAAAAACTTACATCCAGACACTTGAACAGCTTGGCCAGGCACATGACGGTCCTCCTGACCGTGGGGTACCACAAACAGTGAAGATTAACGGCCGAAGTGGGCGCTGTTTTCGTGTCCGACGCCTTCCTCTCCCCTTGGCCTCCCTCCGCCTCCTCTTTTTCCTCTCCTTTTCCATTCTGTTCGATGTTTTTGATCATCTCCAACTTCTCCGGGTAGGCGAGGTCTCCGGCTACCGGTTTGTAGCCGGAAATGTCGGATTCTCCGTAGGCCGCCGCGCGGTAGACGATGCGTTCGGCCACGTCGCCCACCAACTCTCCCATCACGTGCACGAAACCGGCACGAGGGTCGAAGGCGGACCCCTCGTCGCCTACGATGGAGGCCATAAGGGAGCAGCGTTCTTCTATCATCTCGACCTGGAACGGGGGGAGGATTAGACCTTTAAACAGGATTATCAACGGTTTAGTATTTAGTCCTTTAAACACGATTGCTAGTCCTTCAAGAAATTTATTATCAATCATTTAAACGAAATTTTTAGTACTCAAAACAGGTTTGTTAGCGCTTTAACAACGGTATTTAGTCCTTTATATGGTCGCAGATACTACATGGATAATATCCCGCGAAAAAAAAAGTTCAGCATTTTTTTGTTACAATTGAAGTAAATATTTTCCAACAGACCTTCAAAATGGCACACAGCTCAGCCAGCGTCTCCAGATGAGGATTGTGGACTACAATCGGACGAAGCATGTCGTAGAGCAGGCGGCAGAGACCCTCCGTGAACTCTTCGAACGGATGTACTTGGCCCAGGACAGCCATGGAGAGCATCGAGGGCACGGGACTGAAAAAGTCAACCAGTTTGAAAAGGGTATATTTCTCTATGCGTTATTGTCTTTCTCTTCCTCTCTCTCTCAGCCTCACAATGTCTGAAGAATTCCGCAATGTAGTACGGATGCTTCAATGTAAACAGAGAGGTTACGATATTTTGTCAATAATCCAGCTTTACTTTCTCAGATTTCTTGAAAAGAGGAGCAGTTCTGGCGATATAGGCTGTCCCACTGGCGCCGTTGGGAGACCCACCCTAGAAGGATTTTACATACGGGAGGGGGGGGGGCGTTAAGAGGTCGGGGTGTCTTGATGTCAATTTTATGCTTCTGAGGTTTAGGAAAACCTAGACGTATCCCAAACACCATTTTATCGGTATATGTTGAATTAAACCGAAAGTAAGTACCTAACTCCCTCGTATGATCCTTAGTAACTCTATTGACGGCTTTAGTAAGTCTTTAGGGGACATTAGTAACTTTAGCAACACTTTTGGAGGTATCAATGCCAAGAGTATCTGTATTAGTAACTTTTTGGGAGCTTAAGAAACTTGGGTTTCCTCGACGAAACTAAACATATCAATTCCGTTGCTAACAAAGTATGAGTATCCTACATACCCCGGTAAGCTCCAAGAACGAAAGCAAAACATTGACACAATGCGACAAAGAAATTTAAAACTGCCATTAAAATGCTTAGCGTTCTATGAGCGCCTATTTAAACCTCCGTAACAGTACAAAACCGAACTATGACAACAATTACAAAAACATCATAAAAGCACAAAACAAGACGGAAATACTTTTTTACTTGACATAGCGACTTTATTTTAGCTAGTATCACTCCTCCTCCCTCCTGATGGGGTAGGAAGGCTTCTTCACCTCGCCACTTCTCACACAGGTGTAGACGACAGTCCTGTAGAGCCTCCTTCCGGCCTTGTCCACGTACACATCCCTCGTCTTCTCCTTGGACTTCTTCGACCTGTCGGTGGGGGACCGCGTGGTTCTCTTCTTCTTGTCATCCTCACTGTGGCGGCGGCGGTGGCGTCTCTCCTCCGACGAAACATCGCTCTTCTTGGAACTCCTTCCACTCCGGTCGAGGTTCTTTTTGAAGACAACGTGGTCACGAGAGGAGCTGGACTTCCTGTGACGACGACGGGTCCGGGAAGAGACAGAGGAGTGGCGGGTGGAGGAGGAGCGGTCAGTACGGCTCCTCTCGGAGCGGGTGGGATACGACCTTCTGCTGGACATCTGATCGAGTCGAGTGAGGAGACTTGCTGTGAGGGGGTCTACGTGTTGTAGCACGCACGTGACCACACTCAGCGTACGTTAATTCTTAGGAACTTCACCAAGTTTCATGCAGCGGGAGACCCTGACAGTTGACGGACCCACCCGTAACTTTTGGGGCCACAAACGGGATAGCCCCCCGTAACTATTGGCCTTCCGAGCTGAATTTCACGAAAATAGTGCCTAACCTCTGCTAACCCTTTAACTTCTGCGTTTTTGGGGCCCCTACGCCACTTAAACTGGGGGAAAGCTGAATATACTCTCCCGTGGTATGCCAAGTTTCTCGTAGTTCAACGAATACATGGCTACCATACATGGGCAACGTACTGTCATTTAGGGCTTTATTGACACCCGGCTGGCAGGAAATAGAGTAGACCAACGGCGTATGGGATTTATTTCAAAAGGGCGTGCGGAAGGTGAGCGAAATTAAAGGAAAGTAGCGCAAGCTTTTCGCGCGTCTAGTGAGGGAAACTGCCGGTCGTTTTCTGCTTTCAGTACCCCATGGTTATAAAAACCAACGCAATATTTTCAATTGCGATGGGTGTTACCGAGGCTCCGACTTACCCCACGGATAGGAGTTGAGCGGACTCAGGCAGCAGGAGAAACGCCGCTCCCTATATCAAACTTTGCTACCAGTCATGTTTTCAATCGTTATTTTACAGCAATTATTTATCGTGTGATTATTTTAAAAGTTACAAACTATCCAAATACCCTTTTTAGGACTAAAATTAAGCCAGATTTGACTTTCAGCAAAGAAGATTTAGGCAAAGTGGCAGATTGCCGATTTGCGCACACTGTTCTGTAAACCCCGCGCCGTTGGCTCCGCGAATGGCCCGTTGGCTAAAAGCCGTTGGGACAAAATGTTTCACTATATTCTTCATAATACAAATACTCTTTTGCCGGATACGTACATAAAAATGCCTATTGAAACTTTAAAAATAAAATATGATATCGATCGCTATTTGAGGTATCGATATACTTTTTGAACGCCGGAACTCGATGTAGCACGTTTGCAATTAAAACAAACAACTTGTTCGGCCTGGAGGAGATGTCTCCACATTGTATAACTCTTTTTTTTATGTATGTAGCTTCTCTCAATTTCTCTCTCTCTCTCTCTCTCTGTTTACTCCCTCTCTCACCTGGCCCTTCCTCTCGGCGACAGAGGCTCTCCCGCATCGGTTGAGAAGAACTGCCTGTACAGCCGGAACTCGTCGTCGCACACCCTCAGAATGAAGGAACAGCCGTTGCGCGTTAGGGCACAGGAAGAATCGCCGTGGGACCTGTAACCCTTCGTAAATGGACTGAAGCAAACATATTTCTTATGTAAATCCAAATGCCAGCTGCCTGGCCAGAAAATATGATCCAGACAGCTGGTTGTACCCAAAATAGCCGTATAAATGGGTAATTTACCCAAATTTAGCCTAACAACAAACTCACGCTGCCAGATGAGCGAGTGTCGCCTGAATAATCGGCCAGAGGAGTTGTTGCCTGATTTGGAAGTAGGCGTGTTGGCACTCGGACAGCATTTCTTGGAATTCCGGCACGGAGGCGAAGCGTTGTTCAGCCACAGACAGGGCTGATCTGAAGAAAACATAATTTTAGGTAAGAAAATGAAGAAATTACTTGACGGAGTTGGCCCTGGAAGCGAAGACTCCGTAGAGCAGGGCGAAAGTGTCGTCGTCGGCGCCGAGACGTCCCACCTTGGCGTAGTCTACCTGAAATAGAGAAAATTAATGGTGGCAATTGTTTCGATGTCAGCTTAGAATTGAATATAGGATACTCAGCCAGAGTGCAGCCCTAATGAACTAAATGGTATGAAAACATACCTGGAGCTGGGCCTGACGGTCTCGCACGTCGTTTACTGAAGCTTCGAGGTCGGCGGTGACGCCGGAACGGATCCAAGTCATGGCTCTGAAAAAAACAAATAAAGTTTTTGTTTAAAAGAAAACTGGATTAATACATCTGACTGCAGGACCAGCCAATGCCCTTTCAAAGTTTGATTACAAAGGAAGGGTGCGTAAGCGGCCAGAATAACGTCATTTTGGTCCATACTGACACCCGCCTGGTTCTAATTACGGTAGACTACCATTGCAACTCTCCTTCGCCTGTGATTTTCGGCTGAGGGGGTCGCGCCAAGCCCAATTTCTTACTTGGGGGACCCGCGCCACCAAATATCAACTATGGCTTCCCGCCAATTGAAACCGTTAGTAAGGATGGGAGTGTCTCTCCGATACCTCATCGTAAGAGCGCCACACGCCGTATGTGTGTTTGGACATCCGGCTGGCACGAAATACGGTGGAGCTCCTGTATTCATAGGTGGGCGGGGCTTCCCTCAGAGTGAAAGGGTTTTTGACTTTGGTCGCAGGAATGCAGGAAGGGTATTTTTTTGCCCCCCCCCCCCCGAGCTGGAAAATTTTAAGTTCGGAGGCTGGGAATTTGATGTGGGGTTTGACCCGATGAAAATTGGCCAGATATCGGAATTTCAGATCGGTTATCCACCCGAGCAGAACCGGCGTGATCTACTGCCCACCAGGCTGGTTTTCACAACAGATGGTGGTGGAGTTGGCCGGAAACCGCGGCCAAATTTCATGTCTACTCGGACCACCAAAGTCAAAACGTCACCGACACGACCAAGGCTCGATCCCGGTCGGGATACTTAATTCTCGCCAACTTAGAATTAGTTCAAATATGTAATAAAAGTAATATTAAAGAGTTTTCAGAGTTTCAACATTCTAATGTAAGTTTAAAAACACGATTTAAAGAAAATTCCATTTGACAAGCTTACAAAGCGGGCAGCGCCGAAACTTTTCTCGGCCCTTCTCGAGAGAGGTACGCGCACCGACCGCTATCCTCAGCTGTGATTGTAGTTATGAAGCATATGCCAATTTCCCCGTGAAATTAGCATACTGAATTCGACGCAGCGGAAAATTAACGTAACAGCTCTTTCTGAAAGAGAGACCTCATTCCCGTCTTGTGCTCCCCGGTGGACGGTCGCCTCTGCCAATCGTCAGTTCTCCCTCCGCCAAATCACCAAAACCTCTTCAGATGGATCCAGGAGACGCCATCCGCAAGATTCTGAACACGGTCTACTACGAAAAGGGCGGAGGAAAAGACACAGTCGCCGATATGAAAATGGGGAAACACGAGAAAGTGTCCGAGAGCAGGGCGCTGACTGTGGCCCTCAAGGAGGACGACATTCTCAAACTGCTCGGTCAGTTTCTTCGAGAAACGTTGAAAGTTCCCTGTTTAGACCGGGCCAAGGACGTGTTCGACAGCCAGCCGTCCATGGTTGAGATCAACGCTCCCGTGAAGATCTGCGGAGACACCCACGGCCAGTTCCCGGACCTTCTGCGCCTCTTCGGCAGGGTAACGGGCTCCAATTGACTGTAATACCACCTCTCTTTAAGGGTGGTTTCCCCCCTTCGGCCAACTACCTCTTCCTCGGAGACTACGTGGATCGGGGAAAACAGAATCTGGAGACGATTCTGCTGCTCACTTGCTACAAGCTCCGGTTCCCCAAGAACTTTTTCCTTCTGCGTGGAAACCACGAGTGTTCCAGCGTGAACCGTGTCTACGGCTTCTTGGAGGAGTGCCAGCGCCGGTACCAGAGTCAGCGCCTGTGGCAGGCCTTCCAGGTGGGATACTGCAGCCCAGACTTAAGTAGCCCTGCTGTAGGACATGTTCGAAGTGATGCCGTTGTCGGCTTTGGTCGGCAACAGGATTCTCTGCATGCACGGAGGGATTTCGCCTCATCTGAAGACGCTGGATGATCTGAGGAGGATTCAGAGGTGAGAGGAGAGGGAGAGGAAAAATTTGTGAATTTTAGACCGACGGAGGCCACCGGAGACACGCTGGAGATGGATCTGCTCTGGTCTGATCCCGTGATCGGACTCACCGGCTTCGAGGCCAACAAGAGGGGAGCCAGCTACGGCTTCGGACCGGACGAACTGGCAAAGTTCTTGAAGGAAAACGACCTGGACATGGTGGGTGGATGAGCTGGCGCTTCAAAGATGGCTTCAGGTGGCTCGTGCGCACCAGGTGGTCCAAGACGGCTATGAGTTCTTCGGAGGACGCAAACTGGTCACGATCTTCTCCGCCCCGCACTACTGCGGCCAATTCGACAATGCGGCTGCCATCCTCAGCGTCGACTCCAAGTTGTCGGTTGGTTGAAGCTCCAGAAGGTAGTGGAAACGAAATGTTCAGTGTTCCTTCGAAATCCTCCGTCCGCTGCCGCGCCTGGCCAAGGTGGAGTCCAAGGTCTCTGTTCTGCCGGCCGTCGCTGCTGCGCCTGCCCCGCCGACTCGTAACCCGGGTACCATGTCGAGCGCGGACAAGAAAAACAAGCACAGGAACACGAGCCCGAACAGCCGGATGAAGAAGGGCAGATCGGCCATGGCGCAGGTCAAGAAGTAGAAAACTGCCGAGAAATAAACTGATATTATAATAATTATCCTCGTGTCTCCAATAAAAGACTTTTCAGTGAATTCGGATTTGTCGATTGTACAAAGGGAAAACTGATAACCCCACCACTTTTTCTGGGCTGTAGTTATGTTTTTATTTTTTGTAGTAGTTATTTGTAGTTCGATTATATTGTACCTTATTGGTATAATTTTGAAAACTACTGTAATATCTGTTTGTCATGTAACGTCGATCGATGTTTTGCACCACCGGCACCCCCTATTGACAAAAAGATTGCAATTACAAACTGTAGCACATTTCTTGTTTTTACTGCGTGTCCCATACATACCTGAACACAGTGCGGAGGGGGTCTCAAAAAGTAAGGCCCCGCAAGGGGGAAGAGCACCCCACAATTGAGAACCCCTCTTTTTACTAGGCCCCCACCACAGACAAACCCCAAAAAATTAAGGTCCCGCAAAGATAACGTGTCCAGGTATGGTCCCATAGCGAAAAGCGAAATGCACTTGTTTCAATGCATTTTAAAGGACTGTGACGTTGTATGTCTCTAAACGATGAGGTTCCGCAACCGAATATCGAAGTTTCGGACCATCGGCACCCCCTATTGTGATAAAAACGTTTGTTCTGCCCGAATTTGTTTGATAGAGTACATATAATGACTACAAATTTACGTGCAAATTCGAAATCTGGTCGTGAAAGTGACAAGTTTATCGGGGTAAATTGCACAAACCTGCTGAGGCACTGCTCGAATTTCGCCTGGTAGACGGCCGACTCCTTGTACTCGGGGTGCTGTTTCAGGAACCTCAGACAGTCGTCGATCGTGGCCAGGATTCCGGTGAAGGTCTGTCCCGTCACGGAGAGCTTCGTCGTGTTATTAAGCTTCTGAAATGGCTTATATTAGAACACTATACAAATTTAGCCTAGAAAATCACAAAAACTTGAGAAAAATCGATATATTTTGCGGGGTGGCAGGGTTCAACCGCCCCAGTCCTTTAAATCCGCATTCCGGAACAGCAACAGTCCTTTAAATCACGGTGTGTACCGAGCGGTAGTAGCCGTCTTTGGCAAAATGCCAGAGAAATCAATGGGTCCCGACACAATGGACCCATTTTGAGTCGTTTTAACAAATATTAACAGCTAAATCATCGTGTCTGGACCATTAAAAGCATCTACGCAATCGCGATAGTCCTTTAAATCAGCATTTCTAAACCGCGACAGTCCTTTAAATTCCATAGTGAAAACCCAATAAAAAATCGAAAGCGACAGTTATGGTTTTAATGAACACAGCATGAAAAAAGTGCACTCCAATTGCGATTTTAAGATTGATCGCATTATTAAAGAAACAGATAAGCAAAATTCAAATTGAAATCATACAGACAGTCATTTAAACTGCCGGAAATTGAGTTTTGGCGCCTCTTTATGCAGAAATTTGACCTATAAATTGATCAAAAGCTATAAAAAAGCCATTTTTGAGGCAGTTGGGAGTGAAAAAAAGATATATCCCACCTTCATAATAATATCGGCCTGTTTGAAAAAGTGGAGATTCGTTTTGATCTGTTCGGCTCCCGCGGAAAGGGCCGTCTGGTAGGCCAGCGCGCGGTCGCACGCCTCGTGCAGCGACGAGGTTCTGGCCGTGACGCCGTCGTACGCATTCCGCAATTCGTCCATATTCTGAAAATTCCGTACTCCAAGAATAAGAATAAAGACCACAGTAACATTTAAAAACTACAGTAAACCAACCTTGGTGCAGCCGCCGAAGCGGTCCTTCAACACTCGCAGCCGTTGCATGTTCGAGCGGAGGGTGGCGACTTCTGGAGCCTCTTGCTGCTCTGTCAAGGCGATTTCCTTGCTTTTCGCCTCGCGCAACGCCGCGGCTAGCGCGCTGGCCAGAAGCGAGTCGCCGGAGAGGGAAGAATCCTCTTAAAACCGAGATTTTTCCAAATTCACCAGCGAAAATTCCGGTTTTCCGGAAGTTTTCAAACGAAAAAGATTATAAAATCCCACCTGCTTCGGCACAATCATCGACTGGAGGGAGCCCACATTCGGCTGCCTTCGACGCCAGCAACTCCACGGTCCGCAAGTGGAGCTGCTCGAAATCCATTGGAGAGGGGCTAAAATTGACATTTTTACCACAGAATTTTAAAAAATTACACATTTACAGTAATTAAGTTGATTTCATTACGTAAACATGTGCATTTAAAGAAAAATAAACCAGATTTTTAAAAAATAAAATTGTCAACGTGGAAACTTTGCAAGTGGCGCAAACAAAATGTCTAGGAATCGTTGCGGGACCGAACGCAAAACAAGCGCTTTACTATTCTCCTAACAAATTCATGATAAAGAACTCCGAGGTTTATCTTAGGTAATAATTAAACTAAAGGCTCATAAAACAACTAATTAAGCAATATGTTGCGGGTTCTATAATGTCTGCAGGGGAATATAAGAAGTTGTAGAGATAGGGAAACAGAGAGATAGAGAGAATTGAGAGTGCACTTTATGCTTAACGGTAGCTTCCTCTACTTTAACTGCCTATTAACTCCAGAAGCAATACATAATTTCAATGTTTCACATCTTTAGACGCCCACTTTTTTAAATAAAACGTTTTACCAATTGGTTTAATGATAAAAATCGATGGTTCACATGAAATTTTAAAATTTGAACCTTTTGAAAACAATTGTACTCATACACAGCCCGCCGCACGCTTTGTTGACTCGGCAAGCGGCTTTTTTGAGGCCTTTCGCGGCGGGACCCTCGGTCTAGTTTAATTGAAATGAGTGGAAACTGGCCGCCACGAACCTGAGAGTTCTGGCGATTTTTGCGATGAAACGGTTTGATAAATCGCAGTAATACATGGGTGGGCTTTGGCCTGAGTTTTTTTCCCGCTGTGAAAATAATTCCTGCCTGAGATATACGGTTTTTGGTCTTTCGCATGAATACCAGCCAAGAACATATAGGTGCCAAAACTCAGGCCAAAGGATGCAATATTCCTCTACAAAATGACATAGAGATCTCCTAAAATACTGCTGTACTCGTTCAGATCTCGTGTCGGCCAGTTTGTGCATGATGTATAGCTACAGTAATCAGATTCCGAAAACCTCTATTTTTGCATATTTTTTTATTGAAACGATGTATTAATAAGAAACTGATTTTTCACTTTCCCATTTGAAACATTCAAAATAAAAATTTTATGCTCAATTAACAAAATAATGAATTTTTAAAAAAAGACGGCTTGCACCTTCAGGGTTGTCGTGCCGGGACCCGACTTCATTGAACCAGCCTTTTTCAGAAATACGCCGCCGCAAACGTGAGAATTCTGGGGTGTTTTTCTTATATTTCGTTTTAAAAGTTGGTGAAAACACTTCTATCCTTTGGCCTGAGTTTTTTGCCGACTCAAAAATGTCTACAGCCAAAGAAACACGGTTTTTTTTGTGTTTTTCGTTATTTTCCGGTCGATGTATTTTTGAGAAAAAACTCAGGCCAAAGAAGACCTTAATGAGCTGAAAGTTGACAAAAAGAATGATTGTTGAAAACGGCTGGAACGTTCAGGTTCGTGGCGGCCAGTTTCTGTTTCATGAGCCACCTGTTTGTCGCGAATACGACATTTTCGGACCGGTTTCTTTCCATAACTTGGTGAAATTTACGGTTTTCTTATTATTTCAACATTAAAAGAGCAAATTACGTGTTAAAATGAATAAAAATAAGCATTTTCAATTATTACTACTACAGTTTAGGCGCGATTTCGAAAAGACCGCCCTTTAACCCGCCGGTCTCGGCCGGCTGTGCATAAATAAGGAGTCAGGGCTAGTCTCGGGCCGGGCCGAATTCGTCTCAAACCGATTTGGGCCCGCGGATCCGTTTTCAAACTCGATTGGAAAGTCAAGGTGAAATTTTCGGTCATTATGGGATAAAATTACTTAGAAGCAGAATTTTGAGCAAGTAAAAAAATAAATGATTGAAAACAACACTTTTACTTTAAATAATACCTTACAAAGGACTATACGATATTTGCTCCCTCCTGGCATGGTCGGGCCGGGCTCGGCCTGTCAACTTTTTCGGTCCCATGTTTGGCCAGCCCTGAAAGGAGTAATCGAGGAGCAGGTGTCGTAAGTGATCTTCAGAAAAGTACATCAAAATGATCGCATTGTGTAATTCATATTTTGTTTGAAAAAAGGCGATATTGCTAAACTTTTCTGATACCTTTCTTGTAAGTTTCCCTTTGATATCAGGAATGTGTTGGCTTTGTCCGTCATGTGAGCGAAGCATTATCGGGCGTTTTTCTTAAACAAAAAAGAATGCTTTAATGTTGCGTTCGCTCGGCTCACGCCATTCGATTCTTCTCAAATCATCCGACAAAGTCCCTTTCTTTTTGAAAACCTTTCATCAAGCCGATGAAAGAATTCATTTTGCATTCTCGCAAGCAAATCTTGGGTTTGATTTCACAAGCGATTCTTTCTTTTGGTTTTCACTTGCAAAAAATTGAATTCGCAAAATTTTTTTTAAAGAGAATCAAGGAAAGTTTTTTTGTGATCCGTTTACACCCCCCCCCCTTTTTTTCTTTTAACAGCTATGTGATAAGACAAATCTACATTTAGAGTTTTATAATTTACGGCGGTCCTCACTCCTGGGTTCGGCGGCCTTTGACCCCCTCAATGGGTTCTCACGGCCTTCAGCCCTTCGATTTTCGATTTTGCGGCCTCCGGCCGCATCGGGCAGCTTCGCGGTCTAACATGGGAACCAAGGTGTACGCTAAGGTCAGGTGCCAAGGGCGTATCCTCTTATATAACAAAACGCAATGGTATAGTGCCCGCCAATCCTACTTTGGCGGATTTTGGAAATGAGTCAGAATATTCTGATGTTGAAATTCAAATATCGCATTACTACATCATAATATTCGGCTACAAAAGGGGCGTGGCCGTATTTTGGCCGAAGTAGGATTGGCGAGGAGTATATGTGTGTGTGATGTCTATCAGCGTAGGTACACGCGTTCATTTCCCCCCGAAGGGGGGGGGGTGGTCGGCCGTATGCCGAGTTAAACGTACTTCACGTTACTTTCACGGCCGTAGGCCGAGTAATGAGTGACCGCAGGCCACGAATGTTGCGGCCGCAGGCTGCTTAACTGAGCAGCCGAAGGCCGCGTGTTGTTGCGGCCGCAGGCCGCAAGCCAGGAGGGTGCGCGCCGTAGGCGCGCGTACCCGACTGGTGTTCCAAAGTACCCTTACTCACCTTCATATCCACCTTTCCTCTCTCTCTATAATTTAGTGTGGAGTGACATGGAACAAAACAGCCCGCCCAGCTCGACAACGGAAAATTACCCAGAAAATTTGCAACAAATTATAATTTTGATTCATATCCAAAGACAAATTTCTTCGAACTCTCTCCTCGGCATTTTCTTCATCACCCTTTTTTATTTCCGCCAACTTTCTTGCAATTTTTCAGGTCCTGATGGTTACGTGGTTAGTTATTTTTCTGTTTGGTGCTCTACTTTGTGAAGCGGTAATTCATCCGCAGGAAGAACTGGTTATTCATCTCAATGAAACAAAAACAACTTTTTTAATTCAGTCTTCCTTCGTGTACCCGAGGCGGGACGTCAAGTCTCTTCCGGAGACCTATGATGTTAAGAAGGACAACCAATACAAGAACAAGTGCCAGACTACATTTACTCAAGTGGGGCGGCAGTCGCGACGATGCGGTAAGTCACAAAATGCAAAATCAACTATCCAACAGGCTGCTGCTACGCAATTGCCGGCGCGGTTTCAATTGGTCAGAGGTACTGCATATTCTCCCAAGGAACCTTCGATGTAAGATATCATATATTTTTTTCACAATAGTTTTTTCATAGAAGGCTTTATCGCCCCGGTTTCTGATCGAATGCAAGTCCAATCCAACGGGAGAAGCGAAGTACGATGGGTGCCACGGCGCCGACGCCACAGCAATGGCAGCGGCGACAGATGGTTTTGGTCTCGTGACTGGAACAGTGACAAGCGAGGTGGCTCCAGTCGGTTGTAAAGTGAGTTATAATTAAAGAGTGTGTGAGTGTGTGAGTGTGTGAGTGAGTGTGTGAGTGTGTGAGTGTGTGAGTGTGTGAGTGTGTGAGTGTGTGAGTGTGTGAGTGTGTGAGTGTGTGAGTGTGTGAGTGTGTGAGTGTGTGAGTGTGTGAGTGTGTGAGTGTGTGAGTGTGTGAGTGTGTGAGTGTGTGAGTGTGTGAGTGTGTGAGTGTGTGAGTGTGTGAGTGTGTGAGTGTGTGAGTGTGTGAGTGTGTGAGTGTGGGAGTGTGTGAGTGTGTGAGTGTGTGAGTGTGTGAGTGTGTGAGTGTGTGAGTGTGTGAGTGTGTGAGTGTGTGAGTGTGTGAGTGTGTGAGTGTGTGAGTGTGTGAGTGTGTGAGTGTGTGAGTGTGTGAGTGTGTTAGTTTGTGAGTGTGTGAGTGTGTGAGTGTGTGAGTGTGAGTGTGTGAGTGTGCGAGTGTGTGAGTGTGTGAGTATGTGAGTGTGTGAGTGTGTGAGTGTGTGAGTGTCTGAGTGTGTGAGTGTGTGAGTGTGCGAGTGTGTGAGTGTGTGAGTGTGTGAGTGTGTGAGTGTGTGAGTGTGTGAGTGTGTGATTGTGTGAGTGTGTGAGTGTGTGAGTGTGTGAGTGTGTGAGTGTGTGAGTGTGTGAGTGTGTGAGTGTGTGAGTGTGTGAGTGTGTGAGTGTGTGAGTGTGTGAGTGTGTGAGTGTGTGAGTGTGTGAGTGTGTGAGTGTGTGAGTGTGCGAGTGTGTGAGTGTGTTAGTTTGTGAGTGTGTGAGTGTGTGAGTGTGTGAGTGTGTGAGTGTGTGAGTGTGTGAGTGTGTGAGTGTGTGAGTGTGTGAGTATGTGAGTGTGTGAGTGTGTGAGTGTGTGAGTGTGTGAGTGTGCGAGTGTGTGAGTGTGTGAGTGTGTGAGTGTGTGAGTGTGTGAGTGTGTGAGTGTGTGAGTGTGTGAGTGTGTTAGTTTGTGAGTGTGTGAGTGTGTGAGTGTGTGAGTGTGAGTGTGTGAGTGTGTGAGTGTGTGAGTGTGCGAGTGTGTTTATCATTTTTAATCGATCGCCGATTTCTGTGGAATCAAAATCTAACGAAACCAAAAATATAGTTCAAAAGTACTATCTTGGTACTACTCAAATGCCAAGGTTCACCTCGTCAAGTTCATCCTCTTCCCGAGGCACTCTTGAACTAGCCCCAAAATCATGCATCGTTTTTTCAAACGTCGAATTTTACAAAACAAAAAGCATACGATTTGGTTTTGCTTACAAACGATTCATAATCCAAAATTTCGCTTAAAAATATGCATTATTGGCTGAGATCTTGTGAAATGAAAAATTTTTGTGAAATGAAAAATTTTTCATTGTCGGTATAGGGAAACGCGCCTCATTGAGAAAAAATCTGTCCTGCGGCTAACGGCTGTTTCAAACGCAGGTGTTTTAGGTTTTGTCTCAAAAACTATGTGAAAATCTACAAAATCATATTTTTTTCGTCTGCCCTGCAGGCCAACTGCGACTTGTGACTTTGTAATTTGTTTCAAAAAGAAAAAAAATTTCATTGTAGCCCATGGCTGATTGAGATTAGAGCCATTTGATTCCCCTTAGAATTATCAGAGTACTTAGATCCCTATGATTCGTTGGGTTTTATAACCCTTTGCCCTAAAAAGCCATTAGATTCCCTTTAGAATTTTAGAACCCTAACGCTCAAGATCCATAGATAGGGACCGCAAAGGTGGCCGCCGCGGGGTTAGCCCGAAATTGTAAGAAAACATGGTTTCGCAGCCATCTCTAAAGCTCGGTCACTGAGAGTCTCCCAACCTTTGAAGGGGGGAGCATTCTAGTCTCCCAACCTTTGAAGGGGGGAGCATTCTAGTTCCCCAACCCCTTTTAGCAGCTCCCATCCTTAAATTTTCGACGCGACGGAAATATGCGACTACCCAAGACATTTTCATTGCGACGCCTACCGTAACCCAACTTTGAAGAATTGTAGCGCGCGTCTGTTTTGATATTAAAGCGTGATTTTTTGCCTGTGAGCTATACTTACCCAATGGAGTTTTAGAAAAAAAAATTGGGCCAAATTCGAGAAATTTCGCAATTATCGATTTTCTGCAACGCCACCCATGGAAGCTGAAACATTATTTGTGTTGTGCATGGTACCCCAAGATTATTGAGCTGCAGCAACATAAGATTCGACACGTGCAAAAGGCATGGGCAGCATTGGGGAGTCGAACCCCAGAGCACTCTCTCTTGAGCAAGTTAAGGGTTCTTTCCTCTTTCTCTTAGCATTACCTTAAGGTGTTTTTTCTACTCTAAACATTTCATTAAAGGAACCATCAGGCATCTTTTTTTCCACAATTAAAACTCACGACAGAAAACAACAGTACAATTTCATCAGGCATCTTCCCACCTTTATCTTTTCATTTGCAAAAATCATTTCCACGGGAGTGGAACCGAACCCGGGACCGTCTGGTTACCAGATTCGGTGCTAACCAGTTGACTTGATGGCGCCTCAGGGTTTTACATATACATATACATATACATACGGTTTATTCTCTAGGGATCTACCCTGAACCGCCAGAATGAATCACAGTTGCCGGCTTCAATCCCACGACGTTGACTTGTTGATCCCATATTCCGTTGATTCGGCTTCAAGTGCCTTCTGGCCAAGTTGGTACAGCTCTCCTTGCGGGAAGCAGCGTCTTCTCTGGTCTCTGGGACGGTCGGGGAACTGTAGACGACTTCGGTGATCCATTTGGTTGGAGCTACGTCCTCACGGGGCTCCACTCCGGCTTGAGGACGGGCAATCCAGGCCCGGTTGGGAGAGCGGCGAAGGGACCGACCGCACGGCCGCGCGAGGCGCAGGAAAAAAAATGATATAATGCCCAAATGTCTCTCCTCAGGGTTGGGTGGTCCTAATGCCCAGCGGCTTTCAGCTGTTATAGTCTGTTTCCAAAGAAAGGTCGGCTGGTATTGTGCCTTGATGTTTTGCTCCATTTTAACCACTAACAATTTGAAACATTGATGTGAATATAAATAAAATCAGCAAAATAGCACAATAAAAGAGGAGTGCGCAGACAACTACAAAATGTCTGTCTATCGCGGCAGGACCTAACGCACCATCCATTAAGGTTTTTGGCCAAAACCGCTGCCGTTTTTAGGAAACACACTATAGGACATTGTAAACATATTTTTATGATAAATATATTTTGATTTTTTATTTGAAATTACGCTTTTTAGGAAAAAGGATTTGAAATTGAAGTAGAAAGTTGATTAACAAAATTAAACTTATTAATTGAAATAAACTTGAACAAGTACCCTGATGGACCCTTTAAGACATTTTCCCCGTTCTTTTAAAGTGACAGTCAGGCGGATTTTATAACTTTGGCTAAATAAGGAGAGAAAAATTTGCTGATCATGAAAATGTATATGACTATGGGTCATAAATTTACCATTTTACGCTCTTTAAAATACCTGTTTCACACGTTCCACAGCCCTAACCATAAGGCGTTATTTACAGAAACTATCCAACTCGCCTGTGGCTTTTCTGGCCGAAAAGACGATTGTTCCAAGTTTTAGAAAAAAGTGATTTAAGTTTTTCATCTTTTAACCGCTTAGGTTAAAAATAAACCGTTGTGTTGCCGCGAACCTCCTTTGAAACTTCTCTGCGTCCCTGCCCGTCCGCGGTTAGAGTCAGACAACCAGCGTCTTTTCCATTTCCCGCGCCTTTCAGCTGATGGAACACGTAAAAAGAAGCTGGAATATCGCTACAGAACATTTTTCTGAAGCCAGCACTTCATTTTTCGATGAAATTAAAGAATTCGGAAAGAAATTACTCTGTCATCGAGAAATATACCAACCTGGAGATGTTCAAGATTGTACGGATATCACCCCATGGCTGTGGTTTGTGGAAGGAAGATCCCTTCATGTAACTTTTATGGAAACAACAGAAGTAATTTTTTTAATGATATTTAATGTAATTTAATGATTTAAGGTATTTATTGACGGGGCTGAACCATTTCAATATAAGATTTATGATAACAGCTTCGAAAAAGCTGTTCGTACGCGATCTTCCCAAACGGTATGTTACCCAATAAGTTAATCATTTTTGGAAAAATTTTTTTTAGAAAGAATACATTGGATACAAATTTTGTTGTGGATGCTTTGTAGAAGATGAATGGGATTATCCAACTGACCAGTGAGTTTAGAGAGAGAGAGAGAGAGAGAGAGAGAGAGACAGAGAGAGAGAGAGAGACAGAGTGACAGAGATAGAGAGAGAGAGGTGCAGAGACGCAGAGACGCACATACACAGAGACACATAGATGCAGAGACGCAGAGACAGAGACAACCACAGACAGAGAGACGCATAGACGCAGCGATGCAGATATGCAGAGGCGTAGAAACGCAGCGACACAGGGATGAGAGGTAGGGACAGAGATCGAGAGAGAGGAAAGAGAAAGAGAGAGAGAGATGGATAGAAGGAGGGACAGCGAGACTGAGACGCAGAGACACAGACACGCAGAGACACAGGCACGCAGAGACACAGGCACGCAGAGACACAGACATGCAGAGACTCAGAGACGCCGAGACAGAGACAGAGACGCAGAGACAGAGACAGAGACGCAGAGACACAGGCATGCAGAGATGAAAAGAGAGAGACGCAGATACGCAGACACGCAGAGATAAAAATTTGTTTCAGAAGACAGATCGACAAAATAAGGTCATTTGAAGAAGGAGAAAATGTGTTTTCCGAAACAATTAAAGAAATTCAAGATATTCAAACAAGACAAAAAATTGGTCACCTTGAACTTCGCTTAAATGACGGGCCCTTTTATAAATACGAAGAGGAGGTGAATTTCTGATTTATCAACATTTTTGTCATCCGTTTTCCAGGATTCCGACTTTCATCCAAAACATTTCAACTTGCTACTACCATATCTGGAAAGAGCTAAATTTGAAGTATCTTGCTTGGAATTGAGAACGGCCTATTTCGATCCTAATTCCCTTCTAGAGCTCAGCTCATTTCGTTTCAAAATTTGGCCGTGAGAACAAATGCAGTTGTTACAATTACTGCAAACGTAGGTTAAGGTTGAGGTTAAGGTTAAGGTTAAGGTTAAGGTTAAGGTTAAGGTTAAGGTTAAGGTTAAGGTTAAGGTTAAGGTTAAGGTTAAGGTTAAGGTTAAGGTTAAGGTTAAGGTTAAGGTTAAGGTTAAGGTTAAGGTTAAGGTTAAGGTTAAGGTTAAGGTTAAGGTTAAGGTTAAGGTTAAGGTTAAGGTTAAGGTTAAGGTTTTAGAATGTAAGAACAAATTAGGGTTTAGACTAAGAAAAAGCGAAAAAAAAGCTAACACAGGCGCAGAAAGGTTAAAAATAGATGTTAGGAGGTCATGAGAATTAGGTCAACAGTAAGACTGAGGTTGACCATTATGACAAGTTTAGGCATTAGTTGAAGAATAAGGCAAACGTTAAGGCACTGCCAAATGAATTACGTAAGACTAACGGCTTATGTATTTACGATAAGGGTTAAGATTCAGGTTAAGGAAAAGGATAATTAAGGGAATGTTAATGTTATGGTTAAGGTTAAGGTAACGGTTAACATTAAGATTAAAACGTAAAGTTTTTCAGATGCTAAATTGTAAATTTCTGTGCATCAATGCAAAAATCTCAAACCCCGAATTTCTCGAAAATTTCAAAGGATCCGCTCTAATTCTTAATTCAATGACCGAAAATGGCTTCAAACTCGACCAAGTGTTTCAAGAACTTGAGGTAAACTGAATTTTATAACTTTAATTTTTAGAATAAACTTTCAGCGATGGCTTAATAAAACGCCGTCACAGTTTGATTTATTCGGTTTGATTGACAATGATCACAAATATGGATTTGATGGATGGGTCACAGAAGAAATTCAAAATCGCCTAAAACGTTACTCGTCAACTGGAGAAACTTTAAGGATCGACATTTCACATAGGTAGTTTTAAAATGTTATTTTATATATATATATATATTAATTACAGTACACACATCATTATTTTGGACGAAGAGGAGCTCGGAATACTGTTTCACAAGCATGGTGTATTTATAGCCAGAAACGGATGGAGGAAATGGGTTTCTGTGGTTGAGTTTTTGGCACCGAATCATTGAAGAGTGGTAAATAAATCCTTTTTAAACGGCTTTTAATGAGAGAGATAGACAGAGAGATAGAGAGAAAGAGTGAGTGAGTGAGAGAGATAGCGATAGAGAGAGAGAGAGGGATAGAGAGAGAGGGAGAGAGAGAGAGGGAGAGGGAGAGAGAGAGAGAGAGAGAGAGAGAGTTCATAAACTAAACAAAAAAAGATTCAAACTTCGAATGCCATGTCTATTCGGCAATAAATTCCATCCCTATGTTGTCCAATTAATCTTTAAATTGACCGAGTGAACCTATTTCCAAACGTATAAGACAATTTTAACAAAAATTCCATTGTTAAACGTCGATGGTAAAACTTTTGTGTAACAGACACTTAAAGTTGGGTCCCACCACGAAGACCTAAGAAGGCGCCTCAACCGTGCGCAGGGTACTGATTATGCCATCGGGAAGCAGCTTCCCTTTTTTAAAATTGTTTTTAAAATTGTTATTTTTATTATTTTTATTTTACATTGAAATAGAGAAAATGCTGCAATATTAACGTTTGAATGAACTCCATAGACCGAAATATTGTTTGGGCACATTACTAATTGGCCAAATGCGGTGATATATGTTGCTTGGTCCCAATACGGAAACATGTGTTAAATATAGCCTGTGTCCATTCAACATCCAATTGGCCTTATTGAAAATTCCACAGAAAAAGCGATATTTACAGAAGCTAATTTGGGCCCTCCAAATAAAGCGCACTTTCTCGTGCAGTTGGCGTCTTTTGCGACCTATTCATTTTCGCTGCGGGACCATAATCCTAGAATCCTTGGGCGGGGGGTCAAAGGTGTAGTTGTTATTCGGACACAGGTTCAGAAGGTGTTTCGTCGGTGCTATAAAATTACGAACGGCCTTTTTGAAGTTTGGGGGATCTTCTTGCCGAGGAAAAACGTACCAGCACAACAAACCGAAATCGACCGTTAAGTCCTTAAGAGCATTTAAAAAAAAATATCATTAAAAACATCGTTTCTGTGAAAGTTTATAGTGTACTGCTGTGATCTTTTAAATTATCATCATCGAATCACTGCAAACTTCAATTCAAATCTCTCTTCGCCATACATCATTGGGTGTCGACAATCTCTTTTCCGACTGCAGTAGCTATGAATCACACTTAGCGTTGATGTTTCCTGCCTTTTTCCTTGTACGTGTGATAGAGTTCTTTCACAACATGGCTTTCGATGAGGAGAAGCATCAATTTTTGTATCTTGGAATATTACTTTGGTTTCTTTCAGAAGTTCTCCAATGTTTATGACGTATTCTGGAGCCCACTCAAAGCTTATGTCTGGGGTGGGAAATCCATCCAGGAAGCGCTGAAATGTGAAAATCTCTCTATCTGTCTCTTTCTCTGTATCTCTACATTTGTTTATGTCTCACGCTCTGTCTGTGTCTCACGCTGTCTCTCTCACTATGTCTCACACTCTGTCTCTCCCTCTGTCTCTCACTCTGTCTCACTTTCTCACTCTGCATCTGTCTCTCACTCTGTCTCTGTGTCTCACTCTGTTTCTGTATCTCACTCGGTCTCTCACTCTGACTATCACTCTGACTCTCACTCTGTCTCTGTCTCACATTCTGTCTCTGTCTGTCTCTGTCTCACCCTCTGTTTCTGTCTCACACTCTGTCTCTAACTCTCACTCTGTCTCTCTCTCACACGCTGTCTCTCTCTCACTCTGTCTCTCACTCTGTTTCTGTCTCACACTCTGTCTCTAACTCTCACTCTGTCTCTGTCTCACATTCTGTCTCTGTCTGTCTCTGTCTCACCCTCTGTCTCTGCCTCACACGTTGTCTCTCACTCTGTATCTCACTCTGTCTCACACCCTGTCTTTCTCTCACTCTATCTCTGTGTCTCACTCTGTCTCTGACTTTCACTCTGTCTCTCACTCTGTTTGTCTCTGTCTCTCCCTCGGTCTCCGGCTTTCTCTCTTTCTATCTCTGTCTATACCTCAACAAAGTATCTGAGACTAGTGGTAGAAGGAGGATGATCGAAAGAAACAAAACCTGCATCTATGGAATTATCTGAAACTCCTAATATTTACAATAAGTAAATACAACTCACCTATTGCATATTTAAGAAATTTTTGACTTATTTCGTCAAAAGAGTTGCATCTCATAATAATCTTTGCCGGTTTTATTTCTAGTTTCCCCAAAAGCGTAAAAACTGCCTTAAACGTTTCGACGTCATCGAAATTCTGAATAGAAAATCTGTTCCCGCGAAAGTTTTTCAACTATACCATCAGTAGCTGGGATTCAACCCAATCGTTGATTTGCCGTCTTGTGTTTTCAAATTTTGAGAAAGGTATGTCAAAGTTAATATATAAAACTTGAGCATTGATAAAATGATCAGCTCCTACTGCAATAGCTAACCAATCTTCCTTGTTAGAATACTGAAAATGGACGTCGGGCATCACTAATCACCAAAAATATTTGAAAACTTACAATTCTGATTGGTGTTTTGATAATCGGAGGCTCCGGAGGCGGGCGACGGCGAAATAGTTCTTTTATGGGCCGCATCACAGCAAAAATGCGATCAATAAAAAGAGGGATGGGACGCTTTTTGCACGGCTGACCCCATCAGCTCGGATAATTGCGCCAAAAAGCGCCAAAAACCGACGCGCAGAAAAATACGAATGAACACGATAATTCATTTCATATTTTGCTTTAAAAACACTTGTTCTTAAAAATGTGTATTTGATATCAATTTTAAAAAAGAATTTTCTCCCGGCCACTTTTCATGGCGTTATTTGTAAACCTTGCTATTTGATGAATTTTCAGAAGCTCCATCTTTGCCAAAAACGCGTCTTTAGTCTCGAAATATAATTTTTCTGAAGCTTTAGTTTATCGATTTTCGTTCCCGGATTACGATTTTTTACACAAGTGATTCAGCTTTTTTTAAACACATTTTACACAAGTGGTCCAGCTTCGGGAACCTGTTTTAAAGTGCTTTTATTATTTTATAGTCTTCGCCAATCCTAGTTCCGTCTATTTGACGCAATAATAGAGGGATACAGTAAACTTTCGCGTTGCAAATGAAATGTCCCATACTTAAAACCTTAAAATGATGACCCAAGATTCGAACCCACGGCATTGGAAAGACGTCTGACTAATAGGCGAACTCGCTACCGCCTGCGCTATGGCGGCATCTGTCCAAGGTGCCGCGGCGGAGGCTGAAAAAGCCGCCGATTTTCTGTTTCAGAGGCTACACCTTTTAAAAAAACCGAGTTTTAAAAGAAACTGAAAAACAAACAATATTTTAGAACATTATCAATGAAACATTACGAAACAGTAAAAAATTGATTCAACCAGCCAAGTTGAGATACCGTAATGAAGGAAAATACCGCGCCGCCGAAAATGGAGT
>OZ059902.1:21061017-21153517 GCA_964057215.1 Oscheius myriophilus
CAGAGACAGAGACAGAGACAGAGACAGAGACAGAGACAGAGACAGAGACAGAGACAGAGACAGAGACAGAGACAGAGACAGAGACAGAGACAGAGACAGAGACAGAGACAGAGACAGAGACAGAGACAGAGACAGAGACAGAGGAAAAAGGAAAAACAATAGAAAAATCAATTTTCGGCGCCGAAGTTGCCTCCGGGTACCCCATTTTCGCTCCCACGCGAGCGTCTTGCGTATCGTTTGTTCCTCAGTATCGATTGAGCTTTACTTTACTCATTGATTTAAATGTAATGTTATTTTTCCGTGAGATTATTCGCTGTGACAGGCCGACGAGCAAAGAATCAGATGGCGGAATTCGAATTTGCTCCAGTGCCAAGACTGCGAACTCCTGTTGAAAGTATAAAATGACGTCATACACCTGCATATCTTTCCTTCGAAAACCATACCAATCAAATTTCAATATATTCAACAAACGAACTTTCGCTTGAACGCACAGCTCACCGAACTGGAAGCGTTCATTGCGCCCGGTGTTTAACGAGTCCCGCCTGGAAAAGTATGTGCACCAATTGCAAATCGTTTTGAGCATAGTTGTTTGCAACATGCGCACAGAATTTCTGTGATCGATTTTTTTTGTGTTTAATTTTATCCTAGCAGCTGAGGTCCCGATGCCTTGACTATGCAATAATATTGTTGCAATATGCCCAAATCGTTAGAGTTGGAAAATTTCAATTACTGCCCGATGTTTAGCAGGCAGTCAATTTCAAAGCACCTACTGTTTGATTCTGCCGCGAGCCGTGGCTTTAAATTTTACCACTTTTCAATATAGTGACGTCATAACAAACCTTTAATCTGGATCCGGTTTATGCATTCGGTCCCGACAAGAGAGGCAGGTTAGAGAGGGAAAAGGCGGTTGGAGGGACAGGAAGAATCTCTCTCTCCCTCCCTCCCTCTCAATTTCACCCCCTTTCTCAGAGAACACCTCTTATCTCATCAAAACAAAGAACCTGTTACATTCCGCTCCCTCATTTCACAATTCGTCATTTCGAACCCTGACCAGCTGTTTTTCTCATTCCTCTCTCGCTTGAGACAGGTGGTCGCTCGAAAAGTCATAAGAACTTGTTTGATTTATGCTCAATCCCTTTGATTTTTCCTCCATTCATCACTCACAGCCGTCCTTTGCAGTCCCCAGACGACCGAACCCCCCTCCGTAGTGTAACCCCCGCTGAACAATGGGTCCGCCGGCGTTCTCCGTCCTCTTTCTCCTCCTACTCCCGGTCCAAGGTTCGATTTTTCTTGTTTACTTCCATTTTTCTCATTTTAAATCAGATTTGCGCTATTTTTTTCCAGTTGTTTCGGTTATTTCCCCGAAAAAATGGTGAAATCCACCTTCTTTTAAGGAAATTCTTGTTTACCTGTGTTTTATTATGCCGATTCCACTTATTTTTAAGCACGTGGTGTTTTCGGTCAAGGAATGCTAGAAATTTCGAAATAGTTCTTATTATGCAGGGCAAAATTTGTTTACCGCATGTTTAAAAGCCCGATTTCGACAGAATTCAAGGCTGTTTCGATCCTTTTTTTTCACAATCTAGAGGAGTTTTGATGATTTCCACCAAATAAAAGTTCACGTAAGGTGGGATTTCTGTATGAAACCCCTTGTATTAGAAAAAAACCTATATGTTGCCAGAGAAAACAGCAAAATCCCGTTTGCGGCTTAGTTTTTGCCGAAAATCCGCATTTTGACACGATTTTCGGGGGGAAATGCAATTTGTTGCATGATATTAATGAACGACTAACAATTGCCGCACGCTTTTCAGAAATGATACTTTCTTTTCGCGGGGTTTTATAGAAAAAATCCGTGGTTACAGCATGATTTTGTATAAACCCATCGTTTTCAGCAATATTTTTTAGGTAAGGCTGGCTTTCGCTACAAGATTTTCCGCTATACTGCCGGTAGTCGAAAATCCAGTTTCTGATTTTGGATATTTAGTGCTATTTAGAGCATAAATTCCTGGAAAATAGTACTTTAGTACTTGACTACGGTAGCTTAAAACAAAAATACGTAATGTTGCAATATTTCCTATCCCACGCGCACTTACAGTACCGCCGTTTAAGTAGCTGTTCACATGTCCACAATGTGAGTTATTTTCGCCAATTCGTCATATTTGCCCGTGTCCAAAATATTGTCCCCGAAATAACTAACCGGCTGGTACAAAAACAGTGACAGCCGGTGACCTTTGTATCGATTTCCGCCCCTTTTGTGTAATCACATCCTGTCATTCCAGGTTCCTCGGCTACTATGTCGTTGACACTGCACGGAGTGACCGACACGCTGTCTCCAGAGAATGAGAAGGTAAGAAAAGGGTGTAGTTTAAAGGACTAGGTGAGTTACAGTACGCCGAGGCCCTAGAAATCGCCGGGCGCGCCTTCGAAGAGGCTGAAGAGCTGTTCACCGACCCAGCTTATCAGGACAAGACTGGGTGGAAAAAGGTTCGTGGATCTTTGTTTTTATGCGGATTTTGTTTCAACAGACGAAGATATGGCTACAGTAATACCTAGTGTTCGTTAATTTTAAACGTTGTAGTCACATTTTCCCAGGAAATTCCGTTTTCTGCACAGTTTCCAACGGCAAAACTGAAGTTTCCCTTACGATTTTCAAAGATTTGAACGCGATTTTATGGAGAAAATGCAGATTTCCGCACGGTTTTCGGTTTCGTGTTAATTGCTGCACGGTTTTCGAAATTCAGCTTTAAACCGCAGGGTTTTTGGCGCTTCAAAAGCTGCAATTCGCTTTAATGGACTTTTAATAAAGGAACGCTGCCGATTAGCGCACAATTTCAAAAATACCGCTTACTTTCCACTTTTTGTGGAAATGTGCGGTTCGTGCATGTAATCGCCATTTGCCGCACGGTTGTTCACAGCGGGCCCAAGTATAGGAGGTGGCGGCGGCGGCGCCCTTTGATCGGTGAGGTTGGCGCAGAGCCAGGTTACGCCCCCTTTTCGAATTCCAACGCCGTCTCTAGGCCTTTTTGGGTCCCTGCGCATCTAACTGGTTCTCTCTGCACGATTTATTTTATTTGTTTAATCATTATTTTTCTTAATTTTTATTGTAAAAAAATCGGCAATTGTATAAACTTTCAATTTATATATAAATTTAAGTCAAATAATGAAGAAAATGCAATAAAAAATCCTGGAGTCTCCGAATCATTGCCGCGCCGCGCTCGTTCGGACGCGACGCGGTCAGGGGTGGACTCCCCCGCCGCCTTGGGCCCGCTGTGTGTTAAGTATTTTAAATAAACCTATGTATAAACAAATAAATTTTGAAGTTTAAAGCATTTTTAATTCAAATTGACGTATTTTTCCCGTTTCAGGACGAGTACAACAACGACGGAGACACCGTCTACGCCAAGAAGACGCCCAAGGGCAAGATCGTCACCGTTTCCGTGAGTTTTAGTAGTTTTTTTCTTGTTTACAACCTGTTTTTATTGTTAAACTAACTAGTTTTATTCCATTTTCAGACAGAACTCCCCGGAGATGTTCATTTCGTGATGCAAGAGACGTGGAAAGGCGTCGACACGTTGCCGAAATGGAACAAAAACATCAATTTCGCTTCGACGATCGTGAGCCCGACGGAGCACTTCGATATCATCACTGTGGGTCCGGGAACGAAAATATTGGGCAGTACGACAGCGAAATTTCGGCATGCAATTGTCAAGTTCGAGCTCGTGTGAATCTTCGTATTAGCCCGTTAAATCGAAAATCCGATGGGTTACGGCGAAGACAGACGGCCACAAATAAGGTTCCCGGTTAAAAGACCATTTTTATTTGGAAAACTGCCGAAATAATTTTGGAAAAAGGCCCCGAAACGCTCTTACATTCTCATGAAGGCCTACGGTATCTCGCCCTTTAAACCTGTATCCATATTTTGGTTTTGAAGCATATTTAATGACCCGCAGTGGCTTCTTTCAATTCCCAATAGCTATGTCTGCTGGAGTCGCTCGCGAAATTGGCTCCACCGCTTAGCCGCGTCAATCATGACATCATTGAGCCGAACTGCGCCAAAGTCAGCTGTTTAGGTATAAAAGCCATGTTTTCCCGCCACTTTTGCAAATTTCTCCACCCAGCGGGGGTTGCCTATCGCCTCTTGTTTTCTATTTCCCGGGGTTTAGATAAGATAAGAGTGAACGGTCCGAAGATTGCTCCCGATAGCGATTATTGGCTATTTTTTTTAGCCATTTAAGACCGCTTTTTTATTCCATATGCTGTATTTTGAACGTTAAAATTGGTTTTTGGTTGTAATAGTTGTCTAAAATTGCTGCCAGCTGGCTGGTTCCTAACTATTCATATGTTGAAGTCATTCAAAGGGTTTTAAGACTACTTTTTGGCAATAAATGTGTTTTTCTAAGTTTTGAAAGCGAAGGATTGATGCCAGCCGGCTGGTTTTGACTTTATTTACGTTTGGGACACTTAACTAATTTAGAGGCAGTTTTCCGGAGAAAATCGGCGTAAAAGCGCTTTTTTGACTTTTTTCTTGCGCTGAAAGCGAACCGATTGCTTATAGAAGTATAAAAGTTCTTTTCAGTACGGGAACAACGATGTTTTGATCGTGAGCGGGCGGGATTTCGTCTCCGCCAGGATATACCGCCGAACCCACGAGGGGTACATCATGGCTTCACGGAGCGTGGAGCTGCCCGAGTACCCGGAAGTGGAGGGAAAAGTCAGGTTGGTCTCTAACTCTCTCTCTCTCTCTCTCTCTCTCTCTCTCTCTCTCTCTCTCTCTAATTCTCGTTCTTCAGAGCCGAACTCCTCCTGGCCGGCGCCCGCTTCCGAGCCCACCCCACCAAGGCCAACACCACCCTGGCCGATGTTGTGATGCTCGCCGACCTCAAGGGAATGCTACCGCGTATGCTGGTTAATCAGGTAAGAGAGAAAAATCGGGCAAAACAGAACCCACAGGTAGCTTGTTCATGTATGCTCGGAGGCAAAAGATGCTTCCTTTTTTGTTACCATGTTCAACCAAACGCGGATTTACGTAGGATTTACGGATTTACCTATTGTACCGATTTATGCAAAATTTTATTTTTCATACCCGGGCCGTCCCAAAAAAAAAATCCCTGGATCTTTTTGAGAATGGGTACCATATAATTGTCAAGTCAGTGTCAACCGGTTGTCTGTATTTTCACGAAAGCATTTATACATTGTGCTTATTGACAGCCGGTTGGGTTGGGTGTGAATTTCGCGTTAGTTCTATTGGTACCAAACGTGGCAACGTGCCGGCCCGGTCCAAAATTTTTCACGGCCCGGCCCGGGCCGGCCCAAATTTTGCCATGCTTGATTGGTACCCATCGGACTTCAAGAGATGGCACAGTCGAGTGAGGGAGAGATTGAGAGAGAGAGAGAGAGAGAGAGAGAGAGAGAGAGAGAGAGAGTATTCAGTAATGTCTCTTTTCCAGGTCCTCGGCAGGATCATGTTGATGGACACCGAGGCGAACAAGCAGCACTTCGCCGAACTGGCCGCCAACAAGAACTGAGCCCCCTCTCCCCATATATCCTCCTCCGAAGGCTGTGTCAACTGAGCTGTGTTATCCCCGCCCTTTCACAATTTTCTCAATGAAACCACGTGCCTCGGGTAGGCAGAGTAGAATAAATACTTCTATTTTTTGGATTTTATGTTGTAGTATCGTCGTTTTGGTAGCCTGCCTACATTATTTGCTTCGCTTTTCGTTTTGTAATCTGGGCTAAAAGCCATTGGACTTCAAAGGAGCCGAAAGCTGTAGCGTGGGGAAGGTCGCGCACCCTTCTGCGCTCCGGCTCCGCCCCTTTTAATGAAATTGGGTTTCATAACATTTTTTCTGTTATTTCAGATGGACTTCCTGATCTCCCGAGTGAAGGAGCGCTCTCTCCCGATCAGCGAACTGGTGGAGAGCATGGGGTAACCTTTTTTACTTTTTTTTAAAACTTTAAATTTCAAAAGTAATTGTTTGATCGGTTCGACACAGGTTGGGTTGTTCCCAGCACGGCGGGGCTAGCGTAAATTGAGTCAACGACGCTATTATATGGGAAATTCCGATTGTTTTAATGGAAGGATTTGAGATAAAATGATGTAATTTGGCATTTACCGTTCATATCAGTTCTTTGATCAGCAACGCGTTTGTGACAGCTTCAAACAACCGCCGGAAATGCTATTTCCGTCGTATTTGCGCCCGTAGAATCATTTTATCAGTTTTGTAACGGTTAGAACAGGTCCACGCATACCTCGGCGCTGTATATCCTTCTTTCCCCAGGTTTAAATACCCAAGTTTGAGATACCGAAATGGACGATTTCATCGCCATGCTACCGGAGTTCACGGGTGGTAGGCAAGGGAGGCTACCGGGCGGGCCGGCCCTCTCTTCTCGGCCTCACATCTAATGTAAAAAAAAAACTAAGGCACAATATTTGTCGACGGGGATCGAAAACTTCGGATTGTCAGTCCGACTTCTTAGCCACTCGGCCATGAAATTACTCAACATTTTCATATGGTAGTTCGAATCCTCCTTACAATTAGCACAGTATGTTTTGAACATTTAGTACTTTATTTTGCAACAAAAGAACTGAGAAATATTGAGTTTGACAATAGTTACATTTAAAAAGTTTTTTAAAAACACTCGGCCCGGGCCGGCCCCTTCCTCAAATTTTCTCGGCCTGGCCCGGGGCCGGCCCGCTGATTAGCCACCCTTGGTGGTAGGTACTACAGAAGTTTGTTGGTTAAGGGTGGTGAAACGGCGACTATTAAGCGATTAATCAATTAAACGGCGAGTTTCACGGTTAAAGGGTGGTATTTTCTAACGGTTGTTGTAACGATCCCCTCCCTCAATTCAGGGAAACAGACAATATTTCGTGCGCTGTATTGAAATTTTGGCAGTTTTCCAGTTTAAAAGCAGTCCTTTAACCCTGATCCCTTTCGTGGCAGCCTGTCCCTGCCGTGCGCTCCTGTTACGTTATTCAACCGTTTTCGCTGCTTTCCCACACATTCGATTGGAATTGTCACTTGAAAACTTTCTGCAGCCGTCATCTGAAAGACCCTGTAAATGTGCTTCATTTCAAGAGGCTTGCCCGGCCGCTGACCGTGACACGCACATACAAATATTACCAAAATTCCCTGATTGAAACTTCTCTTCACGTCCCATAATATCTCTGTTTGCAGCCAGCGCCTCACATCGCCTGACTCCCTGGAAGAGGCCATGGGCGAGCTGACGGCCGTCGTCACCGCCCTTCCAAAGGAATTCTTGGCTCCCGAGGAGGGTAAGCCCCATTTTCCCTTTAATTTCATATCGTGTCGCTCGATTTCTCTGAATTTTTACGGAATGGCCTGATTTTTCAACAAAAAGCTCAGGAAATCTCGGTTCTCGCCGAAAAATTCCGAAAGTCCTGCTATTTGTTGTAAAAATTCACGAAAACACCCCATTTTCAGTGAAACTGCTCCTCCAGTTCGCCCGCGGCGTTGATTCCTCCAACGACGAGTTCCTCTGCCTCGGCCTCTTCTCTTTCCTAGTGAGATTTTTGACATTTTACCCATTTTATTCATTATTTCAGGTAAATTGCTCCAATTTCACAGCCACAGATGACGCGGCGGTGGTTTTCCACTTCACGGAGGACATAGATGTGCAGGCGAGGACGCAGAAGGAGCGAAATGCCATCTACAGCATTTGTGAGCAGCTGCTGGGCAAGGCCTCCCCTGGTACGTGCACTCTGTTTATGTCTATTTGCGTCTGGGTTGTTTACGATGTTCAAGGGTGGCTGATCAGCGGGCCGGCCCCGAGCACAGCCGAGAAAATCTGAGGAAGGGGCCGGCCCCAATTTTTTTTTTTTTTGAAAATCTCGTTTTAAATGTAACTCTTTTCAAAGTCATTATTTTTGAGTTCTGCTTGTTGCAAAACACAGTTCTAATTGTGCAAAACATATTGTGTGAAGGAAGATTCGAACTACCCTATAGCTGTCGCCAAACGGAAATCATATGCTAACTCCGGAAACATGCAAAGCATGCTGTGTTGATGACTCATTAGACTACGAATATTCATATCATCAGAGCATGGATGGAACATTCTAATCTTATTGGCATGATTCCAATTTGGCGGCAGCTATATATAAATTTTTATGTTTTTCATGGTCGAGTGGCTAAGAGGTTGGACTGGAAATCCAAAGTTACCCCAGTTCGATTCCCCGTCGACAAAACTTTTTGCCATAGTTTTTATACAGTAGGTACAGTAGAAACGCGACTCATGCACAAAATTCGTGAAAAACTTTTTTTCAACTTTTGGAATTTTTGACCTCGGGCCGCGGGCCGGGCCGGGTCGTGAATATTTTGAGAGAGGGCCGGGCCGGCCCGTAGACACCCATCATTGACGATTTTTACGCAAATGGATGAAGGTTACAAAAATGAAGCTCGATATTTACAGAAAATTGAAGCTTGCCCTTCGTTTATGACCATTAACGGTCAAATTTGTTTGGCGTATATGCAGCTCGATTATCACCATAGTGATGTCCGTTGCTTTCAAGACTAGTGCTCGTTGTTTACTCTATGTCCGATTAATCGTTGTTTTTATTGAATTGTTTCAGAACTGCGCGCGAATCCCCGTCGAGTTGGAGAGGGCCTCGTCCGATCGGTTACCGGAGAAGCCGATCCGCGGTGTCTCCTCCTCGTTTTCTCTCTGATTAGAATATGTGAGTTTCGATGTCTGACTCTAATTGGTGTCCCTGCGTCTCTGACCCTGAGTTTCTAGCTGTCTGCGTCTCGAACCAGCCCTTTTCAGACTGCCGCTCATTCAACGTGAAGAACGAGGTCGACATCGCCTTTCAGTTGTTTGACGTCCTCTCCGTCTACTACCCGCTGCAGTACAAGCCGGTTCGTCTATGTCTCTCTCTCTCTCTCTCTCACCTCTTAACATAACTTTTTCTAGAAATCCGACGGCGATGTGACGTACGACCAACTCTCCGTCGCCTGCCGCTCGACCCTCACCTGCTGTCCCCAATTCTCCAAAGTTTTCTACATGTTCGTCGTCGACAAACTACAGGACCCAGATGACTCCTACGAGGACAAGATGCTCATGTGCGAGCTTCTGGTGGGTAGAGAGAGAGAGAGAGAGAGAGAGAGAGAGAGAGAGAGAGAGAGACCGTTATATTTTCAGCTAGAGGGAGTTTCGGCCTTCGACAAGGCCGATTTCATGGAGAGCTTGGAGAGCATTTTCGATGGATTGAGGACAGCGGCGGTTGATCCCAGATATAAAGGTAGGTTTCAGCCTCTCTCTCTCTCTCTCTCTCGCTCTCTCTCTCTCTCTCTCTCTCTCTCTCTCTCTCTCTGCTTTCTCTCTTTCCTTACAACAAACCGGGTGTCAATAGGCAGGTCTAAATTGCCAAGTACTGTGACGCCAATTCTAAATTCAGGTGTGTGCCAGTAGGTTTCATTAGGAGATGACTGTCAGTGTGCTGTTGCTACAGTTTGACCTCGTCAATGTCACCTCTCTGTCAATAGATGTGATGCCGTGTCCGATTTTCTACTGACTGCCGGTGTCAGTAGTTGCTATTTATAAACCAGTTGGTTGGCACCATGTGACATGGTTATAACCAGCCGGCTGTCATTTGCATGTAGCTCTAAATGACACTATTGATGGTGTCAGTAGTGTCATTTCTGGCTTTTTTTTTCGCTTCAGCCAGTCGGTTGGCAGTAATTGCTGTTAAACACAGCCAATTGCCAATAGTTAACCCGTCGGTTGGCAGTATGTGCGATTCGCATAGGCCAGCCGGGTGGCAGAAGATGGAATTGTTAATACCTTTGGATTTGTCATAATCGACCCGCTGGCAGTAGTGGTTACTGTTTGAGCAAAACGACTGGCAGCAGGCGTATTGTTAGAAACAACCAGCTGTCAGTAGGCGGCGTTTTTGCGGCCAGGCTGTTATCAACAGTTCAAATTTTGAACATACCTGGGCAACCTACCGCGGGAGGCAATTTTGCGACAGGGCCATCAATTACGGAATTGTTTGGAAACATGAGGTGCTTGTGGTACCTACGTAATTCGGCGTTTGGTTGAAACTAATAACAAAAGCTTGAAGGGTGGCTTACGTTGTCTCCGAAATACCATTTGGGGGGCTTACACATCGAGCCCCCAAACACATCGTGTCCAGCCATGTTTGGAAATATGCGACGGGCTTCCATATTTAACAAAATTTGCCGAAAACTTAAAATTGCGACGCCCCTACCGCCGCTTATGGCGGAGCTTGACAATGTATGATTTTGAACCGTGCATGAACAAGCTACCTGTGGGGTTCGATTTTGCGACCCCCACATTCGACGTTTGGCTCGAGTCCCCCAAGTGGGCTTTCAAAAAGATGGTTTAATATGAAATTTGAACATCACAAAAAACGTACTCATTCACAAGAATTTCCGATATTCGATGAAACCCTCATTCTAAACACAAAAACACAATCACGCCTCGTTTATGGAGAATTCAACAGTGGAATCTACGGAAACGATGTTATTGACAAACGATCCGTTTAATCTACTACACCTCCATGGCGGTGGCCAGCTGCTCCGAAGAGTTCGACACGGCCGTGGCGACGTCGTTGGCAGTGTGAGCAGAGAGAGAGCGCTCGACTCCGGTGAGGAGGCTGGAAGAAAGGGCACTCTGGGCGCGGCTGAAATGGAGAAGATCTTTATCAGTTGGTTTCGGAAGCGTCTACCCAGCATAGCAGGAGTCGGACTTCTCAGCGCCGGTGAGCATGGTACGGGAACAGGCGGTCACAGCGGCATCCGACATCTCAGAAGCAGTGAGCATTGTCCTAGAAGCGGCAGTGACGACTCCCGTCGTGGGGTGCCTTAAAGCACAGTGGGTTAGTTGCTACTTCCAAGCTGAAACTCACTCCCACATAGTGTGGCACGAGAGCGTGTCGGCGGCGGTGAGCATGGTGCGGGAGCAGGCGGTCCTCGTGGCATCCGACTTCAAAGAAGCCGTGAGCATAGTCCTCGAACAGGCCGTGACCGCGGCATCGGAGACCTCCTGTCCGGTGACCATGGTCCTGCTGGCAGCCGTAACAACTCCCGCCGTAGGCTGGTCGTGCGAGGACAGGGCGTCCCTGAAATATTCAGTTCTTTCTTTTCACAAACAAGTTGTGGACAACCTCTACTCTGCGTCTCTAACCTACTATACCCTCTGCGTCTCTCTTTTCATGCTCAACATGCACCACCCTCTGCGTCTCTAACGTATGCTACCGTAGCGGGAAACTTTTCCACGCCATCTGCATCTACCCTGCACCCCCTCTCCGTATCTATCCTACCTCTGCGATTAATCTAACTCATACCCTTCAGTCTATGCGTCTCTACCTTACATTTCCTCTGCGTCTCTTTACTACACGTTCTTTATATCTAACCTACATTACCCTCTGCTTCTCTAGCCTACGCAACCCTATGCGTCTCTACCCTCTCTCTGCTTCTCTAACCTTCTATACCTTCTTGGTCTTTAACGTAGATCAGTCTCTCCGTCTACAACCTATACTAACCTCTGCGTCTCTAACCAACAACACTCTGCGTCTCTAACATACATCATACTCTGCGTCTCTACCCTGTACTACCATTTCGTCTCTAGCCAACAACACTCTGCGTCTCTAACCTTCACCCTCCGCGTCTACGCTACTTCAGCATATGCGTCTTACACTACCCTCTGTGTCTCTAACGTAGACCAGTATCTGCGTCTCTAACTTATCTCTGGGTCTCTAATCTACCAAACCCTGTGCTTCTCGTGCCGCCCCTAATATAGCTGTCACTGACATGCTTAATATCTCCAGCATGCATTACTGCTACGTTATCTCTAACTGCCGTCTTCCTCTCTCTCTCTCTCTCTCTCTCTCTCTCTCTCTCTCACCTCGAAACAGAAGACATCTCACTCCTGCTGGTCGAATACTGGCTTCCAGTCACACTGTGAAGGCTGTCGCTACGGGCGGTCTTGATTCCAACGTCCCTCTTCGAGAGCACATCCAGGGCCGACTTGAGGTCCTTCTCGAGCGGAGCTCCGCCTCCCATGGCAGAAGTGAACTTTCCGGCAACCTCAGTTCCGAAGAAGTGCTGTAGCTGAGCCAGCGTGAAGGTGGGCTCCTCCTCCCTGGCCGTCTTGGTGTCATCATCGCTGGTGACAAAGAAGAGGGATCCGTCGATGAGGGCGGGGGTGTAGACCTTGTCCTCCAGCCGGGCCACTCTTTCCTTCAGCTGAGCGCCGGAAATGGGCGCTCCACAGCCAGGCACCAGGTGGTGGCGGTTCAGCGGCTGCAGCGGAGCCTGGTAGACGGGGTTCGACTCGAGAGTCACAGTAGTGACAAGGGACTCGGCCACGTACTGAGAGGGGACTTTGCCAAGCTGAGGCTTCTCTGCCTCCTTGAAGGCGTAGTCAGAATCCTTGGCTAAAAAGGAGAAGATTGAGTAAGGGCTAATTGGTGAAACACACCCATGGCGATGACATAGTTGCTGTTGATGGGTCCAATAGCGGTGCGATCGGAGGACATCTTGGGTGACGAAGTGAAGATGCAACCGCAGAGAGCGCGGAGAACGGCAGAAATGAGGGAAATGGGGGAAAGAAGGCGATTTAAAGGATTTACATGGTATGCTAATTTTGCGAAAGAAAAGTTCGAAGATTCCAGAAAGAGAATGATTTTATTCCAATTCCACCAAAGACCATAAATCGAAACAAAAATAAGCTTTATAGTCTGTTTCCAACGGAAGGGTCTCATAACGACCGATAAGTTCGAAACACAGTAAGAAACAAACGGGGGTATGTACTCACCACCGATCCCGGCACTTTGGGGACGTAATCCGCCTGCCAATAGGAGCCATGGCTACATGCCAGTGCTGGCAATTAGTTGGCGGGACCCGGTCACCCCGTCCTTTAAATTTCAGGTGCCGTTTTTTTGGAAACAGATCATATAAGAGTGAAGAGTACATGAATCTGTAACTACAGTAACCCAGGAGTGAAGAATCAATCCTACTTCGGCGACTGTTGTGAGATTATTCTAATGTTGGTTTTCAAATTTCCCATTACTACATCAAAATATTCGGCTACAAAAGGGGCGAGGCCCCATTTTGGCCGAAGTAGGATTGGCGAGGAGTATAGTGAGAGAAGATGCCACCCAACTTCTGGAATATATCTCCCTCGTCTTCAATTGCTCGCTCGGTCACTCACTCATCTCTATCACACTCACTCACACATACTCACTCCCTCTCTAAAATAAAATAATGTCACTTCACATCTCTTTAGGCGGCCGGTTTCAGTAGTTGCGTGTTTCAACCAGTTGGTTGACGCGAGGGAACATGATTGAAATCAGCTAGGCAAACGTTTAGCAGCAGGTGGCGTTTGTGAAGGCAGCAGTTTTCAATAGTTGGAATTTGTAACCCAACCGGCTGACAGTAGCTGACATGTACATGGTTTCTGTGTCAGTAGTTGTCATTTTGAACCAGTCAGCTGGCATTAACTGTTTCAGCTATTGTCAGCCGGTTGTCACCATTGATGGTGCCAGTGGTGTCATTGGTGGGATTTTTTGTTTCAGTCAGTCGGTTGGCAGTATTTGGCGTTAAAGACAGCCAGTTGTCAAAAGTCAACCAGTCGGTTGGTCGCATTTGCGATTTACTTACGCCAGCCGGGTGGCCGTAACTGACATGGTTAGTAGCATTCGGTTGGCACGGTATATGATTATGTTATAGTCAGCCGGCTGGCAGCAGCTGTTACTGTTAAAGCCAGCCTGTTGTCAGTATGTGGCGTTATTATTCATCGACGCTTTCTGTTGCCAGTATCTGCCATTGTTCGAGCCAGCCGGCTGTTCTTAGTTTGTAGGTCAAATTGACGTCATTGGTGGTGCCAGCTGGCTGTCATGTTGAATCTCTATATCATCTCTCTCTCTCTCTCTCTCTCTCTCTCTCTCTCTCTCTCTCTCTCTCTAACCCCGCTCTCCTTTTCCAGGCGACATGTCCTCCCTCACTTCGCACCTGTCTCACCTCATCTCTCTCGTGAAACCCGAGGCCCCTCTCTACCTCAAGGCCGCCGTCGACTCCGCCCTCCAGAGTCTGTTTTCCCAACCCTTTTACCCATTTTCTCTCTTTTTTTCAGACATGGAGCCGTTCGTCGTCCAGCCAGCCATGGGCCTCATGGACAAGGCCCTCACCTACCTCCGTCCCTTCGCCGAACACGCCTCCGGCCACGAAAAGACCATCCTTTCGCGCGTTTTTGCATGGCTGATTGAGAAGATTCAGAGTAATTTTTCCCATTTTTCGAAGCTAAACAACTTTCAGGCCCGGTGGAACCGACCTGCGAAGGGGCCTTGGAAGTCCTCCATGGCTGGGCCTACGTGGGGCCTTTGGAGACCAGAGGTAGGGCCTTTTACGGGCCTAAAATGGTTTTTTTTAGCCTCGGTGCTGGGCATCTATTCGGACGCCCTGCTCTCAGCCCTGGATGTGGCGGAGAAGACTTGCCCCGCCCTGGGTTCGTCCGTTCGAGACGTCTTCCTGCCGGTAGGATTTGGGAAAATGCTTTAAAATTGGGAAAATTTAGGCCTTCGCCGAAGCAGGCCTATTCGAGAATGTGAAGGGAATCGCGTTGGAGCTGATGGAGGCGGCTGATTTCGAGGCGGAGAAGGATACAAAGAGGTGGGAGAGACACTATTGACAGTTAGCTGCATACTTGGCCAACCTACCGCAGGGGTTGATTTTGCGACAGCCCCTTCTATTAGAAAAACTTTTGAAAATTTGCGGCGACCCCCCTTCCTTAACAAAAATTGGGTAAAAGTCGAATTGCGACACCCCCCACCGCCGCGGCCCGGGGAGGTTGGCCAAGTATGGTTAGCTGGCAGCAAGAATCGCCTATTGACAACCGGCTTCATACTTGGCCAACCTCTGCGAACCGCGGCGGGTGGGGGTGTCGCAATATTAATTTGAACCCAAATGTTTGTAAAGATTGGGGCCCGCCGCAAGTTTTTAAATGTTTTTCTAATGGAGGGGGCTGTCGCACAATATACTCCGGCGGTACGTTGACGAGGTATGGCCGGCTTTCATCGCCTACTTACAAGCGGCTGTCACTAAGTGCCTTTGCTTTGAGAGCATATTGACATTTGCCTGCCAACAATAATGCCTTCTTTTTGAGCACCCAGTACCAGTCGAATCACACGCGTAATGACGACTGTCTGATTTGTTAGTGACAGTAGCTTTAAACTGCGCGTGATGCCATTTTTCCAATGACCTCACAACGCTGAAATCACTGACGAGCTATTGACAGTCAGCTGGCTGGGAAATCGACGTCATTCTGAGCGCATATTGAAGCCAGAAGTGGTGTTCGTTAGATTATCTATTACCTGTCAGAAAGTCAGAAATCGAGTTAGACTGTCAGAAATCTTCACTTTTTAAACCTATTGACAGTTAACGAGCAACTACGCATGACGTCACTTTACTGATGACCTATCGGCATATTTATGGCTACAATAATTTTGATCGCCAATTGGCAGATGACTGGTGGAATGAACGGCGTCACTTTGATAGTGACGGGGTTTTACTCGTTCCCCCATCATATTGACACCCGATTGATATCAGAGTTATACCATCTTACTGAGTGACCCCGGCTGGTTGTGCGGTCAAGAGCATTCATATTGACGTCATGTGGACTACTCCCTATTGACACATGTGACAGCTGTTTGGCAGCAACAAGTAGTCATATTTGTGTACGATCTGATTACTGACAAACACAAGTGGCACAAAATGATATTTATATCCCTCTACGGGGACTATTGATATCGAATTCGAATTTAAAAGTTGATTTTTTTTTTTAAATTTTTTTTTCGTGAACTTTATAATTTCAGAACCTCCGTGACCAGTCTGATCTCCACATTGGCTACCAAGAACCCTCCCCAGGCGGAGCAGTTGATTCAAGAATTTGAAGAGAAGGTGGCTGTCAAGGGAGGAGGCTTCGTTTCCACCCTGAATGGAATCTACTGTGCCGCCGTGCTGGACGAGGAGACGTTTGAGAAGTACCGCGGAAGGATCATCGGAGCCCTCGCTATCGGTACGTTCTCTCTCTCTCTCTCTCTCTCTCTCTCTCTTTCACTCCCTCTCTCTCTCTCTAAAAAGTTTCTTTTTCAGGAAAGCTGGTCCCCTGTCTGGAGGCGGATGTTCAAATGGCGGAGAGGGTGGCCAAAACGGGTCCCACAGCGATTGCGGCCCAGTTGGTGGAGGCGGTGAAGCCGATCGAAGTCGAGGTAGTTTTTCCAATAACCAAAAACATTCGTCAATTCGTATAATCGGCGTCTTTTGTTGTGAAAAAACCATGAGAAATTGGAAACATTGACCGAAAACCGTGCAGTAATTTTTTTTTGGCATTTTCTAGTTTAAAAAAAAAACAGTGCATTTATCGACTATTTAGACTGAAAAGCTTGCATAAATAGCCAATTTCCATTAAAACTGTGCATCAGTCTGCAATTTTCTGTAAAAACCAAGCAGAAAAATCGGCAATTCCAAATGGAAAACCGTGCAGCAATAGGCGTTTTCGTATGAAAATCGTGCAGCGATCGACGTTTTAGTTGAAAACCGTGCAGCAATCGGCAATTTTGGTTAAAGCCCGTGCAGAAATTGGCACTTTTATTTAAAATCGTGCAGCCATCGGTAATTTTGATTGAAAACCGTGCAGTAATCGGAAATTTCGATCGAAAAACGCGCAGAAATCGGCAATTTCGATTAAAAACCGTGTAGCATTCTCCAGTTTCTTATGAAAACCGTGGAGCAGTGAGCAATTTTGATTGGAAGCCTTGCTTATTTTGATATTTTTTGTTTAAAACCGTGCGGCAATCGGCAATTTCAATGAATAACCGTGCGGGAATCGATAATTTCTATTGAAAACCGTTCATAAAACGGCAGTTTCGACTGAAAAATCGTGCATCAGTCGGCAGTTTGGAGTGAATATCGTGCAGCAATCCACATTTTATTTGGAAACCTGGTAATTTCGTTTAAAACTACCAAATAATCTGCAATTTCTATTGAAAATCATGCAGAATGGGCCAATTTCTGTAAGAAGCCGTGCAGAATTAGGAAATTTTGATTTAAAGCCATGCAGTAATTGCCAATTTAAAAATATAACCGTGCAGCAATCGGCAAATTTGGTTGAAAACTGTGTATTATCTCTCAAAATCACCCTTTTTTTTGCAGGACCCTGCCCTTCTCGAAGTTGCCCAGCTGGTCAAGCGCCTGTTCTGCTGTCTCCCGACCACCGACGAAGCGGATACGGTAGCCGAGTGCCCCCACTTCTTCCTCGTCGTCGCTATGATTGGGGTAAGTCGCTCTTAGCTTTCGAAACCGTGCTCTAATTCGGGCTAGCCCGCCCGTATGAACTTCCATTTTATGTACAAACCTACATATTTTTCCTTTAGAACCCAGCTGAAATCGACCTCGCCTACTCGAAATCCACGAATCCCATCGCGAAGAGAACTCTAGCCTTCGCCAAGGCCTGCTGGAGCAGCGAAAGCGGCTGTTCTCTGGGAAATGAGGCGTGGTAGGGCTTAAATTGAGTTTTTGGAACAAAATTTGGCGTTTTAGGTCCCGAACGGAAGAGTTGAGAGGACGCTTGGCCCAGGGGGCTACGGTAGCTGAGGAGGAGATTAACAGGTACTTCGACGACGTGGCGCAGGGAGAAGTGGACGCCACTGGATTGTTTAACTTTGAGGCGCCCTTCGCCTGTCCGGAGGCGCTCGGAGTGAAGAGGTCTCCCCTGTGGAGGCAGAGGTTGGTATTTCTCTCTCTCTCTCTCTCTCTCTCTCTCTCTCTCTCTCTCTCTCTCTAGCTGTCTATCTATTTTCCTCTCTCATTCTTCCAACCAGCTGGGTGTCAATTGGTATACCTAAATGACGTAATATCAGCTGTATTAAGAAACCTGTCGAAATGACATCATTATGCCAAACTATCTTGAGCCAGATGGCAGGCATAAAGTTTATTAAAAATGACGTAATTTTTAGAGACAGCCGTTTGTACCAAAAAAACATGACGTCTCTCCGACATGCTGCCTACTGACAGCTGGTTGCACTATTGACAGTGAATGACGTCAATTTTCTGTCAATAGGGCAACCGGCTGTCAATAGGCATCATGCCCAGATGACGTCATGTAACTCCTCATTTTTACAGTCAAACTGATGTAGTGACATCATCAGTAGAACCAGATGGGTGGCAATATGTATAAGATGTGGATGACGTAATTATTAGTGCTAGCGATTACTGTAGGTTTTACTGTATCTTGGTCCAAATTGTCTGTGATGCCAGCCGGCTGTACAACTATGCACATTTGTAGTGACGTCAATTTTAATGCCAATAGGGGCTGTCAATATGCTGCATTTTAAGGTGACGTCATGTTTATCCTCTTTTTTACCGCCAAACGGGTGTACTGACGTCATTTTTACAGCCAGGTGGGTGGCACTAAGAAGCAGATCGAGATGATGTCATTATTAGTGCCAGCCACCTCGTTGAAGAGTTGTATTACTACCAACCGCCTATATGAAAGCTTTTGGCAATTATCGATTTTTGATATTGGGTTACTGTAGGGCAACTTTGGGTACTGTTGCTTGACCAAAACTATTCATAATTCCATAATGCCATCTCTCTCTCTCTCTCTCTCTCTCTCTCTCTCTCTCTCTCTCTCTAACCCTCCCCCTCTCTTTTCAGGATCCTCCACTTCCTCATCCCCAAATTCGCCCTTACCGCCGCCGCCGACGGCAACCAGCGTCTGATCTCCCTCCTCCCCGCCATCTTCGCCTTTTTGAAGCAATGCGACGCATCGTTGGCCGAATTTTATGGAGATTTGGTAGTTTTTCGTATTATATGCTTTCTAAAATGGAAATTTCAGTTGAAACCTGTCACTTCGAAGGCCCTGGAGCGGCTGGGCAACTACGAGAACCAACTGGTGCAGGAGATTCTGCCAGTGCTCGTGGAGGACCTCGGACCTGTTTCGGATCAGGCCGCCCATCAGTTCGGAAAGATGCTGGTGGATATGGTCCGAGAGGCGAATGAGGCGGTGAGTTGGGAGAGAGAGAGGGACAGAGAGAGAGAGAGAGAGAGAGAGAGAAAGAGAGAGAGAGAGAGCATAAACATAGAGACATTTCCAGAACGTCACCCTCTCCGCCCTCTCTGCCCTGGAAATCCTGGCCAAGAAGGCCTCTCGCGGAGCCATCCGTTCACTCCTCCCCGTGGTGCTCAAAGGAACCACCGCTTCCCTGCAAGCCGCCAGCCGCCCCGTCCGCAGGAAGGCCGCCACGGTCAGGGAACTATGGTTTGTGAACCTTTTGAAGGCTTGGAGCAATCTGATTCGTTTCAGGGCCAAACAGAACGGATCGATCTAGCTGCATGTGATGAAGAAATAGCTATCAGTATACGGGAACTTGTTATATCTTGTTGATTTGTTGGATGTAAGATAAAGAAGTTATATCTTGATAATGAGAGAAAAAAGAAATGGGCAAACAAAGGCAGATATTAAGATAGAAGGATCGATATCTTTGCTGTCTCCGCTGGACTCCTTGAAAACATTTTTACAGAGTTACACTATTAAAGTTACTTTTGTAAAATCACAGGTATTTATTTGTAAGCTATGACTATTATCCAATGTTGGCGGGAGCCTCGTTCTCTGTGGGACCATGGGAGCCCAACTCTGTCTCATCCACCGAATCCGTTCGGGCCTTGGGGACCATTTGCAACCAGCGAGCATATAAAATGAGCTGCTTATACGGAATGGGATGTTCCAGAGCTGCTCTCACCGTCTGAATCAAGTATGTGTTTCAGTTGAAGAGTCACCAACTGCAATGTGGGCCAGGATGGCTGCAAAGGCTGTGAAGGCGACGACTACTCCGTTTATTAGATTTGCGTAATCAGCGATTTGGGTCCAGAACAGTCCGATAATCGAGAGAATGCACCCGGCGATCGCAAGAAAGGTAGCCGCTATGATAATCTTTCCATCACAAGTCTTCGCTCCCACGCTACATTGAGCAATAGCTGTTGAAAGGAGGGAAAAGGCCAATTGGGTGAAGGCACTGCTGGAGAGGATAAGCCTCCTTTCTTTATCATCGTCGATTAATATAAAGCCAAAACAGAAGGATCCGCCGATTGCGTAAATGGGCTGGGTAGTCATGACAATGTTTCTCATCAATCTGAAAGTATTATATTCTTATCACGTTAGGACGTTTTCCAGTTTTCAGTAGCTAAACGGGTCAAGAGCAAATATATGACCTCATTTTCCTTCATGCTCTTCATCTCATTTTTCATGCTGCTAACTGCCATATTATCCGGCTATAACCGTACTATTTTGTATATACTAGGAAATTCCAACTGGGGGTCCCCGGCAGTATATAAGTTTCGAAGGTACCCCTTGGTCAAAAGTTTGGTTTTAAGAATTAGTAGTTGGTCGGTCAAAAAACTTATTTATCAACGGTCTTTTGGGGAAATATTCTCTATTCATAATTCCCGGTGTCTCCCCTTGGCCAACTGGTAAAAGTCCCCCCCCCCCCCCCCCCCCCGTGTGAAAATGCGTAATCACATATTTTCGCCTAGCGCTAGTTAAGATGTAGTGTTACACAACTTTAGTCGGTATTTGCAAAAGTGTGTTTTATACGGTTTGCCCAGTTTTTACTATAGTATACTTTATGTAACACATGCCATTTAACGTACCTTTCACAACAATTTTTGCCATGAGGACACTTTTTGCAGAGTGTGATGACCAAGGAAATTAGAGTGGCTACAATAAAAAGACCAGCAACGGGAACAACAACTGTCTGAATAGTATCCTTCCATGGAAAAGGCTTAGTTTGACGCTTAACAAATAGTATTAATTTGTTTGTTGAACCCTTACTGTCCACTTCTTTTGTGTGTAGGCGCAGTTGTCCGTTATGTTGCAGTAGCATCTTTCGACTCCACTAGTCGAGGGAGTACATTCGTTTAGAACATTCTAAAAGATCATTTCGGTTCAGAATGAAGTTATGTTTGTGTAATATTTTTTAATTTGCACTGGGTTGCCAAGGTCTGCACCAAACTGCGCTGTGGCACTGCGCGGAAAATGGGTTAGTCGTAACATTTTCTATTCTTATATGGTGTGTAGCCCACACAGAGTGATATTCAAAGTGACCATTTCCAGGGAGAAGCGAGAGGAGAGCGGTGGGTTGTCAAGCTAAGAGCGGGTACTAAAGAACGGTCGAAAATTCGCAAAGCAAGAGAGAAGCAGCAAAACGCCTCCGATGGGAGGCGTTTTCCGTACAACTAATTAATTTTTGAGTTTGAAAGTTCTAAAAACTCACGCTTTCTACACTTGCTCCAAATGTATAGAGCCATTCACTAATTCTACATAGCAAACAGATCCTTTCGTCACAGTTACCTTAATTTGATTTAATTTTATATACTCTGGAACTGTATATTACCGGAAAGTGGTATTTAGACGTTCCAAAGGGGTGGCGGTACGAACGGACCAACGCGTTGGTCCGTTCGGTCTCGGGGTCATTACGCGCTGGTCCGTTCGGCCCAACCGATTTACGGCGCGATGACCTATCAATTAGTGACTACAGCCGTTATTGTCAGTAGCAACTACAATAGCAACTTATCTGGAACTTTTTCTGTTTTTTTTTTTTATAATTATTCTTTTTAATATCCTTTTGTACATACCTTTTTTAAAAGTTTTTTGTTTTCTTTTTTTTTAAATGAAATGTTTGTTAATTTCGAAAGAAAATTTAGTTAATGTTTTAATTAATATTTCGAACACTAGTTAAACCAGTTGATAGATTTTCTTTTTTTCAGTAAATAAATGTAACATTTTGAAATATTGTAATTATGTTTTTGTTGTCAACGGACTTCTCGCAAGTTAGGATTGTTATCGACTTTGAGAAAGCTGCGGCTTCGGCAATTACTGAGGTAACTATCGCGATTCCTTTTAAACTTAACTTGAACGCTTAAGGTTTCCCCATGTGCGGATTAACCGGGTGTTCTTTACATCTCAGCATGGCTCTCAACAGGCGAAAGGAGAAGGAGGGACTAGGAAAGCTTATTCCTGAGTACGATGAGGTTCGCACCTGGTTCGACCGCCTTTTAGCCCTTGTGTTTTTACCTAAGGTGAGGAATGTCAGTTTGTTTGTTTGTTTGTTTACGTGTTTTTAAAGGAATTGATCTCTGTTTCTCGTGTTCTGGGGTGCCCCGTCCCAAAACGCCATCCTGCTTACAAGGTAGGCTCTTACTTTCTACTCTATTTTCAGGAAACGTGGATGAAAGGAATGTACAAAGATCTCTGGCACATCGCCTTTGCGTCTCCCACCCATGGCCAGATTACCTCTTACCTAGACGAAGTCTCAATGTTTGTTTCTCCTAAATGTATTTAACCAGAAGCCAAAGCCCCGCTGCGCGGGTCTTCGCCTTCTGGGTTCGGCGGCCTTCGGCCGCCTCAATCTGTGATCGCGGCCTGTGGCCGCTAAGTAACGCAGACTTCGGCTGCTCATGTATGCAGCCTGCGGCCGCTTTGTTCTACCGATTCCAATGAAATGTTCCCCATGGTCGTGTGGGGGGGGGGGAATGAAGGGTGTACCTCTCCGAATAAAACGTTGCGCTGCTAACGGACAGAATGACAACCCTCTAATGTTATAAAGGATTGTTTTAATAGAACTAGTCAAGCATTTATCATAGAGTTTAATTATCATGCAACTGTTAATAAAGTCCCAAAAAACTATAAAACTTGTTTTTATTGGGGTTGGGGAAGTTTAAGGCGCGCGCTTCGGAAGTAATTAGTGGCAAGGTCAAGGCGATAATGTACCCGAGAACGAACGGACCAGCTATAATAGGCATGGGCCGAACGGACCAGCGCTTTTGTCAACCGCTTGCGCGCGCGTTGGTCCGTTCGGTCTCGGTCCCGTTCCAAAGTTGCAGACTAATTCCTGCGAAGATTCTGAAACTGGGTTATTACGAAAAACGACCAAAATTACGAAGGAGAAGGAGAACCACACTGATTTTAAGAATCATGGAAAATGAAAGTCTTCTGGTGGAACGCACCTTTTATACAAAAGTAAACTTAACGCAACGTACCTCAGCGGGCGCAACGGAATTTCATTCTGAAAGGGAATGTTCGGAGAGCATGGTTCGGTTACATTTTTTAACGCACCTATTTGATCATTGTGACCCCATGAGTCACATAATTTGTTCAAAAAAGTCCGGTTTCACTTATTCACCAAGCGGAAGTTTAGAATAGTTTGTCTGGGTCTTCGCTATTTGTACACTCTCTCGCCTACTGATCACTCGGCTGCTGTAATAATGTATTCTGCAGGCGAAAAACCCAAGCAAATCAGAGTAACACCCAGAAATGATATTTTCAATAATTTTGGTTATGGATTTGACAGTAATACGACAAACGAATTCCCCTGCGCAAAAATAACCACGACGGTTACAATTAAGCTCTAAGAAAATCAAAAGGAAAAAAAAATTTTTGTTGAAAACTTGTTACGCATACCGGGATTCGATCTAGCTACCTCCAGCGTGTCACACTGGCGCCCTCACCACTCGGCCACTGGACCACTGTTTTCACTCCGCGGCCGCCGCCTTTTATACAGGCCGCTGCGCCCAGTACGCAAAACCCTCAATTTTGAAATGCGATTTTCTCGAATATGGTGAACGGTCAGCAAAATCGGACTTTTATCCCTTAATACCCATGGGATAGGCTATGCAAATTTGTGGGTCTCGTTTGATTTGGCCACCAAGACCCCAACGACTACCCTTGTCAGTTAGCCATTAGTTTTTTGGCAGGCTTTCAATTGAGCAATAGTTAAGACGCGATATCTCGACTCGAGTCTCGAGCGAGACTCAAGCAAGGAGTTTATGTGGACATAAAACTTCGAAAAATAACAAAGGTTCGGAACAAAAAAAACCATCCGTGCCGTTATTTAGACATTGAATTAGTTTTCCATAACTCGATTCAAAGTGGTGCTATTTAAGTTTTAAAACAATCAATCGATGGAACATTTTATGTTAAACAGTTCTTAGTTCTTATTCTTAGTCAAACTTTGTTTATTTTTCGTAAAGTACTCCATTTCATTAAAAAAATATTTTTGTTTTTCTAAATTATCCAAATTGCCGGTCAGACTCAGATTATTTCAGATTTGACGAGTAATGTTGGTTCAAAATTGTGTTTTCTCGTGTTCGATGTCGCTGATGGTGAGCTATTTATTCATGGTGCGTTGGAAAACATCGATTTTAGAAAAGTTTGTGTTTGAGGTTCCACTCTCGACCACAGAAACCATAGAACTCGTCAAAAAATCTTACTTTTGGTCTGGGAAAGCATAACATCTCTATAGTAGCCGGTTTCAAAGGTTTTTGCAGAGTTACAATAGTTATTGATTAGTTTCACGATTATTTTGTCCCCAAAACAGCCAATTTTCTAGTCTTTTGGGGGTAAAAAGTCCTGACAACCCTAAAATAATTGTAACCAGCGAAATCTTTATAACATTTCGCTTCTTTGTCATATCTTCAAGTATACACATAGTTTTGTTTAACCCGCGCTACTATTGGACACCTCATTTTTCCAAATATTCGCTCATCTGCATGGTTGGGCGTTAGCCCCACCCCCTTTTCAAGCATTCGCGCCAAAACATGAATCTAGCCACCACGCTTGTAATTTAAAGAAAAGACTTGCAATTTATTAATTACAAGTCTTTGATCAAACTGAAGCGCAAATACCCGGTGAGTTTAGCAATGAAATGATTTAATCTGTCTCTATCATCATCCTCTCCTTCTATATCTCGCCCTCTTTCTCTCTCTCTCTATCTCTCTCTCTACCTGTTCTTCTCTATCTATCTAAATAGAATTCCTTTGATTCAAACTGAATATGGTTTCGCATGTTTAAATTTTTTTAAATAAAAAAGCTATAATCTGACCCTGTGTCGTTTATGTGTGTGCTTTTTATTTTCATCTGTTGATCAACACCATTCGCTTTTTCCGTTTACAATTCGCTTTCTTTTACCGCATTGCACAATCGATACCAATGACTAATTTTGAAAATATTATAGTGTTGGTTATAAATCTCATCTACGTGAGTATTTCTTCAAATCAGTCATTGTAATTTCTCTGCAGCTTTGTTTCTGCGTGATTGCGATTCTCTACCACAGTGCTAACGAAAAATTGATTGCCTATCATTTGTTTATTTTCTTCTTTTCCCTACCATGGGCACTTTGCCTAGTGTTATTACGCTACTATAGAAAGGTAAATATTATTTTACCTTTCTGAAACATTTGTTTAGAAACAAATTAGTTAGATTGGAAGTTTGATTAAACAATTTTACAGGAAAAATTTAAGGGACAAAAATTCAAATCAGGTTTTTATTATCATTTTGTTTTGCAAAGAAGAAAAACGTTCAAAGACTGCTACATTCAAAAGCTTGGTAAATAAAATTTTAACCCTGAAAATAAATTTTAAAGGTTTGTAGTTGTGTAAATTTAGCATTTTGTAATAAAACGAGCCCCAGGTATGGGGACATAACTTTAATACTTTCATGTGAATGTAAAGAAGGGGCTAAACCAATCATAAAATGTTGGGTGACTCAACCAAATTGTGAGGGGGATTTTGGGGGGCTAAACCGAATTGGAGGAAACTGGAGGGGAGGGGGAGGATTTTGCGGAACTCGATCGAATTGTGAGGGGGATTTTGGGTGGCTTAACCGAATCGGGGGGGGGGGGGGGGGAGTTTTGGGGGACTCCACCCAAATGGGGGGAGGGGGTTTGGGGAACTCAATCGAAATGATGGAATTTGGGGGGAATCAACCGAATAGTGGGGGGGGGGGGGGGGGTATAACCGCTTTTCCAGTTCTTTATTTTAATTTTTTTTATAAATGTTAATTTTTAGAAAACTTCTGATCAAAAGGAACAAGAAACAATTACCCGATTTGTTTTTGCCAGCTATTCGATGTTTTTGATGATAAGAGAATAAATAATAAAAATACATTTTATATAGATAGGTTTAATTGCTACTCTTTCTCCAATGGCAGAAGAAGAATATGTTTCTTGGCGTTGGTTACAAAAAAAAATCAATAACTGTAAATCACTTTCAGCATCCTGGCTTTATTTAGTGGGATTTGTGGTTGGGAATCTCTTAATCGACTTAAGAATGTATCTGCGAAGGAAACGGGAGAACAAACAAATAATTGCATATTTTTAATGTATTCACCTGTTTGTCATGTTAGCGATGGAGCGCGGATGCCTCCAACAGGGCGGGCCATTTGAAATAAACCGTTTTGAATACCGTTTTTCGCATATTTTTTTGAGTTATCGCATATTGTTTTGTAAAATAATTTACATAAAAAACTTTCACAGGTTTATGAAGTTTAAGGATCTTCTGATAACCTACAAATTTAGGAAATTCTGAAAATTATTAAGATATTTTCAGGTTCCGGAATTGGCAATGGTGCGCGTTTACCCCACATTTGCAAGGGCTACCTTCCATTGATTAGTAAACGACTGTCAATGATAAATTTTACAGTAACTCGCTACAATTGGTGTTCAATTATGACATTTTCGAAGAGACAACAGTTAAAGGGATTTTAGCGTTGGAGCGCTGTTATCTCCAAAAGGGCGGGCCAATTGACTTAGGCCATTTTGAATTCCGCTTTTTGTTTTATCGCTTTTATTTCTTTTAAAATTAATTAAACTATAGATTTTTAAACAATGGAATACCGTAATTTATGCTACGTTATACTCAGTATTATATATGTAAGTCTGTTTTGTTTGTCCAAAAAAAAGTTTTCAGCTCTCGATTCTTGGCTCCGCTATGTTATATTACAATAACAAAGGCATTTATCATTTATACCATTTTTATCAGTTTGAGGGAACTTTGATGTCAATATCCATTCGCTTCATTGCACTTTTAAGACCTTCTTTTGTGAGATATTAATTTTTCTTGTTAGTATTTTTCTTAAGCAAAAACCTAGAAATATGAAAATTTGGAAACAAATGTTTATATTTTTAATTTCTTTATCCCATTCTGGAACAATATTGGTATGCAGTGTAAAAAAAATGACTTTTGAATTTGTTTTAGATTGGCCTTGGTATCCTATTCATTTGCACCCCGTGGTCAGGAAATTACACGATATGGCGTAAAAACTTTTATTTTTTCTCTCAAGAAAACCATTTTTCAGCTTCTTTGATGTTCTCGATTGGATTTGTAATTTTCAGTTTACCCATTGACTTTGCAGTGTACCGGCGGATGAAATACAAAAATAGACTCATTGAAGAAGAAAAACTTGAATATTTATAAATAGATAACTTTAATTTTGTTGAATTAATAAATTTTGAACATAAGAAATTTTCGGGGCTTCGGTGTTATGGATGGCAGGCGTTTACTCCACAAAGTACCCCTCATATAAATAGGGACCGCAGAGGAATATTTAAAAATTATTTTTCGCATTTTTTATAGCAATTTAAAGCTAGATAATGTTATAACTTAAACGTTTCTTTTTTACAGTTTGAAATTTCATCCACAACGAAGCGAGATATTCCGTTTTGAATGAACAGAAATGAACCCGATTTTTGCATTGCAGCCGTGGTTGGGCGGGCCATGTCCGGCAAGGTCCGCAAACGTGCGCAGGCCCTGCTAAACAACGGACAGAGTTTTGCTTGAATGCGAAATAGCTCTTTTTGAAAAAATACACGTGTATATATGTTTTTAAATGGGTTTTCATAATTTTCTCGTATTTTTAATACCAAATTTATCTCAAAAATAATAAAAATACAGGTTTAAATTGCCTTTTTCAAAAAGGCTTTGGTTACGGTAGTTAGCATTGGAGCGCGGAAGATCCCCAGATTTGTACTAAAATGTATTTTTAAAATAAAATTGTGAACGAGGGCGCGAATGAAAATGAGACTTTTTAGTCTTAAATGGAAAATTAACATTTTATTTGTATAAGTAATCAAATCTCCCAAGAGTTACAGCTTTCATTTCCTTATATTTTCAAGGAAACTGAAAACATGCTCAAAGTGATGGTTACAAAATCGTTTGGTTTTGGGTGTTTTTTAGATTTCCGCTTGTTTTACTTGCTTATTACGTAAGAAAACAATTTTTGAAAGTCCTTTACAGACATTTGGAATACTGGAATGCCATACCAGTCGAAATCAAGGCTGCCAAAGTAGAAAAATTGCCTTAATTTTTTTCGGCGCGAATGGATATTTTATTTTTATGTTTTATTCAAAGTAGCTTTTACTAGCGGTTCCGGAAATATTAAAGACAAAGGTGTTATCGATTTGGCTCGAATATTATAGCCAAAAAACTTTAAAAAATTGTCTTCTTCGCCCACTTGTTGTTGAAATTTCGTGATTTAACTTATTCCATCGTTTTTCGCGTGTGATTTTACGTAGGATTCCATTATTAAAGTAAACAATTTCTTAATAATGGGCGCGCGGTCCGCCAAAACCATATTTTCTTACCATTTCGGACTGCCCGCGCGGAGGCCGCCTCTGCGGTCTCTACATATAAAGAAAGAAATGGTAAATTCTACGGTAAATCGACACAAAGGATAACTTACTTTCACATTTTCGATGCAACGGCAGGCTACAGCAGCGCTGGAGCAGTTTGATTTTGCTTTTTAATTTATCGCTTGATTTTTTGTAAAATAAATTAAATCAACCTACATTGAAACAATGGATCACCCTAATTTGTGCTATATTTTGCTAAGTATTATCTACGTAAGTCAGATTTTCAAGAATATCGGCGGTTTCAATACAAATATAGACTGGAATTTTTTTCTTCGATTTTTTCGACATCACCAACCTTTCCGATTTGAGAAAAAAAGGTCACCAACCTCAGCCCATAGTTCTGAGTTGCCGGGCCAACTTGAAAAAATCCTCGGCCCGGCCCGTCTTGCCCCGCTCCAGCTCGGACCAAGGTTCAATTTTGCAAATGAAAATCCTATGTTATAATTGTTTATGAGTAAGGTCGAGTGTTATATTAATCGCGTCTTAATACACGTTTATTTGACGGCTTCTGCTGATATCTACTGACAAAGGGAGTCGCGCCTTGCCTGCAACTCCAAGTCACCAAATGTTGATGGATTCTGACTGTTTTGACTTCCTCGACGGCTATCAGCGACTTGACTGGGATCTACGCTTGCAATCCGTGCCCTTTTGATAGCCTTGGCATATGAAAAAAGATCCGCATATTTGATGGGTTTCGACAGAGCCAGACGAATGGTCTGAATTTTGTATTTTGCAATACAATTTTGGTTTCCAGTTGGGTACCTGTCTGTGCTGGTGAACATATGCAACTGCGGCTAAGAGAACAACGGCCGAATTCAACAGGTTAACCACATTATTCGTGTAAGCACTGTAAACGGCAGGTCCAGCTACCGCACTGGCAACGGCTGCTATGAAGGTTGCAACCACCATGATCCATTCAGTAGGCGATATGTCATCTTTTTCGTACCACTTGTCCACAACAGTGATTAACTGAACTATTCCCGTTACTGAAAGGGATGCCTCAAGGTTTGAGAATCCACACGATGCAGCAAGAACTCCAAATTTGTTTACGTTTACCAGGGAAAATCCAAATAATCCTACACCGACAGTACCGTAGAGTGGTTGTGATACATGTAGCAGAGTATCGACGAAACTAAAAATAATCACTTGAAAGTTAAAGGCAGTGTGTCACGAAAATTCGACCTTCTCAGAATTTAAAACTTATACTTTGCAAAATTAGACCATTCGAAGACGATTTCAACAATGTATATATCTTGTCAAAAATGTGTTTTCATTACCTATATTTGGCACCTCAAATTTTACCCCGCGAAATTTTTGAACTGCGATTAGCATGCCGCTCTCTCAATTTCTAATGGTGAAAATGGATCTCTCGTTTCACGGTACGCTGTGTACAGGCCCACCCGTACATGCGTTCATTTTTCATGACATTTCATGACACACTGCCTTTAAGACAAGATTTCTGTAAGACTCAAGCTGTCTGGAAGACCCTGCGACACGATGTCATGGATTTTGCCCAAACTTTGCCAAAAACGTTTATTTGATGTAAAAACACTATTTTGAAGCTTTTAATTTATCGATTTTCGGTCCCGGGTTACGGTAACATTTATCGATTTTCAGTCCCGGGTTACGGTAAGTCTCACCCCTGGTCACTGTAGTTTTGCTCAATTTGGTTCAAATGCAGTAATCTATAAACCTTCAAACTTCTTTTGGCTTAGTGACCAAAGTTTGTTTCCCGAAAAACCCATTTTTTGAAAAGTTAGAATGTCAATTTTCAGTTGCTTTTCGATTTTTGCGAATATAAGCACGAAAATCAGAGCATTTTCATTAGTTTTATCGAATTCTACGTAACATTTTCAACAAAATAAGTTTTTAAAACTCAAATATCTTGCGACCCGAAGTACTCAAAGAACACGAATATTGACTCAAACTAGCATTTTTAGCCGATTTTTGCCCTTTTCCACGGAATTTCCATACTTTTGTGCGCTTCTTCGCACTTCGGGTCGCAAAATATTTGAGTTTTAAAAACATATTTTGTTGCAAATTTTACGTAGACTTCGATAAAGAATAATGAAAATGCTCACATTTTCGTGCTTATATTTGCAAAAATCGAAAAACAACTGAAAATTGACGTTTTTGGCGAAACTACATTCTAACTTTTCAAAAAATGGTTTTTTCGGGAAACTCTGAAAACAAAATTTGGTCACTAAGCCAAAAGAAGTTGAAAGGTTTATAGATTACTGCATTTGAACCAAATTGAGCAAAACTACAGTGACCAGGGGTGAGACTTACCGTAACCCGGGACCGAAAATCGATAAATGTCGAAAAGCTTCAAAATAGTGTTTTTACATCAAATAAACGTTTTTGGCAAAGTCTGGGCAAAATAAATGACATCGTGTCGCACGGTATTCGAACACTAGAGAAATCACGGCTTAGGGTGTTTTTTGAGTATTTTTGTTTTAAAACTTATTCTGCAATTGATTTTTAAAGCATTGTGCAGAATTTGGTATTACAGTGCCACTACTCACATATTTCGGACAAAATACGGTTTTCGGCATTTCTAACTTTCTTCGACATGGTTATTTTTAACGCGGGAATAACGACAATTTGCCGATAGATGTGGAAGACCTGTCTTAAAGCAACCTTATCAGATCGTGAGTAGAATACGCTCACAATCTTGTGTTTTTCATACTGCGGTTACGTTTAGTACGGATCATTCTGGTAATTTAAAAAAAACTTTTATTCGTTTTGTGCAATTTTTTTGTGCAACTGCAATTTGTGAAGTTTTGGAATTATTTTAAAAAGTATAGTAAGTCACATTTTAAATTTATCACTACAGGTTTCAAGAAAGGAGAGGTGACAAACGATTTTGAACTGGTCACTTATGTTGTTAACTGATTAGGCAGTCACTTCTGCTTTGCCGCAACTGATTTATAACAGGAAGCCGCAGCAGCATCACTTGTAAGACGGATCATGATGTTTCATTGTATTTTGTTGCAAAAACAAGCTGCCATTAAATATCTTTAGCCAGCAGTAGTCTCTCAAATTATTAACTGTTACAGTAGTCTACAGACAAGCATTCATTATTCGTTAGACAACAACGCACTTTCAGAAAAGACATGCGCCGATATGTGTTTGTGTATTACCTACGCTTAGTACAAGAGATGAGAAAAATAACACTATTGCGTGAAACAAACATTTCTAACAATTTGTGAACACTCACTGCTTCCGACCAGCACAAAAATAGATAATGACAGAGACAAGAAAGCAATAAGTCCGGTTCCGGCTACCGTGAGGAGAACTATCCAAACAGCCTCTTCAGCTTCAAATTGATCTTTAAGCATCTGAAAACAAAGAATGAATTGTGAAATCCGAAATAACTTACTCTGAAGTTTCTGATATTAAGAGTGCAGTGAGATGATCGACATGTACATGTTATGATTTCAGTTTGGCTATCGACTTTGCAAGAACGATCGTCTTCCTAAACTTATTGCTAATACATCGATGTTGGACCACTTTGAGTTCGAAATGCAACATTTTGTCCATGGTGTCAATAAACACGGAGATTTTTTTTTGAGAAATGCCTCACTTTATGAGATGAATACAGTGAAAATAGGATATTGACTCACGTTATTTATAATAACTCCATAAAGCAACTGCTTTCCCTCCTTTGACTGCACAAAACACGAATATTTCTTCGGAACAGAAATCTGATTTACTTAATGAGAAGATAAGACATGTATTTTACCTGAGTAAGCCTTGAAGGGGACCCAACGTCACAAATAAGACTCGAAGTAACACAAACTGCAAGTATCTCCAAATGTTAGAGGTTCTGTGTTACCTAAAGCAAGCAGACTATACAACCGCATAGAAGAATATAGAGGAAAATGTGTAATCGCGAGTTCAACTTGCACATGATAATTTCAATTAGCAAATTATCCAAATGAACAGGTATGCCAATTTTTTTCTTTCGCTACTTTTTTCAGTACCATCATAATTTTGTTATTCCGCAAAAATTGTCCCCAGTATAATCAACGTGAACAGCGTTAAAGTTTGTAGTCACAGTACTACCTGCAAACTACAACCATATACAGACAATGCCAAAAAAGCTTTTTAGGGAATGCGCTGAAACTTGAAGAGAGTTGTTAAGCAAGCTCTATACCGTTGGATAGCGCATGGATAAGTGATTCTGAAACTGAAACTAAAAGTTACCAACCTCGATCAACCTCGATCGATCAAGTTACCAACCTCGATCGGGCCGCGTGCAATGCCTGGTTTGTGTAGGGGTAAATTCCCAGCTTCTTAAACCGCAGGTTCGAACTTTGCTTCCTCTATGTTGCATATGCTTTTTGCTATTATTGAACTTGCCTGATTGGTCTTATCACGAATTGTATCATGTGTTTGTTTTGTCATACATTAATGTAATAATTTCGGTTAAAATCGTGCCAGATTATTGGTTGATTCCATCTTAGCTCGAATGCCTTCTGTCTGTCAAACCGTCCGGGTCTTCTTCTTAAGGATGTGTGGCGAGGTGCAACCTTGATTTCTCTGAAACACCAACAACAATATATTTCCGGGCGTTGGTGACAGCGAAGAACGCAATCAGGTGTTTTGGCACCTCATTAAAGATTTTTGTGTTGAAGTTTAAAAAACACTGATAAAACAAGGAATGAAAATAATAATAAAAAAATCCAATTCTTCTTCTTAAAAAGTCGTGTTAGATTAGATACTCAGCAACGGGGGGCTTAACTGAATTGTATGGGAGGGGGGGGGGGTTGAATCTCCAACCGAGCGGGTATTTGGTGGGCAGAATTAAATGGGGGGGGGGGTGTTAATCCCGAATAAACAGATTTTAAAAATCAAAAAATATTATTGTGTGAAAAAGCGAACTGCAAAAAGTGTAGGGTGGTTTGATTCCTCAGGCCCAATAAAAAGAGAACAATAGATATTTTCTCGAAACAACATAAACCATAACTTTTCAACATTTTAAAAAGAACCAAACCACCTCTGTCTTAAACGCATTAACTTTTTTATCTAATTAGATATTTACCGTCGTATCAAATACGATAAATAAAACAATCAGTGAAGTGAATTAGAATCAGAACGAGATAGATAGGATGGTCAAGAAAAATAAACCGAAAAACGAGTCGAGGGAAGAGATTTGATATATTCAAAGGTTGCTGTTAATGGTTGAGACAGAGGTGGTTTGGTTCTTTTTAAAATGTTGAAAAGTTATGGTTTATGTTGTTTCGAGAAAATATCTATTGTTCTCTTTTTATTGGGCCCTAGGAATCAAACCACCCTACACTTTTTGCAGTTCGCTTTTTCACACAATAATTGTTCTCTTTTTATAAGCATTCTTTGAATTTAAATACTAAGAAACACGCGAAGGTTTTGAGGCACAGTCAAGTTTTCGCGGATTTACCAAAGGCCCCTGAAGATTGAGAGAGAGAGAGAGAGAGAGAGAGAGAGAGAGAGAGAGAGAGAGAGAGGGAAGAGAGAGAGAGAGAAACATACAGACAGACAGAGTGAGAGAGACTAAAATAGTGTCAGTGTAAGAGAGAGACAGGTAGACAGAAAGAGTGAGAGAGAGGAAAAAAGAGAATGTGTGAGAGACAGACAGACAGGGTGCGAGAGAGACAATGTGCGACAGACAGACAGAGTGAGAGAGGCGTTCAGAGAGAGAGAGAGAGAGAGAGAGAGAGAGAGAGAGAGAGAGAGAGAGAGAGAGAAAGAGGTAGACAGATAGATAGAGAGGGATAGAGACAGACACAGAGAGACAATCAGAAAGAGAGAGAGAGAGAGCGAGAGATTGGCAGAGAGAGTGAAAGAGATTCAGAAAGAGTGTGTGTGTGTGTGTGTGTGTGTGTGTGTGTGAGATTGGCACAGAGAGAGAGAGAGAGAGAGAGAGAGAGAGAGAGAGAGAGAGAGAGAGAGAGAGAGAGAGAATCTGTGAGAGAGAGAGAGAGACAATCACGACGACAGGAGAAAGGTGGAGAGAAAATTGAGTGAGCGTCTGAAGCGCAACCTTTTGTTCAGAAATTATCAAACTCATTCAGTGCAATGAATTGCGGTGGGCTAGGTAAAACACGGATACAAACGTCCGAGCATGAGAGAGTCATAGCGACAGAGTAAAGTCAGAGAGAGAGAGAGAGAGATATAGAGTAAGAGAGCCAACAGAATGAGAGAGTGTGGGATAAAGAGAGAGAGAGGGGCAGAGACTGAGACAGAGAAACAGACAGACAGAGAGACATATAGGGAGAGAGACAGACAGAGAAAGCTTGAGAGAGAGAGACAGCCAGACAGACACGCAGATATTTATTGAGGCACTGAAATAGAGAGAGAGAGAAACAGACTGACAGACAGACAAAGAGAGAAAGACAGATAGGTAAACAGGGTAAAAAGCGGAGAAAGAGAGAGAGAGAGAGAGAGAGAGAGAGAGAGAGAGAGAGAGACTGAAAGTGAGATAGAGAGAGAGAGACAGAGACAGCATGAAAGAGAGAGACATAGTGAGAGAGAGAGAGAGAGAGAGAAAACAAAAGAGAGAAACAGAGAGATAGAGGGAGTGAATGAGCGAATGAGAAAGAGGAACAGATTGAGAAAGACAGAGGGTGAGAGAGGCAGAATTATAGAGACTCTTGCTAGAAAATTAACATGCTCATTTCGAGAGGGAGGATGAAGAGGAACGGTGGGATAGATGCGGTGCGAATATTAAAGCCCGTACAAGAGAGAGTCAGAGCGACCTTTCGCTTTGTTTTCTTTCTTTTCTGCAAAAGCGACATCAATGTCATACGTAGAAAGCAAAAAGCAAAACGATAAGCGAAAGAAAGAATTGAACCCGGGTCGCGAGATTATGAGTCTGAAATGCACACCATTACACTACGGGTATAAAAGGATTTTCGAAAAAATGCAGTTTTTTCGCTGTCATTTCAGCGTTTGTCGACAGAATTGGCTGAAAATTTGCGCGCAGCGACCTGCCATGGTTTCCGACCTCCCCTCAAAATTTGGTGACGATACCTTTGTTCGTTCGTCTTTTCTGAGGGTATATTCAACTACGGGAGACATTGCCATTTCAGGCAGCGAGGAGGAATCAAACCACCGCGAAGCGCGTAGCGCTCCGCGCAATACAGAGTTCGTATCTTGACCGTATTCATTGGGTCTCGACACGAAAATGAATTACTCAGCTTCTGCGTCAATCAATTTATTTTTCCACTCAAAAATGTATTTACATACATACACACGGTTTATTCTCTAGGGATCTACCCTGAACCGCCAGAATGAATCACAGTTGTCGACCTCAATTCCACGAAGTTGACTTGGTTGTTCCCATACTCCTTTGATTCGGCTCCAAATGCCTCCTGGCCAAGTTGCTGGTACAGCTCTCCTTGGGGGAAGCAGCTTCTTCTCAGGGTCCTGGGACGATTGGGGAACTGTAGACGACTTCGGTGATCCATTTGGTTGGAGCTACGTCCTCACGGGGCTCCACTCCGGCTTGAGGACGGGCAATCTAGGCCCGGTTGGGAGAGCGGCGATGGGACCGACCGCACGCCGGCGAGACGCAGGAAAGGCCTGAAAATGTATTTACAAACTTAAAAACAGCATTTATTCTATAAATATTTATATTTATATTCTGCGATCAGTGTATTTTTATATTTCCTCCGGCGATATTCGTAAAAATCAATAGGCAAACTGAATACTACAAATCCAACGGAGAAAATCAAAAAAGCTGAAAATGCGTTTTTCTTGACAATTTTTTTCTCTTACGCCACATCGTGTAATTCCCTTTCCACCGTTCGCAAATCCACCGCATGAAAAATCCCAGCTAAATAGTAATATAAACAATAATAATAAAAAATCTTAAAAAATACTCACCATTAGTGTGAAAAAATGGGAGTAAGAAATAAAAAGCAGAAATTCAGGCTTCCAATCTTCTATTTTTAGGTATCTCGTCTTAAAAAAGTGTAAAAGCAAAAATAAAAATAACCCACTGACGATAAAAGTACGTAGAATCGGATAGATATAAATAATAAAGTGCCGCAAATTTGTAGAAAATTTATTTCAATTTTCGTATTGTTGTGACTGAACATAGCTGTGCCGAAGATGGTTAGCTGAAAAATATTTTAAATTTATAAATAAATTTAAAAAAACACTTACATAGATAAGGCTTCCCATGACGTAACACCAATTACGAAAATTCGTTTTATTAACTAAAAAAGAAAAATTATTATTCTAAAAATAAGAGAAAAAGCGATGTGTGAAACAAGCGGGATTCTATTTGATCCAGGTCTATTGAACCGCGCTTTTGGAGGTATTTGCGCTCCTGTGCTACCGTATGCCCGCACTGCATTTAACTGTCGTCTGTTTGAAAATGAAATGTGATTTTTAACTAACCAAATTTATCATTTGTATCGTTTTAGTGTAAAATTAATCATTAGTACACATTTGCTAATCAAAGGGAGAGAGTCTTTGCATAGGTAAAGTAAACGCGCGCCATTGCTAATACCGTAACCCGAAAGGTATAAACTAACAGTTTTTGGCTATAAGATATAAGTTTTTAATTTTCTTGAGTTCAAAATTTATTTATTCAAGATTTTTATTGGGGGTCAATATACAGATGTTCGTGTCGGGACCTTATTCATTGGGTCCCGACACGAAAATGAATTACTCAGCTTCCGCGTGAATCAATTTATTTTTGCACTCTGAAAATTATTTACAAACTTCAAAACAACATTTATTCTATAAATATTTATATTTATATTCTACGATCAGTGTTATTTTGTATTTCCTCCGGCGATATTCGTAAAAATCAATAGGCAAACTGAACACTACAAATCCAACGGTGAACATAAAAAAAGCTGAAAATCCTTTTTTCTTAAAGAAACATTTTTTTCCTCACGCCACATTGTGTATTCTTTTTCCGGATCACAAAGCGTCCACCTTAAAAATCCCACCTAAAAAGTAATAAAAATATCAATAATAATAATAATGGATGTGAATCTAAATTTTTAAAAAAATAATCACCAATAATGTGCAAAAATGGGAGAGAGAAATTAAAAACAGAAAGACAAGCTTCCAATCTTCTATTTTTCTAAATCTTATCTGAAAAAAAGTTTTTTAAAAGCAATAATTTAAAGAACTCACTGGCCAAAAAAGTACGCAGAATCGAAGAGACATAAATATTAAAGTGTAGGCAATCAGTAGAAAATGGATTTCAATTTCCGCATTGTTGTGAGTGAACACAGCTGTGCCGAAGATAGTTAGCTGAAAAATATTTTAAATTTATAAACAAATAAAACACTTACATAGATAAGACTTCCCATAGCGTAACACCAGTTACGGAAATTCATTTTATTAACTAAATAATTAAAATTATTTTTTTTAAAAACAAGAGAAAAAGCGATGTGTGAAAAAAGCCGGATTTAAATGGCTCAAGTCAAATGACAAGCGCTTTTGGAGGTATTCGCGCTCTAGCACTACCGTATGCCCCCCATAGCATTTAACTGTCGTCTGTTTGAATATATGATACGTAAGTGACCAAACTCAACATTTGTATCGATGAACTGTAGAATTCGTCAATTGTACGATTGTTACGCGTTTACTTCGACAAATCTTTGTACCTTTTTTGGGTAAACGCGCGCCATTGCCAATACCATAATCCGAAGAGATACGGAATAGTTTTAAAATTTCTTTCGTTCAAAATGTATTAATTCAGCATTTTTAAAGCCTGTTTTTCATAACTATTCAAATTTTTCTTCCAGCGTCAATAAAATTTGGTATTTCCTCCGACGATATTCAAGAAAATCAATCGGCAGGCTGAACATTATCCTTTATAACATTAGAGGGTTGTCATTCTGTCCGTTAGCAGCGCAAGGTTTTATGCGGAGAGGTACATCCCTTCATTTCCCCCAACACGACCATGGGGAACATTTCATTGAAATGGGTAGAAGAAAGCGGTCGCAGGCTGTATACACCCAGAAGGCGAAGACCCGCGTAGCGGGGCTTTGGCTTCTGGTACAAATACAACAGAAAGCATCAACGACGCTGAAAATGCTTTTCTTCTTCTTAAAATAATGGTTTTCTTACGCCACATCGCGTAATTCCCTGTCTATGGCTGACAAAACAAAAACATTCTGAGCCATATCTAAATTTGATTTTTCTTTGTATTTTTCGAATTTTATTACCAACATGATGTTGTAAAATTGTGTGAGTTTGTGAGTGAGAAAGATAAAAATTAATATATCTTTCAACAGGCTGTTTTAAATACAAGAAAAATGTGTCCGTTGTTAAGTTTCGCCTGTGGCTTCCCGCCTTCAAAGTGCAAAACAAGATACACAATTTAAATAATTCAAATTGACATATTTTCCTTCATTGTAGATGAAATTTCAGAGCAAAATTTGTTTTTAAAAAAACTTTTGATTTGCGCTCCCGAATGGGTTCGTCATTTCCAGCGTTGAATATTCATTTACAAACAGCATTAAACGCAGGTACAACATACGGATTCATTCCATCGCTAAGAGTGTCATTATTTGACTTCACCTGCTCCAGATGGCAGAAAAATCAGACTTTATTAGAACTGTGAATAATTTTGTGCTCAGCTGTCCATTTACCCTCATAACCCAGTGGTGTTCGCAATATAATTTGCGAGCTTCTACTGTGATTCATAATGTTGTGCGCTAAAGATCTGGCTGTACCACTGGATTTTAAAAAGACGCCTCAATTCATAAGTGTTACTTTCGGTATACCTATCCATATTTTTGTGATATTCCGACTTTCTACACGAAAGCTGGATCTTAACAAGTACCACTACTTCCTCATAGCTCAAAGTGCAAACGGAATATTTCTTCTGTGTATCAATTTGACCATCTCTCTTGTTTGTTTTAATTTAAGCATTGGTAAAACGTTTTTTTAGCTTCGTGCAAAAGGCTGCCTAACGGACAATCGTTTTGACAACGAAATACTTTTTGCTGCTGAATTAAGTACCTATTTTGAATCAACCGCCTCGGCTTTTTGTTGTGTTTACTGGAAATGCATAATTAGGGAGTAGGTTTCTTGTTAGGGTAACATAAGGTATTTTAGAAAAATAGTAAAGTACGTTAATGTAGGTAGGGACCGCAAGCCGACATTACCATTGCAATTTCAAGATTATTTTTTTAGCCGCGGTTGTAGTCATAAGTCGTAGCAGCAAAACTTTTTGAATTTTGAATTTTCGTTTATTTTGAAAGAAGAAATGACAATTTTAGTGTGGCTTTTGCGACCGCCGTTTTCAATTGAAGCTTTCGAGGGGCGGGGCGAACAACGGGCACGCCAAGTCGGCAAATGAGTGATATTCCGCCGTAAGATGTTATGACGATATTTCTGTTGCTTAAAAGAATAAATACACTCTTTTATACATAATCAATGCGTAAAATCATTTAAAAATTGTATTAAAGTGTCGTAATCGCATTTCGTGAAATACCTTTTCGACAATTTTGCTTACCCGCGTTAGCAGCGGGGCACGGATATTGGCGCTAGCTTTGTAATATTGAACATTTAAGCTAAAATTTCGAAAAACCGCCAGAATAAATTTTCGATTTTTGTACTTCATTCAAACCGCATACACCAAATTAACAATAGTCGAGAAGCACAAGTCGCCGTCCGCAATTTCGTTCAAGTATTCTCTGTTGATGATAGATTAGCATAAAATCGTAATATCAACAGAGAATGAAGGCTCAAATTGGAATGATGCCCGTTTGCCGGCAACTATATAAGCCTAAACCATCTTTTCAGACAAAAACTCGTCAATCGAATCCTTTACGCTGTCCTAATAATTCCCAACTTCTACATGATACCCTTGTTGCTTTCCTTTTACATAGGTTTGCAAGTTTTCAGGAAGCAGAGTGACATATATAAATTAGTTTGTTGTAAGTAACGTGCTGAGTGTTGTTGCATTTTTAGCTCTTCTTAATGAACGTCCAAGGACCACTTAACTTTTCTTATCAAGCACCAATGATAGCTGCATCATTTGCATCTTTGCTTTTGGTCAAGCGAATGGACAAACAAACATTCAGTCCGCAGACTTTGAGAAGTTATCGGAAAATGATGGACTCACTATTTGCACAAGTATGTTTTATTTGTGTGTGAGTGTGTGAGTGTGTGAGTGTGTGAGTGTGTGAGTGCGTGAGTGTGTGAGCGTGTGAGCGTGTGTGAGTGTGTGAGTGTGTGAGCGTGTGTGAGTGTGTGAGTGTGTGAGTGTGTGAGTGCGTGAGTGTGTGAGTGTGTGAGTGTGTGAGTGTGTGAGTGTGTGAGTGTGTGAGTCTGTAAGTGTGTGAGTGTGCGTGCGTACTTGAGTGGTTGGTATATGTGTTTGGTACCTTTTTATTGTTACTTCAGACAATATTTCTCACATTTTGTCTCGGCCTCTCAATTTGGTCTGCCATTACAATCTTGCGATTCACTAATGTTCAGTTGCGCTTTGCGGAGATCGGTGACCCAAGTTCGCAAAATCTTACACAGGCGCAGTTGGACTTTTTCTTGGAAGAGGGTCCACGCCTTTATGAAGAACTACAAATATCCGTATTAGACGTAAATTTTGTAAATTTACATAAATAATCAAAACCATCCGTTTTTTCAGATAAATGACACAGTAACGTGTTTAATTCCTCTGCTCAAAGCTTTGGTTACGTGGTGGTGTATCCGAGGATTGTTGGCCAGGCCGAAACCGAAACTTATTGCATCCGTGCAAGGAACAACTTCAATATCTTCCAAGAAATCCACACGAAAATAAAATCTTCTTTCTTCTTACATTTTGAAAGTGCCTGTTTTTTTTACTCCGGGTCCGGGTGTATAAACGCCTAAAGCGATCGTGAAATAGCGTTTTAAAAATTTCGCTCTCCCGCGTTAGCAGCAGGTCCGGATATGGGCACTGGCTTTGTAAAATAGCATATTTAAGCTGAACTTGCGAAAAACCGCCAGAGTACATTTTCGATTTTTTTTACTTCATTCAAAGCGCAAACACCAAAATGAACAATAATCGAAAGGCAGTAGTCACGGTCCGGGTGTATAAACGCCGAAATCGGTCAAAAAGGGGAAATCCACAAAAAGTGTTCTTTTTCAAAAAAATAAATCGTTTTCTTTGGCTTTTGCCAATTTTGATGTTTTTAAGTATTTAATGAGTGTAAAACTAAATAAACTTTTAATTTTGCGCGAATTGGGTGGAATTCCATGCTAATTGAGTCAGTACCACGGCTTAATTTCAAACAATGTTGAACAAAAAAATCCGCCAGCATGGATTTTTAATTTTAAGCCTTGATTAGATTAAATCAGAAAAACAAAAGAAACCCCGTGGTCTAAAAGTTTAAACCTGTTTTATATCAAAAATCCGTTTTTAATTGCATTTTTCAGAGGTTAGACCTTTAAATTCGCAAAAACCATTTTCACCAGCGTATTGCGCGTATGTTTTTACGCCATAGTCAATAGTTATATATTATCCAGTATTTATAAAATTGCACGCGCGCCCCCAAAACCCAAAATTTCTTATGGACTCGGGCTACCCGCGCCGACCCCGCCTTTGCGGCGCTTATTCATACATTTAAGAAACTTGCACAAAACTATTTTATGTTGTAAATACCTCATGTTGCTAATGGTATTAACATATTCTAAATTCAGTAGAATAGCAAATATGGTGTGCTCACTGTTTGGTATTTGGTTTGTATAAACTTCTTTGCCTAAGGCACAAACGTATTGAAATATTAAACCAAAAATTCAAGGGGATGATCATGCAAGCAGCCAATCAATCTATCGATTTCTTTTTGTTTTCTTCGCTTTTATTGCTGAATCCACATATACAAAAATGTTTATTTTGAACATTAAATCGATGTGAAATTGCCTAAAAAACAAACGAATAGTTACGTGCCCTGGCGCTGGGCATAAAAACTTCAAAAATGGAAAAATCCACGTTTGTTACTTTTTGCACAAGAACTTATGTTCAAAGTTGTTATTTGTTTTTTTTTACAATAAAATGCAAGCTAATGAACGGATATATGAAAATTTCCCAAATTATCTATTTTTAATGGGCGGGTCCAAATTTTTCTTTTCGAGAACCACGTTTCTATTACGTACTAGTATAAATAAGCGAAGAGATATAGGAAGAGTTATGAAAATTGCTTCTGAATCGGGGTTGAAATAAAAATTATCAAAATCAGCGTAATTGTAATTATACATAGCTGTGCCAAAAATCGAAAGCTGGAAATTTTTTTTTAAAAATACAAAAAAACTTACATAGATAATGCTGCCCATGACGTAACACGAATGAAGGAAATTCATTTTTTCCCTTGCGACAAATAAATAATACAGATTATTTTTTTTAAACAGTAAAAAAAGCGATACGTGGAAAAGCAGAAATTAAATTGATCCAGGTCAATTTGTTCGCTCTTTTGAGGTATTCGCGCTCCAGCGCTACTGTATGCCCCGGTGCATTTAACTGTCGTCTGTTTGAAAATGTGATACGTAAGCAACCAACTTTTCCTTTGTATCGATTTACTGTAGAATTAATCATGAGTACGTGAAAAAATGAGACGAAACGTTTGCATTTGTGAAGTAAACGCGCGCTATTGCCAATACCATAACCCGAAGAGATACGGATTAGTTTAAAAATTTCTTTTGCTCAAAATTTATTATTGCAGCATTTTTAAAAGTCGATTTTTCATAAATATTCAAATTTTTCTTCCAATATCAATGAAATTCTGTATTTCCTCCGCCGAAATTCAAGAAAATCAATCGGCAGGCTGAACATTACAAATACAACAGAAAACATCAACGAAGCTGAAAATGCAATTTTTTAAAATTAAAATAATGGTTTTCTCACGCCACATCGTGTATTTCCCTGTCCACGGCTGACAAAACAAAAACATTATAAGCCATATCTAAATTTGATTTTTCTTTGTATTTATAAAATTTTATTACCAATAATGTTGTAAAATGGGAGATAGAACAAAGAAAAATAAATTTATGTTCCCAAACCTCTATTCGGCTAAATTTGATCTGAAGATAAATGTATATTAAAAAAAATTGAATTATCTCACAACTGAAGGCCATAAAAGTATGACAAAGCGAATAGATTGAAATGGAATGGTTCCGTAAATTTGTTGAAAATGGTTCATAATAAAAGAATCATTTGTGCTATTGTAACAAAACATAGCTGTGCCGAAAGTCGACAGCTAAAAAAGGATAATTTTTTAATTTACAAAGTATACGAACTTACATAAATAATGCTTACCAAAACGTAACACAAATTGCGGTATTCCATTTTTATAAAGCGAATAATTTAAATTATTTTATAAGCAATAGTAAAAGCGAATATTGCGAAAAAGCGGGATTTAAATGGGTTGAGGTTAATTGGCCCGCCCTTTTCAAGGTATCCGCGCTCCAGCGCTACCGTATGTTTTATTAAAAGTTAAGTCGTTCGAACGAAAATATGGTAGTTATCTAATCAAAATCATCATTTTATCGATTTACTGTGAAATTTATCACGAGTAAACGTCTGCAGAGCAAACACGCTCCAGTGCCAATACCATAACCAGAAAAGATCTGAAGAATTTTAAAATTACTTGCATCTCGAATCGCTAAAACTAATAAAACTATGTAGACGCGTATTTGTGCTTGTTTTCAATTCCTACCTTTCTTTTTTGGTTATGGTATTAGCAATGGCGCGCGCTTACAATCCAATTGTTAAGGCTTTCTCTTATTGAATTGTAAACGCGTACCAATGATAAAAAAATGGATTAAATCAATGAAATTGAATGATTGCAATACATAATTCTTTTTTTCATGAAGTGACATTTAAATGCTTCGCAATTCGACATACGGTAGTGCTGGAGCGAGGATATCTCCAAATCAAATTTTTGTATCAAATTTTCTACATCTTTGCAATTGTATCAATTCGATTCAATATTCTTGTGAGACCTTCAGTTGTAGCTTTTCCAATTCATTTAAATATTTGTTTCTCAGCTAAAATTTAGAAGCATAGATGTTTGGAATAAAAAATTATTTTTCTTGTTTGTTTAACCCATTTTGGAACATAATTGGTAGGAAATTTTTGTAAAAATAAATTTTAAATTTAAATTTAGATGGGCTTGGGTATTTTTCTTCTTTGTAGCCCATGGACAGGGAAATACACAATGTGCAGTAAAAAAACCACTTTTCAAAAGAAATCATTTTTTAGCTTCTTTAAGAATTTCCTTTGTATTTGTACCTTTCCCATTGATTTTCAAGAATATCGGCGGATGCAAAAGAAAATTAGACTGATTGAAGAAGAAAAATTCGAAAAAATATGAAAAATTAACTGTAAAAATTGCTGAATTAAAAAAGTTTTAAAACATGAAATTTCAAAATGCTTCTAAATGTTTTCGGGTTGGTTACGGTATTAGCAATGGCGCGCGTATGTTCCACAATAGTTTCCGATGTTGAAGTTAGCCCGTACCAATGATGAATTCTGCAGTTAATCGATATAAATTATAAAATTGGTTTTAAAATAAAACAGTTATAAATAAATGTACTATTTTCGGTCTGACGGTAGTATGTTTCCTAGGGAAGATACGGTAGCGTTGGAGCGCGGATGCCTCCGAAAATCGGGGGGGGGGGGACATAGACACAGGGACAGACTAAATCGAGGTGTCAGATCGCCGCTAATTGACCTAATTGTCAAAAAAAAATCGATAATTACCATCGCCCAATTTTCAATTGCGATTTTCTCGAATATGGAGAACGCACAGCAAATTTGGACTTCAGTCCCTTTATTAGCAAGTATTAGGCTATGCAAAAATGTGAGTCTCGTTTGATTTGGCCACCCAGACCCAAACGACTACCCATGTTAGCTTTTTTCATTGCATATATACAATGGCCAGCCGAAATCTTCCATATCTCATAGTAAACAGTATCTATGTAAGTATATTTTTACTATATAAACCAATCGTTTAAGATAATTTTATGTATGTTTTCTATGAACTATTTTAACAATTATAATCAAGACATCAAAGATTTTCATTTCATTCAGTTTATAGTCACAATACCAATAATAAGTGGACGGCTTTTTACAAGATTCACGGTAAAATACACTGTGTTAATTTCCACTCAAAAACTTCATTTTTCAGGAAGTTTATGAGGTTGAAGGATTCATATTTGCTTCATTCTCCACTTGTTTTCTGATTTTAGTGGTAAAAACCTTTAAAAAAAACATTTTAAGAGCGTTTAGGTGGGATTGTGCTTTATTTTGAAGGCTGTTGTGAAATTTGAAAAATACACAGCTTGGCGTAAGTTTATTTGACTGCATATTAATTTTTTTAGCATCTATAATGTATTCATTTGGATTTGTGTTACTGAATTTTATCTATGACATCAGAGACTATCGATATTTGAAGGAGAAGAAACATGAAAAGAAAGACTTCGAGTTTTTGTATAAGTGAAGCCCAACAAAAATGAAATTTGTGAGCGTGTGAGTGTGTGAGTGTGTGAGTGTGTGAGTGTGTGAGTGTGTGAGTGTGTGAGTGTGTGAGTGTGTGAGTGTGTGAGTGTGTGAGTGTGTGAGTGTGTGAGTGTGTGAGTGTGTGAGTGTGTGAGTGTGTGAGTGTGTGAGTGTGCGTGCGTACTTCAGTGTTTGGTATATGTGTTTGGTACCTTTTTATTGTTACTTCAGACAATATTTCTCACATTTTGTTTCGGCCTCTCAATTTGGTCTGCCATTACAATCTTGCGATTCACTAATGTTCAGTTGCGCTTTGCGGAGATCGGTGACCCAAGTTCGCAAAATCTTACACAGGCGCAGTTGGACTTTTTCTTGGAAGAGGGTCCACGCCTTTATGAAGAACTACAAATATCCGTATTAGACGTAAATTTTGTAAATTTACATAAATAATCAAAACCATCCGTTTTTTTCAGCTAAATGACACAGTAACGTGTTTAATTCCCCTGCTCAAAGCTTTGGTTACGTGGTGGTGTATCCGAGGATTGTTGGCCAGGCCGAAACCGAAACTTATTGCATCCGTGCAAACTGGTTGTTTGAAAATGTTTGCTTTTTCAGCTTACCTGTTTCATATATGGCCAATCTGCCATAACTACGAAAGTGCTCTCAACAGCAGAGAGAAAAGAAATGACTCCTGCTGCATATACTGCTCTCCAGTTTGTTTTGATATCTGGAAAGAGTGTATTTAAAAAAATGAGGGTGAGTGAGTGAGTGAGTGTGTGAGTGTGTGAGTGTGTGAGTGTGTGAGTGTGTGAGTGTGTGAGTGTGTGAGTGTGTGAGTGTGTGAGTGTGTGAGTGTGTGAGTGTGTGAGTGTGTGAGTGTGTGAGTGTGTGAGTGTGTGAGTGTGTGAGTGTGTGAGTGTGTGAGTGTGTGAGCGTGTGAGTGTGTGAGCGTGTGAGTGTGTGAGTGTGTGAGCGTGTGAGAGTGTGTGAGTGTGTGAGAGTGTGAGAGTGTGTGAGCGTGTGAGAGTGTGAGAGTGTGTGAGTGTGTGGACGTGTGTCATGCTGACTCATTTATTTTTTATCCTACTCAGATATACAACAATTTCGCATCTTTAATTTTGTTTAATTTTTTCAATAAATTTCGATAATCAATTATATCCACCACTGTGTTTCTAGCAACAAAACCAAAAAATAGAGAAAAGATGCTAAAAACAGCTGTTACGTCAACCAAATGGAAAAACTTACGCCAAACTGTGTAGTTTTCAAGGTGGGCTTGTGCAAATACGATAAACACGACACCTAGCTAAATTTTTAAATTGATTTTGTTTTCTAGATCCTTAATTGCAACATTCTGATTTGCATTCGAATGTCTTTTTCGGAAGTTACTGAAATTCGGTAACAAAAACAAATCAAGATGAATGGAATTGTGAGTAAGAATTGAACTCCATGAAAGTGAGTGGCTTCTGCGCTCCTGTTGAAATAATTCATAGATAGCATGCAAATTAATATCTTAATTAAAACTATTGAAAATGAATACGGTAAGACTTACGTAGAGCATGTTTACTGAAACGTAACTGAGAGTTCGGCAAGCCATTGAGCGGGTGGAATTAAATTTCAGAGGAAAGCATTTTGAAAGCCAAAAGCTCTTTGCTTTGTTCATGAGACTTTTCGATTTTTTCTAGCTTTCTATTGCAGATTAGATGACTATTTGGCATTAAGAAAAAATGAAACAGCTTGGAGTGGATTCGAACCCGGGTCGCCAGATTTGTAAGCGTGAAAGTTACCACTGGACCACCGGGCGCTCTGCGAATAATTGCACCCAGCGGCGGCCTGCCACTTGGAAAGTGGTAACGTCCACGCTTACAAATCTGGCGACCTGGGTTCGAATCCACCCCAAGATATTGTGTTTTGTTTTAACAGTCAGAGGGTTTTTACAACAATGTCCCATCTAAGAGACTATGGGTCGCAATTGTACCGTTTTCGTTATATCTGGCTTCAGAGTAACCAAAAACTTTAGAGGAAAACATCTAGAAAACGAAAAGCTTAATTTTGATTTTTATGTTTGCAGCCGATATTTCCCTTTTAGATAGCATATTTGACCTATTGACATAAATACAAAATAAAATATCTTAGGGTGGATTCGAACTTTGGTCGCCAGATTTGCAAGCGTGAACGTTACCACTCGGCCGCCGGGTGCGCGGGCGCGCCCTGTTTTTTTAACGCCAGCGGCGGCCTGACACCGTGGGGAAGTGTCAAAGATCACGCTTACAAATCTGGGGACCCGGGTTCGAATCCAACCCAAGAAATTTTGTTTTGTTTTTATGTCAGCTAGGCCAAAATTCCGATCTAAATAGGGGGGGGGGGGGGGGGGTGAACTGCTAAAAAGTAAATCCTTTCGCTTTCTAGATCATTTCCTCTAATAGGTTTTCAATTCCACCGCCCAATAACAGTTTTTGTTCACTTTTGTAGTCTTTACTTTATTTTTAGATATACAACAATTTCAATCCCTTAATTACACTTAATTTCTTCTTCAACCGTTTATAATCGAAAAAATCCACCACAGCGTTTCCAGCAACAAACCCGTAGGAGTACATAAATGAAGCTGAAAATGCTTAAACTGGGGAAAAGTTGATAACCTACGCCAGAATATGTAATTTTCAATTCGAATAGCATTCAGCATGAAAATGGTACCAAACTAAAAAATTTAAATAGTTTATTTTTAGGCTTACCGATAGTAATAAGAAGTAGGATGAGAATAAAATTACAAATAACATCCGAATTTGAATCCGAATATCCTCAATAGAAGTAACAGCGATTCGAAAACAAAAGAAAAGTAAGAAAAAAGGAGTTGTTATACAAAATTGAACTCCTTGGCAATGAATGGCTAGAGCGTTGTTGTTGAAATAATACATAGAAATCATGCAAAATAATATCTAAACTGAAAATATAATTAAATGATACGGTAAGACTTACGTATAATATATTTATTGACATGAAAGAAACAGTTCGGCAAGCCATTGCGTTAAGGGGATTGAATTTCGGAGAAAAGCGTTTCGAAAGCGAAAAGTTCGATGGCTTTGATTTTTATGTTTGGAGTTCTGCTTTTCTAGCGTATATGTATAATTTTGTAACCTTTTAAATCGCATTATTGACCTATTGACACAAAGGCAAAACAAAATATCTTAAGGTGGATTCGAACCCGGGTCGCCAGATTTGTAAGCGTGAACGTTACCACTCGGCCGCCAGGGGCGCGGGCGCGCTTTGTTTTTTGGCCAGCGGCGGCCTGCCCCCGTGGGGAAGTGGTACCGTTCACGCTTAACAATCTGGCAACCAGGGTTCGAATCCACCCCAAGAAATTTTGTTTTTTTTTCTTAATGTCAGGTAGGTCAAACATCTAAGAGGGGCTACAAAAACATACACCTGCGCTGGAAAAAAAGGCATAAAACCACATTTACAAATAAAAGCTGACCATCCTTTCGCTTTTTGGATGCTTTCCCCCAAAAAATTTTAATTTCCACCCAACAATGGCTTGCCGAACTGTCTGTTACTTGTCAATAAACGTCTTATACGTAAGTCTTACTTTAAGCTATAAATTTGGTAATTTTAGATATTGATTTGCATGTTTTCTATGAATTATTTCAATAACAATGCGTTAGTTATTGACTACAATGAAACTCAATTTTGTGTCACGACGCCTATTTTATGCCTTTTCTTTTGTGTCCGTTTTATGGTTGCATATATCGAGGATATTGAACTGATTATTAGAATTCAAGTTTACTCATTCTTAATGTATTCCGCGGTAAGATTTAATAAAAACAATTTTAAATTAAATATTTAGCTTGGTCCCCCCCTTTCACGACAGTTGCAGTTCCAATAGAAATTTACGTAATTTGGCGTAGGTTAACTTTTATATCCATTTCTAATTCTTTTCAGCTTCTTTTCTGTATTACTTTGGTTTTATTGCTGCAAATGCAGTTGTGGATTTTTTCGGCATTCAAAGAATAAAGAAGAAGTTAAAACTGATGGAAGATACAAAGATGTTGTATTCATGAACTGTAAATAATAAAAAAAAAGCCTAGATACATTTTTTGTTAAGTTCACCCAGATGTTTGACAAACCTGACACTGAGGCAAAAAAAATGTCTTGGGGTCGATTCGAACTTTGGTCGCCAGATTCGCAAGCGTGAACTTTACCACTCCACCGCGAGTGGCGCGGCGCGCTCTGTTTTTAAAGCCAGCGGCGGCCTGCCCCCGTGGAGAAGTGGCAACGTTCACGCTTTCAAATCTGTCGACGCGGGTTCGAATCCGCCCCAAGATATTTTGTTTTATTTTGCTCTTATCTAGGTTTTGAAAAACGGCCGATTAGGCAACATGTGGAACCCCTAGGGTCCCCTAAACCCGATTTTAAAACTGCCGCGGACCTTACTGACGGAAAACTGACTTAAGTTAATTCAAACACCTCTACAAGGGAAATAGCTGCTACAAAATCATATGCGCTCGGGAAAAAAGCATAAAACCACATTTACGAATAAAAGCCACCAATCCTTTGGCTTTTATTATGCTTTTTCTAAAACAAAATTCGATTCCATCCACATAATGACTTGCCGAACGCTCTTGTACGCGTCAATAATATGCTCTACGCAATTTAAAATGAACACGCACGCACGCACACACGCACCACACGCACAGCACACCTTTGCATGCCATATTCTTTATTTTTGAACATTATCAGAGTATCTGGTGTAGCTCATTAGATATGGTTCTGTTCTTGAGCCCTTCACTGCATCATTATGCTTTTCCTAAATAAACAGACTGAATCCAAAATTTCTTGTTTTCCCCACCTTTCTAGACGGAAAACCAAAAAATCGTTGTTATTCATAAATAAATTACTTTTCTCTACATCACTGCTGCCGATGAGATAATGTATGTATCTGGAAAAAGGTGTTTGTTTTACTTTTCTTTGAGAGGTTCATGAACTCTTTCTCAAATCACTTTTCCCCGTTTGAGGTGCACCTTTGATAATTCATACAAAAAGGAATCCATTTATTGAACAATCACTGCTGTTTACGGTGAGCAGGGCCGGCAGTATACGGAGGGCCAGCAGCAGTGAGAGGGCCGGCAGTATTCAGAGGGCCAACATTAGCAGTAGGAGGAGGACAAATTGTGAGCTGAGAACCATGCATCGCATCGTCCTGCGATTTGCGGAACTGAGCCGTGTATTTTACAGGAGCTGCTACGGGAGACGGAGGGGCGCAAATTGGCTCCTCGGCGAAAATGTCCGGTTCCGATACAGCTTTCCTTACAGCCTTAAAAAAGTTTGTTGGTTTGAAAAGTAGAAAACATACCAGTATGTGATTGGATAGATAGGCTGCAGCCGCAATTGTGGCTACAAAAGCATTCAACATGTTTGCCGTATCGGCAGCAACTGAAGCTGTGAGTCCAATTATCGACAGAATACACGCAGCGATTCCGATGAAAGACGCCAGCACTCCGAGATAGTCGGCCCGAGGGGCTTTGTCTTGGCTTCGAATTATTCTGACTTGCCAGCACATTGTCACTGCTAGAGATAGTATGATCATCACGAATCCTGCACTACACGTGTATCTATTAAAATGGGCATCACTAGAGATCAAAATAAGTCCGAAAAGAGTTGCACACCCAAGAACTGACTGGCCTACGTTTAGAAACGTGAAGGGGAACCTGAAAATGTTTCTGTTGAAATCGATGTAAGACAATTTGAAAAGAGTGAAATTAGCTATGGAATCAATATAGACATGGGAAATTTCCTCTCTAAATCTTCAGGCGTTTTAAATAAATATCACGATTGGAAAGAAATGTTAACCAATCACACTGTTCACTTATACTGCCCCATAAAGCATTGCGAATTGCAATTTATCACCCAAAAAAGTTTAATGGTCGACATAAAACTTACGCTTCCCATTTTTTTTTTGTCAAGGAACAACACAATCAGACCACTGAAAATAGAGGACGCCACTATGGCAGCCAAAGTAGCTATTCCAACACTCTTAAACATCTAACTCCAATCAATCGAGTTATCAGTGATCTGAAAATGTTTTATGAAGGAAAGCATGCTGATTGTGAGCCATACTGTGTAGGTGGTTATGTGCTGAACCTGACAACTCTCAAAATTGCAGAAACAAGTTGTATAGTTTCCACTGGTTGTACATGTGCCATTACTCTGAAACAATATTTTTAAACCACAACTGGCGATCGCGTTCTATTAGTCTCTATTGTGTAAAGATGATAAATAGGGTCAATTCCAAAATATCGGATTTTAACGAGACATGTGGTTCGCTATAAAACCTGTGGTCCAGAAACCTGTGGTCCAGAAATGGGTGGTCCATGATACCTGTGGTCCGTGATATCTGTGGTCCAGAAAGCTGTGGTCCGTCCCTGTGACAAATCGTAAATCTCCTATTTCCAAACTTTAAATCAAAATTTACCGATAGCGAGCTTTTAGCAATTAGTTAAGAAAGGGTTCACTGATATAAACAGGTGTTACTAATGACTTGATTCCTTAAAACTACTTCAAGCGATATAAAGGAAACGTTTTAATGCAATTTGGCTCACCCACAACTTTTTTTCTAAGCTTTACATCCCTTATCTTAATTTACTAAGAAAACAATGAGTTCGTGTCCCCCGAGGTTACCTTACGGCTAATACTGTTAACTACTAATAACTATAGCCACTTAAAAATCACTTCAGTCAACTATTTTAGCCCTAAATGTGCGTATAATCCACTTCCACAGAAACCATAAGGTTTTAACTGTAACACTTGTTACAACTTGGTAATTTTCTGGATCACAGATATTGGGACCACAGGTTTCCGGTCCACACATCCCACGGACCACAGCTATCATGGACCACCGGTTTCTGGACCACACATATCGTGGACCACAGGTATCGCGAACCACAGGTTTCAGAGCGGAGCACAGGTCTCGTTAAAATCCGCTATTTTGGAATTGACCCGATAAATGTAAAACCACGATCTGTCCAGTTACGATCCTTCCTATTTGAAATTGTTTCATGAAATGAGTGAAAAGTACCGTAGATTCTTGTTCAACGGCTCCTCCAAACAAATAGTGTTTTCTGTCCTTATAGATAATATTACACATTCCTCCCGGTGGCAATTCCTTTGCTTTCGCGTGGTCCTTAGTACCGAATAGGCAGCTGATTCCAGTGCAGACCGAAACGATGAACGCTAGAAGAAGAAAAAGGAGGATGAGGCGCATTGGAGAAAGTGATGGTTAAAAATGAAAACTCCGTCTTTTGTGGAAGGTTCCACGTAACGCATCGTAGTCCGACGTAACGGGCATTGGTAGCGCCGCGCAGCTTAAAATTTGAAAGCGGACGGGAAATGACCTAGTTTCTTTCAACATCTTGGAATATGAAAATAAGAACTCAAACATTATTTATAAATTGACTTTTTTGCTGTTCGTACATAGCGCACACTGACATCTGTGTTGATTCGACCGCACGGCAGCAAAATTGCAAAAATCGCGCAGCTTTTTGCACAGTCGATAGTTTCATTTACTAGGGAATGGTCCACCCGACCTCCAGATATTCTGAACGAGGCATACCTTATTTGATGAGTTACAGAAACGGAGAGTTCCCAAAAAAAAAATTTCTAGTGGCTGATTAGCCTTAATAGCGGAGAAATCATTGTTTTTTTCTGTTCTACCATTTTTGGGTGCCTATGTTACAAAAGCGGCGCCGCGGAGGCAAAGATCAGCAGTTTGGTGGCTAAGTGCCAAGCGCCTCCCGTCATAAGCAAACGGTCTAGTGTTCCATCCCCTTCGCTGACAAAATTTTGTTTTTCTTTTCTTTTTCTTTTTTCTTTACTCTTATTTTTGGTTTAGACCATTGCTCAAATTATAACGAAGCTTAAGAAAAATGTGTTTTATGGCCCCTGAACAAACCTTGACTGTAGACGAAAACGGTGTGTAAAATCGCTATAAACTATCCAAATGTTCGTGACATAGGATTGGATTTTCTTTAGGATTTGCTTGATCTGAATAATATCAGTTTTTTATTACCCCTTTCTCACTGAAAATCGGGTTTTCAGTTAATTGTGATTCGGTTACTGCAGGCCGGAGTACTGCAACCTCAGGGCAATATACTGTAATTCCCTTCAGCCTTAATCAATTTTTAATCTGAATAAAAATCAATCGACAATTGTAATCCGCTTAAAATACCTTGGCTTAAAATCACATTTATTTGAAGAGTTATCGAATTACGATCGAAAAAGTTTAAAAAAAAACCTAAAAATCCTTTTTATTTGTTTTTCTTTTTCAGTGTATCTTGGCAAAAGTAGTTTCTAAGTTAATTGCTATTTTTGGGATATGTTGTGAAAAATGTTGTTTTCTTCCTGCACGTGCCCATTTTAGGACTCCAATCTTTGGTGTGTTGTTACAGTATGAGTGATTTCAATGGTGAAAACTTTATTACCAAATACTTCAAATTGTCAAACCCCTATTTTCATCCCGTTTTCTGGAGTTTTCTTTATTGATGCTCACCTCATTGCTTCCTCAAACCCCCACTACTCCATTCCTTCTTCGATTCCGCGCTGGAGGCGTTTCCAGCAACAACCCTGAAATAATAAAGAAGAAATGCTGAAAAAAAATTGCTTAAAAAACAAAGTTATACTATTATACTTCTTGCCAGGCGTACTTCAGTCGAGGCCACGCCCCTTTTGTAGCGAACTATTTTGATGTTAGAATAGGATGTTTCAATGTAAACAATAGAATAATTGCGCCCATTTTAAAGAATCACCGAAGTAGGATCGGTAGTCACTATATATAGCTGTCGCCAAACGAGCATCGGGTACTAAAAGCCGCTTTTTCTCTGCGTCTGCGCGGCTCGCTCACTATTTCCGCCTGAGTATCGCATGACTGCTGCATTAAGGCCGTTTTTGAAAGGATGCTCGTTTGGCGACAGTTATGGCTGTAGTAAATTTGAAATCATGCCAATAAAATTAGAATGTTCTAGTGATCCTCTGTTGACATTGAAATTCGTAGTCTAATCAGTAGTCGACAGAGCATGCTGTGCATGATTTCGCAATTAGCATATGATTTCATTCTGGCGACAGAAAAAGAACTTACAGATAATATTCTAATCTGCAACGTATTGCATTATGTAGTCTAATCAGTCCCTCATTTAGTGATTCTCCTCCTGTTGGTTGGTTGCTCAATCTTTCCACTCATTCTCAGCTCTTTCAGTTTCTTTTCGCCCCTCTATCTCATGCCACAAACGAGGACACCAAATTCGAAGCGATGAAAGCGAGTCTCAAATGGCCAGCTTTTTGCGTAAACCACCCCTTCGCTTCGAAAGCTGTGGACGGAGGAGTGGATGAAAATGGCGGGGCTTCATGTACCCTAACTTTCCCTTACGCCAGTAGACCCAATGAGAGGGTGCAGCTGTGTTACGACATGTTCCCGGATCGACTCGTGTCTCATTCTGGAGACGAATGGAGTACTACATGTAACTACAGTGAGTCTCTGTCTCTCTGTCTCTCTGTCTCTTTGTCTCTTTGTCTCTCTGTCTCTCTGTCTCTCTGTCTCTCTCTCTCTCTCTCTCTCTCTCTCTCTCTCTCTGTCTCTCTGTCTCTCTGTCTCTCTGTCTCTCTGTCTCTCTCTCTCTCTCTCTCTCTCTCTCTCTCTGTCTCTCTGTCTCTCTGTCTCTCTGTCTCTCTGTCTCTTTGTCTCTTTGTCTCTCTGTCTCTCTGTCTCTCTGTCTCTCTGTCTCTCTCTCTCTGTCTCTCTGTCTCTTTGTCTCTTTGTCTCTCTGTCTCTCTGTCTCTCTGTCTCTCTCTCTCTCTGTCTCTCTGTCTCTCTGTCTCTCTGTCTCTCTGTCTCTCTGTCTCTCTGTCTCTCTGTCTCTTCATTTTATCTCTTTTTCAGAGCGAAGCTTGTATTGCGACGATGGCTTTATGCTCATTGGCGGAATGTGTTACGGACTTCACAGAAACAGATCCACCCACTCTGAAGCCAAGTTTACTTGCCGGAACGAAGGTGGCACACTAACAGGAGATGCCGAGGTGCCCGATCTCCAGTTCTTTCTCTATTGTAAGTTAGAGAGAGAGAGAGAGAGAGAGAGAGAGAGACAAACCCCTCATTTCAGTGGCAAATCCAGTAGTTTTCGGAATCGACGCCGGAGAAATATGGGTCGGCAAAGACAGTCAGATGATTCTCCGACGTAGAATAGACTTCAGAGGTCTACCCGGCCAAATTGTCAAAGCCTACGTTGAAAAGTCTCGTTTCGTCTGTGTGAAACCCTCAATTAGAACCAAAGCTGGTACGAAATTAGTGATTAACGAGCAGCAAATCGCCTATTTAGCCTACAAACTCTTCTGCGACACGGCGAGGGACTCCCTAAAATTGGTTACTTACTTCCACATGGGCAACTGCTTCATGTTGTCGCCGTCTGCATCCTTTGACACCAAACTACATAATAATAATCGAAAGAGGGAAAAGGATTTTGATCATTTTCATCAGCAATGCAAGGTGAGTAGTGTGGAAGGAAAGTTTGTTATACAAATCATATGGCTGAACATATTAGAATGCAGAAAAAACGGTTCAAAACTCACAACATTAAGCGACTCTGCTAACAACTTTAGCGACGCGGCTGCAAATTTTGAGCGACCCGGCCATAGATATGGAGCGACTCGGCTAACAATTATAGCAACGTGACTGACAGCTTATGAAAAAGCAAAGCGTACAGCAGCGGCTAAACCCCATGATGGTACAGTTATAGTGCGGCGGTCGCGCGGTTGCCGCAGTGGCCGCAAAGCAAAAAATACGTATCGATTGGGTGGCAGCGACAACCACGCTGCGACGGCGGCAAGCGCGGCCAAAATTGCTTTCATAGTGGGGCGCTTTAAACACAAACGGCAGACGCGGCAGACGTGGCAGATGCGTCGAGAATTCTTAAAAATTAAGGCATATTCTCAGAACAGGCTCACTACTGTAATTTTGTAAAATTGGTCGAAATTATTGTAATTAGTGTTTTTTCAATACCTTTAGTCATGTGTACATCAAATTTAACGATTAATTAGTGAACAGTTTGTATTTTTCCGCACAGGACCCTGAAAACCTCAAAGAAGTGAAAATTTGCGTTTGAAAACGAAGTTTTGCGCCTTTTTCGACCTTTGACTTAAGAAATGTGACCTAACCGTTGAATTCTACGTTTTATTGCGAATCGAAAACATATATGTTGGAATTCTCTCGACCCCAGCATGATAAAAATTGCCTTGGATAATGAACTTGTCCATCGATTCGATCAAGGAAAAATTCATTTCTGGTATGTCAAAAGATTTCCTACATTGAAAATGCCCCGAACTTGTTGAAGACATGCTAAATAACTTTTTATAATGTTATGCTTGCCCGGTTTCAGCAATTGCAGTGGAAAAATTTTTTTGCCCTACCAAACATGAGTTTTTCTCCAGAGGCTGTGACAAATGTGGACATTTTACCTTCCGATCGCGGCGGGACCAGACCAGGCTCTGGCGTGCTGTGGGACTATGAACGAGCGGCTACAAATTGCCGCGAGACAGTGCGGCGGTCGACACTAAAAAGGCGGCCGCCGCGCGGCAGCCGCGCAGTTGCCGCATGATGAACGCACCATAAGAGATGTGGGAAGTCTTAGAGCGACGCGGCTGAGGAATGAAACAGTTCGGCTTTAGAGCGACGCAGCTGGCAATATTGAACGACGCGGCTAAGATCACAAACAATATAGGATAAAAATGAATAGACGTGGCAATCATACACGGATGTGGCTGGAAATTTGAGGTAACAAGCAAGGCCCACTGAGTGAACAAAGGTGATGCGGTGAAAAAGCTAAAGCTGCGCGCTAAAAATATATAGTGATGCGGCTTTACACAAAACGCGATGCGGCTGAATTTATAGATCCGGCCTAAACATGGGTACCGGTAATGTTTTTTCTCTCAGTGGCTGACCGACGACGATTACGCCGTGTCTCCCATCACCTACACTCGTCAGAAAGGAATGGCGGAGCTTCTGAAGCAGCACAACCGGAACCACTACGTCATTCTCCCCGGGTGGTACAACCCTGACACTAAGAAAACGTTCCTAATTAACAAGAACATCAACAGAAACACTATGAATACAGAGGTATGTCGTTTTTAGCCATTCAGCTTCAAACTTTTATAGGAAGTTGACAAGGGAGCCTTCCTTTGGTCTTACAAGGAACCAGAAAGTCCTTTAAACTTTGGAGATGGTCCAATGAAGACGCTTGTTATGGGTAAGAAGGAGGACAAGTTTTTGCTAAGGAGGATGCCTTCTCACTTCAGGTAGGTAGCCCATTTCCTATATAACTAGGTGTAAAATTAGATTTTTCGCTTTTGAAGCGAGCATATGATAGAGATTTTTATGCTCTTTCGAATAATATCAATTGTGTTAGCTTTTTTTCATGTCAAACATTGAAAAGTTTCCCAAAAGTGCGAAAAGTGATTTTCGAGCAGAATTAAACTTCAGACTGCAACAAATGGAGTCACATTTTTTAGAAGCGGTTTCGGACCCATAACCGTGAAAAATGGTTTGAAATTCAATTATCGATTTTTTGGCTCGGAGTACTGTAACCGACCCCCGGGGTACTGTAACTAACCTCAAACTTGCGAAAATCTCGTATATTCGATGTGGAATCAATAGAAAATTTTACGCTGAAAAACAATGTAATTGGTGTAATAGCTGATTTCATGGGAATTAAACGAGTTACAGCCCAAATGAGCTTAGAAAAACATAAAAATACACCTTTTCCTGATTTTCTGTAAAGATTGTTCCAGATTTTAGATACGCTGTTCAGCAATTGTTCTGTTTCTCGCCATATATCGATTTCTTACCTATTTTATGAGGTTTTCGCAAATTTGGGGTTTGTTACAGTACTCCCGGTTAAACTAAAAATCAAAAACAGAATTTTGTAATCAGTTTTAATTTTAGTGGGTTGTTTATTTTTAACTTCTACACAAAATTGTAGTCCGATTGGACAACTTTTTGAAATTTTACGGCCAAGGTTATTTGGCTCTATCAGACATCGCGTTTTCAGCGGTAAGCGCGCTCCAATCGCAACTGACACGTCAAACTTGAATTACTCGGCTCTAACTCAACCAATTTTCGTTTTTCAAAAAAAGATTTGAAAGTTAGAGTCTGAACAATTGAAATATGCCACTTTCATGTCATTTTAAAAAGTCTGAAAAATATGATGTGCTTCAGAGGAAGGAGGATCTGCAGTGCTGGTGTCTCCATGGCTGAGAAGCCTCGTCAAAGTTGCAATGATCCGAATTCGGAGAATAGGATGCTTCACAAGGGATGGAAGAGTATTCTCAGAGATGATGGAAATGTGATGTGTGTGAAGGTGGGAAAATCCGTTTTAGGAGAAAGATTTTTTGGAAAATCGATTTTTAGGCCTTTGTGAAGGATATCGATTCACCGGACCCGCAGAGTGCAACGTATTATGGATGTACAAACTATGACCAATTCAAAGGTCATTGTAATTCCATGGGAGCTCATGTCACGCCGATTCAGAGTGCTGAGGAGCAGCAACTTGTACAAGGTGGGAGAGAGATGGAAAAGGCTGTCGACCAAAGCGACCAATCATTCCCGCCGCGGAAGAAAAGCCCGCAGTGCACCCGGAACTGCAGCTCCTTAGTAGCGCAATGGTAGGAGTCTGGTCTAGTAATCTGATGGTCCAAGTTTCGAATTCCCTGTGCTGCCATTCCTTCGCTTTTGTTACGACCTTGCGGGAATAGCGTATCCCTTTTAATAAAGCGCTATGGTTTCTCTCTGTGTGTGTCTATGGTCTAGGGGAGGGTGAGATCGGCCGTAGGCCGAGCTTCATGTGCTTTACGCCTTTGCGGCCTCAGACCGCCTAATTGGGCGGCCGAAGGCCGCGACCGAGGAGGGTGCGCGCCGTTTGCGCGCGCACCCTCCTGGTTTTAAAAAGTTCCCTTGAAGATTCCGGGTGATACCCACATCATTCGATAGAGAATCTTAAATTCGTGCCAAAACTGTTTCGAAACAACGTGCCAATGTTTTGATGTTGTGTATAGAGTAAAGCAAGCAATATAGGATACGCAGGCCGTGTACGCCGCCAAATTGACCGAAGTAGATTTGGCGAGGAGTATATAGGCAACAGATAGAAGCCGTTCAAAAATGCCAAAGTAGTTCTGTTTTCGAGCACCAAACGGTTTTGGGCACAAGCCTCAATTTTTTGGCGTACATATCGGTGGTTCAAGGGCTAAGCGCCTAGACTCGTGTGCTAGGTACGATTCTCACTGCAGTTACAAAACAATACTCAAAATCACAAATTTTGCATATCCGGGAGTCGAACCTACCACCTCCAGTGTATAAGCCTAGGAGCTTTCCACTTGGTCAAGGATTAGTATACCAATAGAGCGCCTCAAGTTACCATCTTTGTACAATTTTAGGGGGGAACACATTTTAGACCGTTGTATAAGTGAAATAGTTAAGAATATGCAAAATTGGTATCGGGAGAAATTCTGAATTACGAGGATTTTGAGAATCACGTTTTCACTAACGCGATTGGTAATAGAGTAACGAGCAAAACAAAATTACAGCGAGTGGGTTTTGAAGGGTCGTTCACACATCAGTCCTTTGCTTTAATCTCTATAAGGGGCGCCCTAACTATGCCACGACGTCTGTTGACGGGTATTCTCAAAAAATTTCTCACTTTCACATCTGAAACGGTAAAGATTAGGACGGGCTGAGGTTCTGTTGGGCCGCGATGCGGTAAAAAGGACCGTAGGTTCAATGATGAAGAATCAGTGAGATAAAAACCAGAAAAACGGATTGTCCAGAAGCGGCAACAGCGTATATAGAAATGTCGCTATGCGGCTGTAGGTTTGGAGACCGCTATGCGGCACAAGCCACTATAAAGCGGTCTTTGGTTGGCTTACGATGTCGTGTTGTGCCGTTGTGCCGGGGGCTGAAAACCCTAGCGAATCTCCAAAATCGGCTGATTTGACATTTTTTTAAATAAGGCATTATTTGTTCCAGATTCAATAGCTGAACACGTGGCTGAAGTTCACGAGTTTAACCGAAAACACGGTCTTCCCGCCCAACGCCTGGACACGTGTGTGTGGATCGGAGGAAAGAAGCAGGAACCTTACGACTTGGCAGGAGAAGATGCGAAACTCGTTTGGGACTATGACGGGGCTCCTTTCGGCTACAAAAATTGGGTAGCCGGCGAACCGAACAGCGTTAGGTGAGAAAATGTACAAAAATTAGCATAATTTCATTTTAAGGTCACAAGAAAACTGCGTCCAGATGTATATCCAGAACGACAAGTAATTTCTACGATATTAACTTTAATGGGTGTTTTTTTCAGTCGTGGTTATCGCTGGAACGACATTCCTTGTGAAATGGATTGCCGCACCATCATTCAGGATGTGGTTATAATTGGAGGAGTTTGCGCCAGGATTCTGAAAACCGACTAATCGAGGCGGAATTTTAATAAAAATTGATGAGTGCACTATCTACTTTGTTATCGATTATCTCACCACTTCACCATGGCGCAGGCTCTGCTTGCGCCCACATTGTGGCCGAGTGGTACCGGTATCGCCTGCAAATCTCGCGACCCGGGTTCGAATCCACCCTGCGCTTTTTTGCTTTGCCTGTTTGCAGGAAACTTCATAAAACATGAAAAAAACACCTGAACACTTTTCGACAAGTTTCAGGTAAAATCTGCAATGAAACGTAACAGCTGCAAGAACTCACAGTTTTTTCAAACTTTGATTTTGACAACAATGATCGTGATATTTCCCAAGAAAAAAACTATTTAATAACTTACAACTTTTTTCATTTTTCCCATAATTGAAATGAAATGTTTGACAAAATTTCCAAAATCTCACAAAAATTTACTTTTTCGCAGTTTTGGACTGGTAATCGGGAATTTTCGTTTTAACTAAATTAATTTTAAAAATGGGAATTTTCGTTTTGGCCAATTCCAGTTTAAAAGAAGTTGATTCTGCTATTTAAATAGCTGCAAAAAGAATAATATAAGTAGGAAATTGTGAAAAGGATTGAAAATGCGCCGTATCCACGGGCCTCCTACCACACAAAAATGAAATTTCCTAAAGGGCCAGTAAGGAGGGTTTTCGTTTTCATTTTTAATCGGATACGGTCGGAAATTATGCAAATCAAAAATGCTAAATTGTCTCGCATCCTCCTCTTTTCCAGAGCTATCTTATCCAATTAGAATGAAATTTGGCTCATTAGCATGTCTTGTAAATGCCGGGCACGCAGGGCGTACTGCCCGTTTACAAATCTGTAGACGGAGACCCGTTTTTGAAGACTTTGAAGCGTATTTTCTCGAAAACGATAAATTTTCGACCCATAGTCATATATATTTTCTTGATCAGCGAATTTTTCTCTCCTAATTGAGCCATTGTTGTAAAACCCGCCTGACTGTCCCTTTAAGTTCTGAAGTTGTCTATGAAAAATCTGGAAAAAAAGTATTAGGTCTAATTTAACTCTTTTGAGCCACAAATTTAAAACAGTGCTTTTTCATGTTCGGTAGCGCAGGAAACTTCACTAATTCGGTTTAATTACCCAAGATACGTTCTTAGGGTTAAGGTCTTATGGGTTTAGGGATTAAGGGTCCCAGAGTGTCATTGAGCTTTTTTTTTAAATCTATTGGCAAATCCCACGATTTAAAGAGAATAAAAAAGACAAGTTGGGAATGGTAAACGAAAAATTTCGATTTTCTCAGATATCATGTCTGAAGACGCGAGCGATATCTGTCATCGGCCGCCAGGAGGACACCGAATTTGGTTTTTGTCTCCGAATTAGCTGTAAACGAGAAAATTAAGTTTTCTGGACCTAAATGATCGAAAATATGCTTAGTTTGCCCAAATTGAATCTAGGTGCCATTATTCGCCTGTTGTCATCGACAATTCATAACTCACTTAAAAACAACGCTTTTACAATTCTAAAAAACGCAATCTGTAGAAAATGACATTTTAAAAAACTTATTTTGTGCGGCAAAACATTTATCTCGGATGGAAAGTGTTCAAAACTCACATTATTTACTGAAAACCTTCAAAAACCTCGGTTTTTTAAATAGCATGAAAACGGGGTATCCGATCAGGCGCAGATCTTTTTTAAATTCAAGGAAATTCCGGAAATTCTTCAGGAAATTCCGCATTTAAGCCCTTGGTGTTTTCAATATCGCGATGCCACGCTATATTGAAAACACCAAGGTATTGTAAAACACCAATATGCATTTAAAAACTTTATGGTTGCACAATTTTGCCTTTGGAGATGCATTCTCGACCACATAAGCTGCGGAAAGACACTACTTTTGCCCTGGGAACGTTTTGTTTTTGTACAACAGTTTGTGTAAAAGGTTACTTAAAGATTACAACTCTTATTGGTTGGTTTCACGAATATTATATCCTCAAAAGAGCCAATTTTTACGATTTTTCACACTTCGTGCGCCCAAAGGGAGGGAATCGGTTAAATCAGTTTAACAAGCGAATTCCTCATGAAATTTCGCTTTCTTTGCACATTTTCAACCATACAAAATGTTAAGGCGCGCTGCCATGGAAAACTGCATTTTTCCAAATATGCGCTCATCAGCCTAGTTGGGCGTTAGCCCCGCTCCCTTTTAATGCACTTGCACTAAATCATAAATTAAGGTGCCATGCAAAAAAAGAAGCGAAATGAAAAAAAAACGCTGGTTAAACTTATATTTAACCGATTTCCTCCGTTTTGGCACACTAAACGTGAAAAATCGTAAAAATTGGCTGTTTTGAGGATATAATGTTCGTGAAACCAACCAATAAGGGTTGTAATCCTGATTAATCTTTTACACTAACTATTGTACAAAAAATGGCTTATGTGGTCGAAAATGCATCTCCAAAGGCAAAATTGTGCAATTTTGCGCAAATAAAGCCGTCAAAAAATTCCAAAAAAAAAATAAACAAAAAAACAAAAACAAACAAACTGAAAGAAGTCGATCCTTTTGGAATATTGCGAAATTTAACGCTTCGGTGTGCCAAAAAGCGCCATTAAAAGGATGGTTGACCTAATTGGCACAAAATCAATACTCGCTCGCTGACTTCGCTTTTTTCATTGCAAGTAAACAATGGCTACCCGAAACCTCGATTATCTCATATTCAATATTATCTACGTAAGTAATCTCTAATTCATACATTTTTCTTTTTAGATCATTTTTTGCATGTTTGCCATGGACTACTTTAACTATGATGAACGTATACAGATTTATCACTTAATTCAATTTGCAGCTACAACACCAATAATACTAGGACGTTTGTTGATGCGACTCGTGGTAAGATGTGTGTTTTTTTTTCTCAAAACACATTTTTACAGAAACCAATCGATGTTGAAGCAATAATAATTGCTTCAGCTTTTAATACATTTATGATATTAGTGGTAAGACCTTTTTTAAAATGTCATTATTTTAAAAGGGTGTTTAGCTTGGTTTAATATTTCTTCTAGCCATAATTTGGAAATTTGATCAATACATAGTTTGGCGTAAGTTGCATTTTTTTAAAATCAGAAAAGCGAACTTGCTTCAGCTTCGGTTTTATATTCTGTTGGATTTGTAATGGAAAATTTATTATTTGACATCAGAGACTATCGATATTTGAGAGTGGAGAGAAAACAAGAAGACATCAAGCTGTTCTATATTTGAAATACAAAACGAAAAAAAAATGTGTATGTGTGCGTGTGTGTGCGTGTGTATATCTGTGTGTAAGTGTGTATGCGTGACTGTATCTCAGCGTATGTGACTCTGTGTCAACTAAACTGATGCCCGGTGGGATAGGAAATGAGAAAAATTAGCATAAGTGCGAAGTGGAACCGGCCGATCATTTCCAATGGTTTGGTCTACTGCCTCGGCCGGTTGTTCAACAACCAACTGTAGGGTCGCAGATCGCGAATCTTTGTGGCCGAAGGCCGCGAGCCAGGAATGAGTACCAGGAATGAATGACGTTTTTAACAATGAAATTTCAGTCTCTTACAAAATCTGCGAAGAGCTTCATTCAATTTTTTTATTATGTCTTCTAAGAGTGCCGACGGGGCGGAGGCTGAACGACAGGTCCAATCTGCACGGAAGGAGGAGGATTCTGTGCGGAAGAACCAAGATTCTGTGCGGAAGAACCAGGATTCTGTGCGGATGGACCAGAATTTCCCCCAATATTCACGGAATTATTCTTGAAAGATACTAACGAAACAGATTCTGACTCGGCCAATGGAGCTTTTGCCCAATGGGAGAGGAGCGGATGGACAAACTCTTTCTTCTCAAATGCCGTACGAATGTTCTAAAAGCAGATATAATTGTTGGCTGGAGCATCTTCTTTACGGTCAGATGTAAGTAGTAGAAGATCGTAGCAGCGATTGTGCATACAATACAATTAGCTACATTTGCAGCATTTGCGTACCATTCGTGCTGAATGCCGACAAAAGACAGTGCACAAGCCACGACTCCCACAAGTGTTCCGAATAAGGCCATTTTGTCGACATCGGATCTGTTCTCCCTTTGTCGCAGCATGCTAAATGCTTGTAGAATTGCAGTTGAACCCAGGGAAATTATGAGTAGTAAGAAGCCGGACGCTGTAGACGCTTTAGCAAAATTCTGCTGGGTTGCATTCAATGCTAATCCGAACTGTCCAACTGCCCATAATCCAAAACAAGCTTGTGAAGAGGCAAAAAGTGACACGGTTAGGCTGAAAAAAAATTTCATTTTATCCAATAAAACACGATTATTTGTTTTAATTCTTCGTCAACATCAAAAAGGTAATCTAACAAAGTTTTGTTATTCTTGTAAAAAGTCCACCCCCTTATATAATAATACGCTATGTTTTGTGTGTTGTCTATCAGCGTATGTCTAGGCTCCCCCCAGGTATTGAGGGAAAGGTCGGCCATAGGCAGAGTTAAACGTTCTTTTCGACATTTTCACGGCTGTAGACCAAGAAATGAGTGCTGCGGCCGAAGGTCGCGTTTATGTACGGCCGCAGAACGCAAGTCAGAAGGATGCGCGCCGTAGGCGCGCGTAATATCCTGGTAAGCCCATAAAGCTCATTTCTAACCGAGCCAGGACTTATAAAAGTTGCGGGATTTATGTGTTAACGTAACAAATGTGCCAACCTTTCTAATCCCCACTTGCTGAAAACGGCGGAAATGATAAACGTTGCTACAAAACTTGAAATGATGCATATCGAAAGAGCCAGTTTCAGCAAAAAAGAAAACATGGCCCAGTCAATGGATGCTGCTGATTCGGCCAGCCTCTAAAACTTTGTAATGACAAACCAGAACACAATTTTACCCCAGCTTCGTTATACGATATATCTTGACAATTTTCGTGAAAACAAATGCAGAGCAGCGAACGAGCATCTTCCTTCTTACAGTTGGTTTTCTGAACATCAATACCGTTACATACATCATTTGAGATAATGATACTCGATTGAACCAATATGGTAATTATTGAACCCCATTTCTCCGGAGCTTTTGCTCAGAAGTGGTTGTGGTTCTCACAAACACATTTTTTGTCAAACTTACGGATTTCGGGCTCATACTAGACATAGTAGCGCTATAAGAGATTGCCTGCTGATCGTAAAAGTTTACCACGCAACCATAACCGGACCGCATTTTGTACTTAATTTGTATACTTTATGTTTTAAGTGCTAATACCGTATTAACATTGGAAGAAAAGCCAAAGCGACAGTAAAGGGTATGGGCCGATGTGGCAACTGAAACAAAGCATTGTGGAATGTAGTAACTGTACCCAGAAGGAGGAGGAGGAACAGTCGCATTAGGTTGAAAATGAGGAAATGACAAAAACTGGCCATTATATAAATGTCCCCAAGTAACGTAACTTACCCAACGTACCCTAACGCATATGCAAAAGTTTACTTACACTTTGCCGTTCTTCGTTTTCCTCATAATCAGTTTTCAAAGTGTTTCACCAGATATTCGGCTCCAAATAGTTTTTACTGTCAAAATCGGGTTCACATTTTGACGGTTTCGGTGTCTTGGGATCGTAATTTCTGTAGAAGTGCGCACGACCCTAGGTTCCTCGGATAGCAGAAGTTCCTTTATAGTTGCGATTTTTGTTTACTATTTCAACGCCATCGGGTAGAAGAGAGTTATAGAGGTACTGTTTCAGTTACAGAGAGAGACAAGGAGAAAGAGAGAGAGAGAGAGAGAGAGAGAGAGAGAGAAAGGTTAGAGAGACGGAGGATTTATGTCCTCCCCCCATATTGGCAGCATGAGTTGTCGAACAGCTTCTGATGAAGAAAAGTTAACAATCGACCTATCATTTCTATTTTTCATAACCGAATGGCTAACAATTCCGAAAAAGCCTAATCAAAATTTGACAGCTTCTTAAAGTTCCAACGTAAAAATCGTGCATCTCACCGCAAAAGTTGTGACAGCCGCTTGATTTGCAGATCGGTCTCTCATGTCACATAAACGATTCCGCACTGAAATTCGTGGTTTCTAAGCCAAGAAGCAATTTCAACTTAAGGATTTGGGTTGGACCAACACTTATAGTCTTTGCTCATGAACCTTGGAAGGACCTATTGCATTATATTGAATACCAGGAGGGTAAGCGCGCCCACGGCGCGCACCCTCCTGGTCTGCGGCCTGCGGCTGCCCCAACACGCGGCCTTCGGCCGCTCAGTTAGGCGGCCTGCGGCCGCAGATTCATGGCCTACGGTCATTCATTGCTCTCCATTCGCCCGTGAAAATGACGTGAAGCACGTGAAACTCGGCCTACGGCCGAACTCACCCTCCCTTGCTGGGAAAATGAACGCTTGGAACTACGCTGATACTACACAGACAAACACGACACAGACAAACACGGTAGCGTTTTATTAGAAGGAATTGAACCTGTACATCTAACGAGCGTGCGAAACATGGAGACGCAGACAATTTTCTTGGTCAAAGGCGCACGCCGCTTTTGCAAGCTTTTCGGGCGAGGAATATATACAGTTCTGGTTTTTTCTAGGCTCAATTGACCTAAAAATTCGCTTTTGTCAATCTTTTTCTCAAACTTTCTTCTTTTCCGCTCGAATCTTACATAGAAGTGTCTTAAGCCTCTCTTTGGAACCTATCACCCCCCCCCCCACTCCTCTCCCCTCTCTCCTGAACCCATCATCCTCCGGAAAGTGTTGTGTGCTTAAAGTGCGTCGTCTGAGAGTCCATCAACCGTAATAGTTCCATCGTATACGCTGTTTGTGCTTGTCGCGCGAGGAGGGCAAACAGGGAGCGCGCGAACGGACGACGACAGCCCTGTCCTCCCTGTCGGACATGGTGCCACCTGATTTCAACTCCACACATCCCGACATCTACAGGGTTCCGACAGCTGAACCTATCGTTCTTGTTAGTTTTAACACACTTTTCTAAAATTTACTCATTTCTTTTCCCAAAATTTTTCTCCAATTCGTATAAAATCTAATTTTATATGTACATGTGTGCCAAAATGCGACAATTCTTTGATCTAAATTGATTTTAGAGCATTTTTCCGATTCAATGGCAAATATACTTCACTAAGCCTAAGTTGGAGGGTTCGATTTCCCACAGAAGTCAAATTTTCAAGATTTCCGTCGGCGCCAATCAATTTGATAACCAATCAATAACCAATTCAATTTATCGATTGATTGGTGGTACCACCGAGTCCTTTGTATTTTGCACGTAGTCCATCTCGTCCCTCTTTGCTCCCGTCGTCACTGAGTCAATAGTGTCTCAAGGGGGTTGCAAGAATTCTGGATCTATGACTTGTGCATAGATTTGGAAATAGAGTGGGTTTTTAAAATACAAAAAAATAGAATAAAAGACAAAATTAACTATTTTATTTTTTAGGATACAATATTTCTGTCTTTTTCGCTGGATTTGTTCCACCTAATTTCGAAATTTTCAGTTTTCCGTCTCTCTCTCTCTCTCTCTCTCTCTCTCTTTCTCTCTCTCTACATCTTGTTCTCTCTTATTCTCAACATCTCCAACTTTCAATCTCTTAATATCTCAATCTCTCAATCTATAAACCTCTCAATCTCCCTACCTCTCATTCTCTCATTCTCTCAATCTTTCTCCCTCTTTCCCCATCTCTCAATGTCTCTTCGTTTCATTTATATCTCTTTTCCCTGTTTCTCTCAATTTCTATATGACTCGCTCTCTCTTTCTGTTTCTCCTCTCTCAGTATCTCTCAATCTATATCTCTCTATCTGTCTTTATCTCTTTCTCTCATTGTGAGTCTCTAACATATCTTCCTTTATTTCCAACTCTGCTGATTTCTCCTTCAATCGTAATATCTAAATCTCCCAATGCCACTTCCCTCAAATTCTCTCTCTCTCTCTCTCTCTCTCTCTCTCTCTCTCTCTCTCTAGTAAAAGCTTCAATCGTATTTTCAATCGATAAATTTACCTATCGATTCAATTGACAATCCAATTCACTCGAAATTGCAACATATATACTCCTTTCCAAACCTACTTCGGACAAAAATAGGCCACGCCCCTTTTATTACCTGTATTTAAAAATGGGTAATTCGAACATTAGTACCAGAAAACTCTCATTTTTTTCCAAATCCGCCGAATTGGGGTTGGGTGCAAATGAAACCAAGTTGACGCAAACCAAGTTGATGGTTTTTTTGCATCAAATTATTAATTATTATTGGATAACGATGATTATGTCAAAATCTCCATGAAACTACTCAAAACAGTTGTTTTATTACATTTTCATTGAGAAAATTAACGTTTATTTAATAACAAGAGAAATATACCATGAGTTTTTCAGCCTTCAATGAAAAATTCAGGTTTTAGATGGTTTTTTAAACTCTTAATATAAAGATAAAATAAAAAAAGTTTTTCCTATAATGCTGAATTGAAAAAGGAAAGAAATCCACTTTCAAATAAGTTTGTCAATTTGTCAGACAGTGGTTTCAAGGCGGGAAAAATCTGTAAGCGCAGATGCTATAATTCGCGAAAAGCGATTTTTTCGCGTTTTTCTCAGGAACAAAGCGATATATTTTGTTTTTCAGCTTCTTTGCAGACACTTTTCACAAACTTGTATATTTTAAAACCAGACGGGGGTAAAAATTGTTTACCCAAACATTCTGAAACCAAGCAGCGCCTTCGCGCTTGCTTGCTTCTGTGTTGCCGCCTGTTTTCGCGCGAGAAAGCTGCTCCGCAAACATTCGGGTCCGAAGATCAAAGCGAAGATGTTCCTTAAAAGTCTGAAAGTCAACAGTTCAGATTCCTCTCGTGATCAAGTCCATACCTCACTTCATCAGAAGATTCCATGAATTACGACCGGACTACATATTTCCTTACTCAACAGCATGTGATTTAGCAGGTAACAAAGTGCCTTAGCAGCCTTAATTAATAATTTAGGCATAAGGTTATCTCAAAAAGAGATATGTGTTGTTTTGGTAATCGCTCTTTTACTCACTATGATGAGGTATGTGTTGGAGCACAAGTGTAAGGTGAGTAAAGAGTTAGAGAATGAGTGTGAGTGTGAGTGTGAGTGTGAGTGTGAGTGTGAGTGTGAGTGTGAGTGTGAGTGTGAGTGTGAGTGTGAGTGTGAGTGTGAGTGTGAGTGTGAGTGTGAGTGTGAGTGTGAGTGTGAGTGTGAGTGTGAGTGTGAGTGTGAGTGTGAGTGTGAGTGTGAGTGTGAGTGTGAGTGTGAGTGTGAGTGTGAGTGTGAGTGTGAGTGTGAGTGTGAGTGTGAGTGTGAGTGTGAGTGTGAGTGTGAGTGTGAGTGTGAGTGTGAGTGTGAGTGTGAGTGTGAGTGTGAGTGTGAGTGTGAGTGTGAGTGTGAGTGTGAGTGTGAGTGTGAGTGTGAGTGTGAGTGTGAGTGTGAGTGTGAGTGTGAGTGTGAGTGTGAGTGTGAGTGTGAGTGTGAGTGTGAGTGTGAGTGTGAGTGTGAGTGTGAGTGTGAGTGTGAGTGTGAGTGTGAGTGTGAGTGTGAGTGTGAGTGTGAGTGAGTGAGTAAGTGAGTGAGTAAGTGAGTGAGTAAGTGAGTGAGTAAGTGAGTGAGTAAGTGAGTGAGTGAGTAAGTGAGTGAGTAAGTAAGTGAGTGAGTGAGTGAGTGAGTGAGTGAGTGAGTGAGTGAGTGAGTGAGTGAGTGAGTGAGTGAGTGAGTGAGTGAGTGAGTGAGTGAGTGAGTGAGTGAGTGAGTGAGTGAGTGAGTGAGTGAGTGAGTGAGTGAGTGAGTGAGTGAGTGAGTGAGTGAGTGAGTGAGTGAGTGAGTGAGTGAGTGAGTGAGTGAGTGAGTGAGTGAGGTATCTGAGGTTCATCTCCTCCCTTCCCTCTCTGGAGCTCTTATACTTTCAGTTGTGGGTCGCCCGATGGGAGGTCTTCCCCCGCTTCGAACACAAGCTCCCGGAAACCATCTGGAAGCTCTGTTTCTACAGCACCGCCTGGTTTTTCTCCCTGTTCGTTCAAACTTTCGTAGCCGGAGCTTCTTCGTTCCGAGACCCACTCTCCATGTGGGATGGTTGGCAGCATGGAACATCACCGCCCATCGCTCCAGAAGTGGCCGCTGTTTATGCCCTGCAAGCTGGTTACTACCTGCACTCTGTTTACGCAACGCTGTTTATGGATCTGTGGAGAAAGGTAAAGTGAACCCTTTAGTTTTTAGACCTTTAAATTTAGGACTCTTGGTTGATGTTCTTCCACCACTTCATAGCCATCGCTCTGTTGCTTCTCAGCTACGTTGGACAGTGAGTACCCCTGTTAATTGACCGCCAGTGGCAGTAGCAACCTTAGGAGTATTGGCGCCCTTAATTACCTTAGCGACCCTAACGACCTTAGCGACATTAAGCGACTTTTGAGAAAGTAGTGACCTTATGAACATTATAGACCTTAAAGCTTTCTTTACAGTTTTAGCAATCTTATCGTTAGCCATATCAGCAGCGGCATTACCGACCTTAACGACATTTGCGACCTTGCTGGCATTTGCGACCTTAGAGAGCTTATCGGCCTTAGCAACCTTCGCGACCTTAGTGACCTTAGTGATCATAATAACAGTCGCGACATTACCGACATTAGCGACATTAGCCACCTTTGCGAGGTTATCGACCTTAATGACCTTAGCGACCTTAGCGACCGTAGCTCTTAGTAATCTCAGCGGCGTTAGCGACATTAGCGAGTTTAGCGTCCTCAGCGATCTTAGCGACATTACAATCTAACAAAAGCGACATTTGTAAGTTAAGCGCCATTAGCAATATTGACAACCTTAGTTACATTAGTGATCTTAGCCCACTTAGCGACCTGAGTAATACTTGATACGTTAGCGACTTTAACGACCTTAGCCGCCTTAGCGATCTAAGCGATCTTATCTAGTTGAACAACATTGGCGATCCCAGGTACCTTAGCGGCCTTAGCGACTTTAGAGCAATCAGATACCTTAGGGACCTTATCTACCTAATCGACCTTACCGCGATGCGCAATCACAGCGACCTTAGCGAACTTAGCTACATTAGCTATCTTAGCGGTCTTAGTAGTCTTAAGAGCATTAGCGACCTTAGCCAACTTTTCAATATTAGCGACCATATAGACATATAGTGTCAATTGCGACATTAGCGACTTTGACGAGTAGCCGTCCCTTAGCGACCCTAGCGTTCCTTCGGACCTTAACGATATTAGGGAGCTTAGCGGCTTTAGCGAGCTTATCGAATTACGACCTTAACAACGATATTAGAGACCTAAGCGACCTTAGCGACTTTAGCGACATTAGTGATCGACCTTATCGACCTTAACGACCTTAAAGATCTTAGCGACCTACCGGCAAAATGGCATTAGCGACCTTATCGAACGTAACGGCCTTAGATACCTTAACGGCATCAGCGATTTAGCGATATTTGCAACAATAGCCTCCCCCAATTAGGGCAAAATTTCTCTTTCAGTTTCGTCCTCCCCGGAGTGTTACTCGTCTTCCTCCACGATTCTTCTGACGCCGCCTTGGAGATGACAAAACTTGGTCACTATCTCAAGAAACGTCGTAATGGAGACTCCTACCCCTTCTGGAATATCCTCGGAAACTCGTCTTTCATTCTTTTCGCCATACTTTGGTAAGGTTTTCGTTAACTGCTTAATTAGTGCCAAATTTAGGGTCATCTTCCGTTTGTACTTCTTCTGTTGTAAGTTGCTCTACGCCACTCTCTACGGGGCTGTGTACTTGGGTCCTCCGGATGCCGCTCTGTTCCCACTACTTGGAATCATGCTCACGATCATATTTGCCATGAACGTGTACTGGTTTAATGTGAGTTTAGAGAGAAAGAGAGAGAGAGAGTGAGAGAGAGAGAGAGAGAGAGAGAGAGACTTAGAGACTGAGACTGAGACTGAGACTGAGACTGAGACTGAGACTGAGACTGAGACTGAGACTGAGACTGAGACTGAGACTGAGACATTTTTCCTTTCAGTTCATTCTTCGAATGGTGATTCGCGTTATAATCACCGGTGACGACCCAGAAGACAACCGCGAGTGGGACACCACTGCCGTTTCAGGCATCGAGAAGGGAGAACTTGACAAACTTGCCAAGAAGGGACAGTAGCAAAGAGAGATATCTAATAAACTATATTTATTTGAAATCTCGTGATAAACAGTGGATACAGGCACATGAAAGAGACCTGCCGGTTAACAAGATTAAAACGTGGCCAATCAAGCTTGTCGAAAGTGGTGGGGAAAGCTGTTTCTTTTAAGAATACACTCTTAAAAGAGTCGAAAGAATACGAAAGAAGCAGACGCAAATAATTATTTAGAAGTGTGGTCTGACCTGCCAATGTGCCAACACGATACAGTGAACCACAGTGAGGCGGGTTATGCAACTTTGGCCAAATTCGGATAGAAAATTTGCTAATCATGAAAATATATATACCATGTGTTGCAAATTCCACATATTCGATAAACTTTGTTCGAAAGTAGCCAAAAACGGGCCATCCAGTCAAACTCATTCTAATTGGATGAGATAGGTTTAAAAAATCGGAGGGAGCGAGACAATTTAGCATAGTTAATTCGCATAATTCCCGACCGCACTCGATCCAAAATTAAATGAAAATCCCCCTAACTAACCCATTAACTTCCTGGAAATAAACTGCACAATTGTACGCTGGGTACGTTCCGTTACGTGGGATCGGCTATATAATAGTAGGTCTTCATTTGTTAGCCTCATTTCTCGTCATGCTCTTCTCTTTCCTTCTCCTCCTCTTGTTCCATGGTATCACTGCAGTTTTATTTCAGCATCCAGTTTCAGTGAGCCATGTATCGTCACTGAGTTGCCAATTCGGAACAGATGATGAAAACTACATTATTGCAGTTCCAGACAACAACACATGCTACACGAAATTTAGGAACCAAATTCCTGTAATTTTCGGCAGCTCCGAAAACCGTGTAAGTAGGCATTTTATTCACAAAACGAAAAGAACAATACTGGTATCATTTCGGCATTCTTTTCCACCTTTGATGACAGTGTTATCACTTAGATTTATTGTTTTAACAAAACTATCCTACAGTAGTGGCGTTTGATTTGTTGGCGAATCAGTAGCTTCAATTTGGTACCTGCTGAGACGAAAACTTTAACGGCTCAGCGGTTTTTCAGTCGGAAGTCGGCATGTCGAAAGTGCGCACACCGTCAACCAAAAAAGAAATCGGAACGGGTGGAAATGACCGCTACGTATGCCTAGGCTAATTACACTCTCCCTTGCTCCATTTGCAGGAGTGGCGTTAAAATCCCTTATAATAAAAAAGCTATGGTCTCTTCCTGTGTGTCTGAAGTGCCTGTGTCCGAACAACAAATGACCTTCCTGATTATTTTATATAAAAAGAAACATTGCTCCGACGCTACATTGTCTGGTTTATCTGCGCTCTCCTATCAAAGCGCCCTCCCTCGCGTGTCCGCAATTGGCGCCCTTTCTGATCTACTCCTGTAATCCTTTAAGGTGTCAAAGGGGCAGTTTTTTTTGGCACAGACTATATCAGCGGAGGATCACGCGTTCATTTTCCCAAACAGGGAGGGGAAGGTCCGCCGAGTTAAACGGTCTCTACGTAATTTTCACGGCCGTAGACAGAGAAATGATTGGCCATAGGTCACGAATGTTGCGGCCGAAGGCCCCGTGTAGGTGCGGCCGAAGGCCGCAAACCAGGAGAGTGCTTCTGTCACTTGATTCAAGCGCTGTTTCTGTGCTTCTTGCTTGCCACTCATAAGTTCTCCCTCTCTCCCTCTCTCTTCCTACCACTACCTATCTCTAGGCAACATTTCAACTTCCAACAATTTAGGTTTTGAATAATTCCTGTACTGGCGACAATAACACTTATAATTGCAATTGTGATTAAACAAACTCCCAAGACAGGCCATTCGGTTCTTATGAGGTAAGATTAAAATAATTAAATTTATAATATTTTCAGATTGTTCAAATAGGGGCCTTCGCCTGCGACAATTTCTGGAAAATTTTTGGAATTGGCTTGGGTATATCGATATCGGTCACAATTGTATTTACGTTACTGACCTTGTGCTGTTTCGGATCGTGTACACTGTATGTTTTCTTTTCCGAAATTTAAATCGTGTATGAGATTTTAGTTTGATCCCATTCGAACTGAATCAAAAAAACCTGACACAACCGCACTCTTCTCTGTTTTTGAATGCAACTTTGTTATAGCTGTTGCCAAATTGGAATCATGTCAATAAAATTAGAATGTTCCAGTGATCCTCTGTTGACATTGAAGTTCGTAGTCTAATCAGTAGACGACAGAGCATGATTTGCACATTACCGCAATTAGCATATGATTTCATTTTGGCGACAGCTATACACCGAAAGATACATATTCACACTCCTCACTTTTATGCCGATTTGACTGCGTTCATTTCATTGAGTTTACTACTTACTTTTACTCTAAGAGCAGCATGAAAACTAGATGGAACACTTTATATCATCTTTAAGTTTTATAAATGCTATAGGACGAACAGTGTCTTACTCGAGCATAAATACTTTAAAAAACGCTTTAATAAAGTTTTTATGTTTTTTTTTACAGTGATAATGTTTTCCAATCCTAACTATTTTCGAGCAAATACAACGAAAGTCAGAAGTTAGCCCTCTAAAATTAAAAAAAAAAGTAAAATAATTATTTTTTAAAAACTCATAATTCAGATGGGTCAGGGCCGCCATATCTGTATCTCAACCTGCGTTTGGAGTAGTCGGAGTCGGAATGTTCGACTATCTTATTTCCTCTGTGAATCCAGTAGAAAAACTCTCACTGAACTCAGCAGGATTCGTACATCTCATCATTTCCTTGCTCTGTACGCTGTTTCTTCAAGGAGCGGATTTTTTCGATCGGTCTCAGCAAACTACTTTAATTGACGTAATTGCAATGTTGGCCACCTTTTTTGCGATTGCCGGTTGTGCTGCATCAATCGCAGGGTTTTTTGTTGCTTCAATGGCCGATGCCGCCAACGGCCTGAATGCCTTTGCAGTCGTAATGGCGGTGGTGTGTTTAATGCTTACTCACCTATCGGTATGTTTTGTTGCAGTAAATAGTGAAACATGCTTCAGGTGGTGAAAAAGGCGCTGAGCAAGGCAGCCAACTTTTCATCCAAACCGCTTTATAATTACAAGCCGGACAGCCGTGTGCCAATAGCGAGTGAAGAACCATCAGTTCAATTTTCTAAGAAATCCGTCGATGACGTTGGAAGTGTCGAGGGAGGAGTCGAAATTGCAGGCGAGAACCCCGGTCCGAGTGGTACTTCTGGCCGTCCTACCTCCTCTCGTGTTTCTGGTGATGGTGCTCCACCGGCTACTGCTCCCCGTTCTGGCGCCTCCCGCGATGATAGGGATTGATTGCCAATTAAGATATAAATCATGTGAACTGATTTTGCAATTTATTTTCTACTGATATTTAATTGGGTTCCACTGAATGCTGTTTTCTATATTAATGTAATTCTTTTAACTTTAGAAATATCAACTGTCTTATTTTGAATAACTGTATCGATTTATATGGCAGATAGTCAAATCATGGGTCTCACGTGTATTATTGCATTGCATTGAAAATTGTGTTAATTTAGCATTCGCCCCTAACCTTCTCTGTACCTTTTTCTATCCTTCTCAATATCTTTCTCTAAATCTCAATATTGCGGTGGTTTGATTCCTCCTCTAAAACGGTCTCCCGTAGTTGAGTGTCCCCTTAGAAAAGACAAACGAGCAATCCGCACCAAAATTTGATGAGAGGTCGGGATCTGTGGCAGGTCGCTGTACGCAAATTTTCAGCCAATTCTGTCAAGAAACGCTGAAATGACTTTTTCGAAAATAGTTTTGTAACCGCTTCGAAAATATTTTGTAATGGTGTGCATTTCACAATCTCGCGACCCGGGTTTGATTCTTTCTTTTTCTTAACGTTTTGCTTTATTCTTTCTATGTACGACAGTAATGTCGAATTTCGAGAAAAAAAAGTGTACTGCTATACCCCGCATTCCTGCCACTTCTACATATTGTAGGAGAAACAAACAACTATGATGTAGTCAACAAAAGGAAAACGACACGGTAGACCGCTCTGATTCGTTCTCGATCGGGCTTTCGCATCCATTCCTCACCTATCTGACCGCACTTCACTATATTGGCTCTGGAAAGGCGTAAGCTAATTTTTGAAGTTCTCTCTCCATTCTTGCCATCTCTCACACACACGCGCGCTCTTTCTCTCGCTCTCTATCACTCTATAAGTGTCTCACTGTGTTTCTTTCTCTCACTAAAATGGTCTCTTTCCAATCTCCTTTGCTTTTATTTCTTCTCTCTTTCACTTGCTCTCTCTCTTTCTCTCTTCTCGCCATTTAACTGTCGGTCTATGCTCTCGTGTATCTCTTTCTCTCATACTTTCACTATTTCTCTCTTTCTCTCTCTTTAACTGTCGGTCTCCCTCTCTATCTATCTATCTCTATCTCTCTTGCACTTTATATCTACATGAATTGTCTCTCTGTCTTTTCCTCTTTCTATACCAATTTATCTATGTCAGCCCCTCTTTTCTTGTATCTACCAGTTTCTCTAACTCATTCTCTTTTGCTATTTATCTCCTTTCTATGGCTTGCTCTCTATATTCTCCTCTCTCTATCTATCTCTCTTTATCTCTATTTCTCTCTATATATCTATCTCTTTCTAGCTCTCTCTATCTATTTGTTTGTATTTTGCTGTGTATGTGTGTGGTTAGTGCATAGCTTTCAGTTTCAGCATTCAGAGCATGCTTATATAAAAACAACAATTATTATGTGAAAAAGCGAACTGCAAAAGGGGTTGGGTGGTCTGCTTCCTCGGGCCCTACAAAAAAAAAACAATATATATTTTCTCTGAAAAATAACATAAACTTTTATTTGCTAAATTTTAAAAAGTACCTAACCTTTGTCTTTTTCAACCCCATCCCGCCTTGGCTTGTATTTTTGTTTATCGTCGTGTGTCTCCTATTCTTTATCAATAAATCTATCTAGCTTTCAACTTCTTTCTGAGATTTTTTTCACTGACTCAGGCGTTTCCTTCTTTATCTCATTAGAGGAACCTGTTTTATTTAAAAAAAAAAAACACTAAAATAAAGGCAGAGGTGGTTTGGTTTTTTTTTTAAATTTAGCAAATAAATGTTTATGTTGGCTCGAGAAAATATTCTCTTTTTGAAGGGCCCGAGGAATCAAACTGCCCAACTCTTTTTGCAGTTCGTTTGTTCACATCAAGGGTGGCTGATCAGCGGGCCGGCCCGGGCCGGCCCGACTTTTTTTGAAAATCTATTTTTAAATATGTGTGAAAAGACTAACGTAGAAAAAGTAAACGATTTGTTTGAATGTAGAAAGGACCTTCAATAAAAAGTCTCTATTTCTCTTAATATTTTCAGATCTTAAATAAACAGCAAAAAGAACTTGAGTTTTTATCATGGAAAACGAATCTCCGCCTGTTTTTTCTCATCTAAATCGCCTATGAGATCTATATTTTTTGTTGTTTTCATTACGATACGTATTTATTTTACGGGTTTTTTTGTTGAGGTCGTTAAAACAAAACAGATTGGAGAAGAAAGAAACGAATTGTCAAAATTCTCACAAATTGATCACTAACTTTAAAATTGGCAAGATTTCTATTTGCGATAACAACCACAATGATTCAACTTTTATCAAATTGGTTTTTGAGGAGTTCTTTTAAAAAGGCGGAGATTCGTTTTCCATGATAAAAACTCAAGTTCTTTTTGCTGTTTATTTAAGATCTGGAAATATTAAGAGAAATAGAGACTTTTTATTGAAGGTCCTTTCTACATTCAAACAAATCGTTTACTTTTTCTACGTTAGTCTTTTCACACATATTGTATCTCCTTTCTATCTTTTATTTAAAAAGACAAGTGAAAATGACCGTTTAAGCGGCCGCAAGCCGCATATTTGAACTGCCAGCTTTTTGAGCACCCGGACGTCTGAGAGATGTGGGGTTTACTGGCCGTTTCAACAAAATCTACCCTAACTAGTAAAATAAATGGAGAAAAAGCAAAAAAAGTTGGCAGAAGCAGGAATAGAACCCCTGACCTCTCTGATATGAGACCGGGCCTCTAACCAATACACCACATGACAGCGGTGAGTCTACTGCTCCAAATTAATGACATAATCGGGTGCAGCAGCGAATCCGACCTTTACGCGGCACTACACGAAAGTAAAGTCGTTGGCCTTTAAACAAACAAACAGGGTCAGTTAAGTATATATACTCGAGAATCACTGGAATAGGCACCAAATGCGCCAAAAGTTCACAAAAACTGCTTGTTTCATTAGGTAGATGGAGCATTTCTTGAAATATTATTGCATTTCCAGAATGTACGCAAAATTTCACCTATATGAATAATTTTTGTGCCGTTTCTACAACGTTGAACACCCAAAAACCGTTACCGAAAAATTGCTTACGGCGGCGGCGGCGGCGGCGGCGGCGGCGGACACGACCGGCGCCCATTTTCTTAAAACCCGCAATAACACTGAGGGGGTTCAAAGTGGTCAAAATCAACTTTTAAAAAAAGTAATCGACGCGTCTTGAGAAGCTGAAAAAGAATATGGCTGTTAAAAATGCAAAATTTTTAAATTTAAGATCACAGGCGCCGAAAACCTTCGAAAAAAGCTTGCAAACGGGAAATTTGAAAACAAATCTACCCAGCGCTTCGCGCTGGGTATAATGTAACTCTTTTCAAAGTCATTATTTTTAAGTTCTGTTTGTTGCAAAACATAGTTCTAATTGTGCAAAACATACCGTGTTAAGGAGGATTCGAACTACCCTATATAAATTTTGTATGTTTTTCATGGCCGAGTGGCTAAGAGTCAGACTGGTAATCCGAAGTTGCCCCAGTTCGATCCCCCGCCGGCGAAACTTTTTGCCATAGTTGTTTTATACATTAGGTACAATAGAAACACAATTCCTGCGCATAAATCGCGAAAAACTTTTTTTCAACTTGGGAATTTTTGACCTCGGGCCGCGGGCCGGGCCGCGCTGGGCCGGGCCGGGCCGTGAATTTTTGGAGAGCGGCCCGGCCCGTAGCCACTCTTGGTTCACATACTAATCCATATCCATCTCCAATCACAATTTATTTAATGCACTTGTCTATTGTCGCTTTTCTCTATGACCCACATACAAGCAAATCAATAAATCACCTAATATTGCACCACAATTAACGTATCCCCACTTCACCATTCCGCGATGGTCTGCCACAATCTGTGTTATATTTTAATCAATATCACCTATGTAATTGTACTTTACCTTTTTAAGCAAACAATAATTTCAGCGTATCGCTTGCGTGGCAACAATGATTTATTTAAATAATAAAGAAAATATCAATAATTTTCATATATTTGAATTCTCTATCACAACGCTTAATATTATCGCAGGGCTTTGCTTTCGCAAACAGGTAACTTATTATATTTTGTTTTGAAATCAATTTCAGATACCATCAGAGCACATTGAACAACAGAAGAAAATGATAATAGGTGCAGCTCTTATATTCAATTTGTTGGTTTTCGTGGTAAATATAAGTTGTTTTTTTTTCATTTTTAAATTTTAGATCGATTTGATTTATATAATCATCGCTCTATCTATCGACAACTACATAGTTTGGCGTAACCGTATTTTTTAATACTGATAAAAAAATTTTTAGCGGCTCTTCTTTATACGTTCGGTTTTGCAGCTGGAAATGGACTTTTCGACATAAGAGATTGTCTTCGACTTAGGAAGGATTTGAAACAGTTTGAGGAATCGAAACTAATTATCTATTTGTGAAAATGACAATTTATGATTAATATGTTTTGCTGCATTTTTCTTCGGATTGAGTTAAATAGAGAGAAATGGAGAGAGAGAGAAAGAGAGACAGATAGAGAGAGAGAGAGAGAGAGAGAGAGAGAGAAAGGTGGGAAAACTGCGCAAGCCCGTCTCTAGGCTACCCAAGTCCCAGCAGCATGCCGATCTTAAATTTCGTACAATCGTTTCATGTTTAACTTTTTTTTATAATTTAAACGCTTTTTTAGATCCACATAAATTGGATTTCACCACCTTAATCTAATGGGCCTAACTTTTTAACCAAGTTAACCAAGTTAATTATCAAACTTCTGTCTATTTTTCTGCTCCCCGATGGTTTTCGACAACAAATGTGGAGACGACGACCAGGAGCCAAAGTGAGTGTTTTCAAGATAAATTGTTTTTATGTAATTAAGTATAAACAATGAAAATATATCATTATTCTGTATTTTAAAACACCCATTTTTCGATTTTTGGAGCAAAATGAGCCGAGATATGAGCGCTGGACTTTTTCGTTTGATTGAGTTGCGCGCCCTCTGGCGTCTCTCGATTTCCTTTGCTCTCTCGCCTACTCCGTCGTGTTACAACTTCCTTTGTAAATTACAAACTAAAAAATATTTTTCAGACTCACGCACCGGCGTCAATTCAATGGAGAAAAGAATTTTTGAAGATATTGGATGGTTCTCAACTGTAAAACACATGGGTTTGTGGATTGGTTATACAGCCCATGAAAATTTTGCCTACTACATAATGATATTGAGAATGAACACCGAGCAATGGATCCACATGATTTAGTAGGAAAAAATTAATAAACCTGTACCAAACCTGTACTGTGTGCGTGTGTGCGTGTGTGCGTGTGTGCGTGTGTGCGTGTGTGCGTGTGTGCGTGTGTGCGTGTGTGCGTGTGTGCGTGTGTGCGTGTGTGCGTGTGTGCGTGTGTGCGTGTGTGCGTGTGTGCGTGTGTGTGTGTGTGTGTGTGTGTGTGTGTGTGTGTGTGTGTGTGAAAAACGGCCTTAATGCAGCAGCCTTGCGATACTCAGGCGGAAATAGCGTGCGAGCAGCGCAGACGCAGAGAAAAAGCGACTTTTAACAGCCGATGCTCGTTTGGCGGCAGCTATAGCTTTAGAATCATTCCATGAAACCAAAATAATGGTTTCATGCGAGCTCGGTTTCCTATTCCATCGTGCTATCCGACATCTACCAGTTAGGTTTAAACGATTCATTAAAAGTAATTCAATTTTTCAGCTGCGGCCATTTTTCTTAAATGGTCATAAATGAAGCCAATAATGCAAGAGTGGGGTTCGCTTTGTTTTCGATTTTGTGTTTATTGACACTCACATTGTTTCCACAGTACCGCTTGTTAACCAGCACATCGAAATCTTTAAAACCTAACCAAATATTGTCATTTCAGTTCCGAAGCGGACCTTCGACACAATCAAAGTTATGAAGACTTGGCCAACTCTTCACTTCATCACATTATACGGGAGTTTTTAAATGAAATGTGGACTTCATTCCATTCATATTGATTCCATTTCGTTCGAGGAAGACAGAAAGCAGTGATAAGGTGTAAATCAGGCAAATATTTGCCCTGGAAAATGATAGAGAGGGGGGGGTTGAAGGGAAAAACAATTCGACGCAAAACCACTTTTTGTACGGAGAGTTGGACAGGCAGTTCATCTTACGTGCCCTCAATCGCTGGCGGCGTGGCTGTTACCGCGAGAGAGGAAAAAGTTGTCCGTTCAGATGTTCTGTACAATTGCTCTATCTCTCTCCCTCTCTCATACTCTCTGTCTCTTTCTCACTCTCTATCTCTCTCTCACTCACTCACTCACTCACTCACTCTCTCACTTACTCACTCTCTCACTCACTCACTCACTCACTCACTCACTCACCCCTCTTTCTCCTATGCTTCCTCTCTCTCTCTCTCTCTCTCTCTCTCTCTCTCTCTCTCTCTCTCTCTCTCTCTCTCTCTCTCTCTCTCTGTCTCTCTCTCCTCTTTCTCTCCTCACAAATACATCTCTTTCACTTAAATTTTCCGGTCCCGTGGCCTCCTCATACTCCGGCGAGGACTCGTTCCCACAGCCCATCGTCCTCCTCCAAAAAACCTCGTCTGTGCCGTGGCGCCGGCCCTCCGAGCCAGCAGCCATTGTGATATGTCTCCCTACCAGTTCCTCCTCCTCCTCCTTCTACCTCTCCTCACTTCAGCCTTCATTCACCAGAATCTCAAACGAATCGGCTCCAAAATCTATATCGAAAGTGTGGAGCAACCATGGTTCCGCTACCCACACGAGAACCATGATCGGGTTCCCCTAGCTGAGAAAGACGAGTCCGCCTTCGGAAAGCACTATATTCCCCCGGATGATGTCTTCATTCCTCCGAGGTGGACAGACGAAGAGGCGCTCTATATGCCCTGTATGTCAAGAAAATGCGTCTGCCCGTATTTTAAAGGTAGGTTTTGTGTCTAGTCGCGTCACTGTTATAGCGGCTTTCAGTTGTACCTCCACATTTCAATAAAGCCCCCCCCCCCAGAACAGCAACTTTATAAGCCCTTTCCCCTGCGTTTCGTTGTATTTTCAGATTGGATGTGCCTGAAGAAATTCCGGGTTTAGCAGTTAAACCCCCCTCCATTCTTATTGTGGAGGGTGGGGGTAGGAAATCTTAACTTTATTATCCCCCCTGACCCTTAGCAACATTTAATTCAGCCCACCATCGTCTCCAAAATCTTGGGGTGGCGGGGGTTATTGAATTCTTCCATGAGGGGCCATATTCAAACAGGGGGAGGGGGGTTGTTAAAAAGAAATTGGGTACACCAATCAAGCCCACACCATATCAATTGCAGGGTGCTATCTCAATTTAGATCAACTCAATTGTTCATTATTCAGTGTAGCCCCTCCCCCGCCCATGTGATATTGAATCTGGGTTGGGGGCGGGCAATTTGAAAGTTGGGCTAAAAACAAATAGACATGGTTTGTTTAGAAGAAATGTTCTTAAATCATGAAACTCAGTTCAAACTCGATCAATTTTAAAACTGTAAGCTTTTCAGTAGTGGGGGGAGTTATAGGGCACAAAAGAAATGAGGTGGGATTTGGCTATAGCGAGGGGCTAAACCGCTTGCATCTTTTTTCTTTAAGTGGGGAAGCAGAAGTAAAATGGGGGAATGTGTGGGGCGTTTACGAGAATGGGGGGGCTAAATCAACAATATCCAAATTTTTAAGGGGTGCGCAAACAATAAGTGGAGGCTGAACTAGATTGGGGGCTTATTGAGATGGTGGGCATGAATGTGGGGCGGGGGCTTTTCTAGGGTGGTACTAAGCAAGTTAATATAAATTTTGAAGGAGTCCACAAACCGAAATGTGGGGAAGGGGGGGGGGTTGCCAAAATGCGGGAGGGGGGGATAATTCAAGCTAACCCATTCGATTTCCAGGAAACTCCACTTCTGGTGAATGCATCCTCGGAGACGGTACCGTGCTCAAGAAAGCTCATCGCCAGGAGATTCGAACCCTCTCCGATGAGCAAAGAAGGGCTTGGGAAGCAACGCTCAACTCTATGAAAGCCTCAGGGGAGTACAACCGCCTGGCTAGGGTTCACAAGTACAGTGGGGTTCATTCCGGACCGGCTTTTACCATCTGGCACCGGGAATTTCTGAAGCGAATGGAGTTGATCATCAGAAGACATCTGAAGGATGTGAACATGGGGGTGCCCTACTGGGACTCTACTTTGGATGCCATGCTTCCGGAGCCCAAAGATAGCATAATTTTCTCGGAGATGTTTCTGGGAGAGACGGATGAGAATAACTATGTGGTGACTGGACCGTATGCTAATTGGACGACGATGGAGGTGAGAGAGAGAGAAGGCAGGGGCGGAGACAGAGACACAGACAGAGCAAAAAGAGGCAGAGGCATCATCAGACCAATAGTTCATTACTAAAATTCATTCTCACATCTACTCCTTCTTCGCCTCCTCCGACTTCTCCTCCTTGTCAGTGGGAGGCAGCGAGCGGGCGTCGGTCTGTCCCTCCTTCTGACCTCCAGAACTCTCCTCGAACATATCCGCCCGGATAGTGGCAGGGGGAGGGGGAGGCAGCTTCTTCACCTCACGGTTGTAGATGTAGTAGGCGACAGCGACAGCAGTCACGGCGCCGATGACGAAACCGGCGATGCGGTAGCAGCAGGGGTGGCGGGTCTGTCCGAGGGGGCACGACATGTCGGCAGGGTGGAGAGAGGAGAAATGAAGTGGGAGGAGGGGAGAAGGAGAGTTGACGTAGCGGAGACGTAGTCGAATGTCCGTAGCGCTATATACATGAAGAGAGAGACGGAGAGAGACGTAGACAGAGAGAGAGAGACATAGACAGAAAGAAGTGAGTGAGTGAGTGAGTAAGTGAGTGAGTGAGTGAGTAAGTGAGTGAGTGAGTGAGTGAGTGAGTGAGTGAGTGAGTGAGTGAGTGAGTGAGTGAGTGAGTGAGTGAGTGAGTGAGTGAGTGAGTGAGTGAGTGAGTGAGTGAGTGAGTGAGTGAGTGAGTGAATAACCCTATTAACATCCTAAAATCTCAGGGTCGTGCCCATATTGAACGCGAAATGATAACCGACGACGGTGGAGAGCTCCTCAACAACGCCAGAATCGATTGGATAATCTACAACGACGATATAAATATGGTCTTGGGAACCACAATGCCTCTATCCACGTGTCCAATGAAACACACCCTGGATTCCAAAATGTTGGAGTACTCCCATGATTACGTTCACTTTTTCATCAGTGAGTTGGTCTTCGCGGCTTGTAAACGTAAGGCAGACCATGTAATAATAGAGCAAAACACTTTAAAGGAGTCAACGTTACTTATCTTATATTTTACGGCTTGTCAGCGTAAGGCAGGTAACGTAAACATCGATCGAAATACACTAAAGGTCATAAAAATGCCTCATTCTGCTGTTAAAATACATTAAAGGTCACAAAACAAAGCCTTATTCAACTAAATCACATTCTAATTTAGGTGGTGACATGGGAAAATCCTTCAGTTCATCGAATGACGTCATCTTCATCTACCACCACTCGATGATCGACAGTATCTTCGAACAGTGGCGCCAAAACAAACAGGTCTCGGCGAGATAATTTTTGTTATTGCGGTCAAAGTAGTTTAGATTAATCGATCTTAGTGCTATTGTTTCGAAACGGGCTAGCCCGGAATTCAAAATTTACGCATCGCGGCGCGCAACATTTTGCCACCGAACAGGTTTCCATAAAAGGGATCCCTGTTAAAGGACTGTTTTTAATTGGAAAACTACAAAATTCCTCCTTTCAAAATTCCATCAAAAATGAGTCTAGACGAGAATATAAATATGACAGGCAAATTTAGGCACGAATTGTATGCCAGTGTCTCGAAGCGACAATTTTGTTATTGAGCACGGAATTTTAGGGCCATTATTTCGCAACGGGCCGTAAACCACAATTTGCTCATCGCGGCGCGCAGGTTTCGATTTGCCAAATAATGCAATAAAATTGTGCGTTTTAGCGCCTTCGATGCACCTAAAACTCGTTTCCTTTAGCCCCGCCCAAAATGACAGCAATCGCGCTCTACCTACAAAGCAAAATGGCTATTTGCCAACTTATTTATGGTATTTAGACGAGGGAGCAGCGAGAACTACAGTACCCTTCAAGCCATCCCGACTGCTTCCCTCCATGGCATAATTTCGACAGCCCTATGCCTTTTCTGCAGGTTTTTAGAGAGAGAGAGAGAGGCAAGAGAGAGCCTCAATTTCCAGCCCTTTCTCAACAAAAACGGTCTCTCCAACGCCTACACAGACGAAATGTATGAATTCGCGCCCCGTCCCACATGTTCGCTGTTGAACCTCAACTGTGGTTGCAAGTTTGAAGCTTCAGACTTCAGAAGCATAGAAAATTTCAGATACTTGTTCTGCGCTATCCCAGCAGATGGAAGTACCCCCATGTGCATGAGTAAAGTCAAACTTGGAGGCAAGTGCACAGGATTTGAAGACACTCCCATCTGCTTTAACGGCCTCTGCGTGTCCGGTGTCTGTAAAAAGGTTGAAATCAAGCCCCCCTTCTTAAAGAATAAAGAGTTCTACATGTAGTAATGAATACTTTTATGCTCAATTGACTGTGTTAGGTGTAGATTTACTCGCAACAACGAACTTCAACAACATGAGAACAATGAAAACAGTCAAGAGAGATATTTGCATTTTCAACAACACGCGCTCAAACAAATCAGCTCAACAACATAACAACGTCTTCGCGCCGCGCTTACTCATCGTCCTCCTCCTTTTTCACTTTCTTCTCCTTCTTCTTCTTTTTCTTGACTTCGTGGTCGTCACCGTTCTGCTCCTCGGCCTCTACTTTCGCTTTCTTGCTGTTGGTTTCCTCCTCATCGTCGTCGAACTTTCTCTTCTTGGAGGCCTTGGGGGCGTCGAGGGACTGGTCGTACTCGTAGGTTTCGCTAAAAAGAAAGAATAAAAAAACGTTCCAAACAGAGAAAATGGAAATATGAAACAAAAAATCACCTCTTGAAGTGGTACTTCTCGTGCTTGTGCGAGGCTCCTCCGATCTTCTTGGGTCCACGCTCCTGTTCGCCACGGAGCATGTTCTCCAGGGCGGCACGGGCTTCGAGTCCGATCTCGGATCCCTTGGTCTCGTCGGAGAGGGCGTCGATACGAGTGGCCAAAGAGCACTTGGCAGCAAGCTTGCGAGCCATCTGAAACACGTGTACTTCACAAAAATAGTTTAAAACTACAATAAAAAAATAGAAATGTACCAACCTTTCCCTTCAGTTTGGGAGGAGCCTGGGTGATGAGCTGAGCGTGGTAGATGAGACCGTACTTGGGCGTGTCCTTCTTGGTCTTGAGGGCACGGAAGAGGGCCTTCTCGGCTCCGAGGATCTGGACAGTGGAGGCGGGAGCCTTGGCGAGGGAGACGAGAGAACCGGCGTGAGAGATCAGACGGGCACCGACGAGTTCTCCGAGGAGAACGGTCAAGTTGGGGGCCAAAGCGGACATTCTGTTCTTGAGGTAGTCAAACAATTGCGCCCTAAAATAACAAATTAGTCAACTATTTCTCGGGGAAACGAACCTATACTGCGATAAATCGATAACCTGGTCGCACAGACCGCGGATGTTGATGAGATCGACGTCGGAGATGTCCGTTCCCATGGAGATCTCGGCCTCTTCCTTGACCTTAGTTTCCAGCTCCTCGGGGAGGATGGAGGACATATCGGTGTTGATGGCGTTTTGCCTCATTCCTATGGCGTTGATGATCTAAAACCCAAAGTTAGACGAGTATTCAAAAATGACGATAAACGACCAGTAATAAAGAAAACAAAGTACCTTGGCGTAGGCCTGGTGATCAGAGACGGCCTTTCCAAGCTCGGGGAAGTGCCAGCCGTACCACTCGCGCATCCTCATGGCGTAGTTGTTCAGCTCCTTGTCGAGGTCGTCCAACAGAGAAACAGCCTTAAATTCGAGAATAAGAAACAATATTTAAGCTTAAAATTACCTGGACAATCATGGTATCGATCTTCTCGGGGTTGAACTTGACCTTGTACCGACCGAGGGAGTGGGCAAGGGCGAGGTTCATGGCGGACAGCTCGGTCTTGTGCTCTCCGAGGAGGGAATCGACGTGGGCGCGAATTCCCCTCATCAGCTCGTTGATAGCAGCGTTGTGGACGCAAGGCACCTCGAGCTTCTCCTGAAAAGGCGATGTTTAGTATTGAAACAATCCAAGAAGGACAAAAAAGTGAAATAACAATACGAACCTTGATCAGGTTTCCGAGCTTGGCGTCACCAACGGCGAGGTTCTCGCCATCGGAAGCCTTAGCCTTGAGCAGCTTCTTCAGGGTCTTGTTGAGCTTGCCCTCGGTGAGTCCGCTGGTCGACTCCACAGCCTCGGCGGTGGTCTTGAACTTCTTGAAGGAGATTAGCTGGAGGCTGAAAATAACAATTAATATTCGACTGGTAGCAAAAAAGGAACTAATTGCGCGGACGATCAAATAGTGGATCAAAATAGGACCGACACTGAACCAAAATTTTGTCGTTTCAAACACATCATCTTGCGTTAAGATAATTTTCGGTACGCATGCATGAGGCATGAGGGATTCTCAAAGCTGAACGAAAAGACAGTGGAAAAGCAGTAAAACTCACTTCTCCTGGGCCTTAGCGGCGGTGTTGAATTCGTCCCAGATGTTATCGACATTCTTGATCTTCTTCTCGTCGTGGAGCTTGAAAACAGCGTAACCGGCTGCTGTTTCGTACAACACCAGCATTGTACCCTGGAAAGCAACGTTTAGAAAGATTCAAACAACACAAGAACAAGAGGATTGCAAGACAATCATACGAAACCGTTGCCAACAACAAATGAAACCAGTTAAATCCGGTTAAAAATCCTCAGTTAGCGAAGAGAAAGCGAAGTACAACAAAAACGCAAAAATTGAGATAACGCAAGAGTATAATTACAAAAACATAGTTTCGATAATGATTTTAAACAATCAAAACGGCATTTAGAAATAAAGCAACCTATAAACACGAATTTAGACGTAAAACCAACGATTTAATCACAATCCTATTATTTCTTTGACTTTTGTAATGTACCCCAGCCTCCCGACAAGCGCAAATGCACCCGAATCTCTTGAATTACATTATTATAACGTCATTGTCCATTTTTAAACAAAAAATTACAAAATTAAACCAATGAAACGTTTACAAACATTAAAAAATCGGCGTTACAGAAAGCGGAGGCACAAACAGGAATTCTGGCAAAACGCCAGACCGAGGTCGCATCTTTTCCGTGCGGGACCCAATATAACCGCGGGAATTCAAAATTTATTGTGGCTATCTTATCGCTTGACTAATCGAGGTCATTCCGATTAGATTTTGGGTGATTCTGCCTATTTATTGCTCTGAATGGACAACTATCATTGTAAAAACAATTAATCTGCTGATTTATGCTTATTTACTATTGTTGACGCTGCTAAACAGTTTCGAATGAGTTTAAAAAAGTATATAGGAGATTCAAAATGCCAAAATTAAATTTTTCAACTGGCGAAGCCCACTAGTCAAACTCAATAAAGGAATAATATCTCCATTATACACAATTTTATACGGTAAAAATACAAATTTGCCGGTAATACCCCGATGTTTGAAGGAATGCGCGGTGATTCACAATCTTTGGCGCCAATAGGTTCATGATATCATAAAATCAGCGAAAAACACAGATATTCATCAAATTCGCATTACTAGGAAAGGGCAAAAGAATTCTGCCTCATGCTGGAATCGAACCAGCGACCTTCTGTTTACTAGACAGACGCTCTGCCACTGAGCCAATGAGGCGCTGTTGCAACCGGCGCGCCGCCACTTTATCCACCGGGCGCGGGCCGCCAATAGACAAGGAAAGAAACTTTTTCGTGTGTCGGCCCTGCCACCGGCGCCAATTAGTGGTTGCGCCGTGCGTCCGGCGCAGTTTACGGCGTCGCGAGAGAGGAACACGACTGGCGCTATCGATCGCCGCCGATCCATCCGAGAGTATCTCTCTTCCTTGTGCAGCGTGCCGCACGCCTTCTCTTACGCTCCCGGCGCATTCGCTTCGGGACCCACGGCCCCGGCCGGCGTCCAATGCATTGAGTCAACAAATTGGCCCCGCTGCCCTCGGCTGTCTCCCAGCTAGCAGACTGGCAATAGTCATTTCCGGCTGTCAGCAACACATCGATTCGCTGTAAATGAGATTCTCTCGTTTGTGTGTGTTTGTAATCCGCGTGCGTCCAACGCGCGGTTATCAGAGTGCGCGGCGCCGCGCGCAAACAACGCTTCTCACCTCTCACGGGCCGAAAAACAGACGATTATCCCATTCATCTACTGTTTACCTACATTCCCAACAACTTAATAGCTCTGTTTCTCAGAATCCCCTCTGTTTTCCACATTTCACCTTCCTCTCTACTCCGTTTTAAGCGAAAATATCCCCATTTGAGCACAAATCACGTATTTTTAAGGCTGGCAGCTCAACAATCTCGAATTTAAGTACTTAAAATTTGCCAAAAAAATGCCGCTAATTTTTCTTAAACGAGCAAATGTCTCGAGAAAAGATTTGAAAATCGTTTATTTGAAATTTCCTAATATTTATGCATTTAAAAATTCTTCTTTTTCATTTTAATGATGTAAAATTTATTTAAAATGTTTAAAAGCCTGTATAAAACCAGCCAAACTGATTTTTTCATCTTTTTTTGTCGACGCGCGGTTTTTGCTTTTTTCCGCAACTGCCCCCACGATTTTTCAAACTGTTTTTTCTATTGCAGTGTTTCTTTTTAAATAATCAAATGCAATTTGATACTTTAATTAAAAAATGGCAGTGGTGATTTTTCGATTTTGTACGCTATTTTGTATAGTGCACGCTGTTTAGCAGCTACACCGCAGATTTGTGTGCACCTGCTGCGCGGTTGAAAATATAAAAATCGTGACTTTAACATTTTGACGAATCGATTAAAACTGTAAATCCAAAAAAGGCTTAATTTGATCACTGAATAAACCTATTTTTCAGTTTTCCGACAGAATTGTTTCGCTGTAAAGCGTTACAAATTGAATATTAATACAAAAATAACATAAGCTGTAACACAGAAATACAAAACAATGCAGAAGTACAATAAAAAGCTCATAGTTTTGCTGTTACAATGCTAATTGCCCGCTTTCAAGCTCAAACTTGGCTTTTTCCTTGCTTTTTTTTCTGTATTTGAGCAACGAAGCTATTGATTTCACACTCGAAACTTTATTTTCTTAACAGATAAGGCTAGTTTGCTTTCTGATGTGCTATTCTGCCGTTTCCCGCATAGTTTTCACATCGTCATGCCGTTTGCCGCACGGTTTTTGGTTAATTGTCGCTAACATTTTCGTTCTGTTTTTGAATTTCTTGCATTATGCTACATTTTTCAAATCTAATTTATAGTGCAGAATCAGGAGAAAATTACTAACATGCACACATTTATGCCGTTTGCCGCACGGTTTTCGGGCCACCCTGCAAGTGACACGCACTTTTCGAGGCGGATTTCAAGGTTTTACTGGCTAAAGGTCAAGTTTTAATATAATTACCTTTATTTTCAAAATGCTCGTTATCCTTTGATTTCGATTCTTGCGCGGCTTTTTGCATTTACCGCATATTTATCAGCCCATCCAGCAAATTTGCACACTTTTCAGAGCGGGTTTTACCAATTTATGGGCAATTTCAACATATTATTTGGTGTTTTACATTGTTAAAGCTGAACTTCCATTTTCAGCTCGGTTTTTCGCATTTGTTGC